>VXBL01001072.1:233917-246556 GCA_013400195.1 Aramus guarauna
CACTTTTTTTTTTTAAATATTTGCCCAGTGATAAGTGATATTGAATATGTCTGTCTCCTATGTAGTGGTTGGATCTGTACCTCGAGAACTAAACCAGCCGGGAACTGTCACTTGCAGATCCTTCTGTCTGCAAGCTAAAGAAGGGTAAAGATTTTTATTGTTGCAGGGACTGCAAGCAAGAGGACTTGATTCATTTTATCTGAAAGTCAATGCTTGGCAAAGCAACTGGCTGACTCTGGATCTTGTAGTGGAGAGATGTTTTCTCATCTGTCTACTGGGTAGGACTTTGCCTGCATTCTGACTACTGGTACCTTGTGTGAATTACTTATGTTGCTCATGGCTTGAGGACTTGGCTGGCAGCAATGAAGAAAGCACGTAGACAGTAGTACAGCAGAGATCCAAATGAAGCTACCCTTGGTTGGAGCTTTCATATGGTTTAATCATTGCTCTCTAAGCTAGTCAGATGGAATGTCTCAGTCTGTCTTTGTGTCGTGGACGGTTAAATGGCTACCTGCTCGATGAGATGTGTTATGGAGAGGTGTCAGGTGGTGTTTTGTTTCATTGCATTCATCTAGGTATTATACAAAGCTCCTAGTTGTTGCTTTAAATAAGGACAGAGTTAAGTGCTGTACTAACTGAAAAGAAAGTTAGTATAGCATTTCACTGCTGTTTGATCAGTGAGCATCAGCTCCTGGGCTGAGAGAAAACTGGTAGACTTTGTAAAACTAATGTGAATTTTGGGGGTTGTGTGTGGGGGTCCTTTCTTTGTAAAGGAGCAGCAGATGCTAACTGCTTCGAGCCTTCCTGGTGCATAGGCAGATCTTGCTCTGCACAAATAGACCCTGACAGAAGAAACTGTAAGCCTGAGGTTGAAGATATGCTCGTCTTTTTTTTTTTTTTTTCTCCCTTCAAGTGCACTTAACACACTTAAAAGCTGGTTACTTGTGTAATTTTGATTCCAAAGACATGTGTTTATGGGGATAGCTACCATGTTGTTGTTCTGTTTTGCCAAAAATTAGAACTTTTCTTGACCAATTCTCCCTGCCAAATGTTTAACAGTGTTACCCCTACATCACAGGCTGATGGAGAATACAAATAGCTTGTGTAACTTTCAACTGAAGAAACAATCTGTAGCAATGTTTTTTCTTTTAATGAATCCTGATTTACTCTAAGGACAATCCAGGAAAATTGTTGTATGGAGGCTGTGTCTGCATCAGTGTTGGGACCACATTTTGTGAGCTTGAAACTTCAGAACAGTGTAAGAGATTCTTCAAAGCAGACATGTGGATATTTAATACAAAGGCATCAGAAAGCCACTTGCTTCATTGTATCTGGTAAGACAAGATGGGTGTTTTGGCTTTTAAGTAAGCTATTGAAGATGTTCCTCCTTCCCCCTGCCCTTTGAATTTTTGCAGTGCAAACACTGAGTGGTACAAGATACCCAAACTTTGAAGCTTTACAAAAAAGAAAAATAATTTTCTGCTTTTCAAGGGGAGGTGGAGGATTTAAAAGCCCCCAAACCTCTTATGTGAAGTCATTATTGTTTTTCTTACTGAAAAGTTACTAACAAAACAAGACTTTCATGTGATGCGTACTGTATGACATTACTGATTTTCAAAGTGCAGTGATTGCTGTTGTTTCCATTTCACTGTCTGTCCCCATTCTGCTTTAAAATTGTTGAATATGAAAACCTGTGTTAAATTAAAAAAGTAAAAATGACCGTGTAATTCATTAATCTTTAAACATTTCCAATTTTTTCCAGATAATTTAATAACCTCTCGGAGCATTTACATAATATAAAATTTCATAAAAATACATTAATCTGATTGACATTTATGTAGGAAAGGAATTGGATTTTGGTCACACATTTTTTGTTATCCTGTGTTTAATTGCTCTGTAACTTGTAGCAAGCACTAAGGTAGAATTGTTGATAATATTTTGTGAAGAAAGAGCTTTTACCTGTTAATGTAGCCTTACTAGAGTAAAAAAGCAAAAATCAATAGCCAGTAAAGAAAACTAAGGAAATCTTACTAAACTTTTAAAAATGTATTTTGTTTTTTTTTAAAGGAAGTGATTAGTCAGATATAAGGTTACTCTAAAATACAGTTGTGTTTTGACCATGCCGATTCCTTTTCATGCCTTTAATCCTACTTTGCATTTGAGCAACTAGAATGATACTCATTGGGCAAAAACTGTCAGTAAAGGCTTCAAGGTGCTGAAGTTCATGGGAATGCATTCCTAATAGAAAACATTTGATGCTTTCATTACGCATTTGATGTTTCTTAGGAAATGAGATAGCATCTTCTTGTTCTTTTACAAGGAAAGCAAGAATTAAGTTGCCCAGATGACATTTTTAGTAGTATAATTTACTGCTGTCATGACAGTGTAGGCTGACTGAAATGTTTTTTCTTGATAAAGATTTTAATCTTGTATCAAATCCATCTTCAGTCAACATAAAAATAGTAGTGTAGTAAGCCAAATGGATGCTTAGATTTGGATAATGTTTACCTGCCGTATAGGAGGAGGTTGAGGATTAAGTGGTGTTTGTAAGATACTGCGGAGATGGAGCTTTTTACATAAATGCCAAGAAAACTACTCCAGATATATGGCAGAAAACCTTCAAAATATGTTGCATTTTCTTCTGGCAGTTGCTTCTTAAAGATCATCATCAACAAAATAGTGAAATTATATTGCTTGACTGTAACTTTAATTTCAAGATGCTAGTTTAAAATGGTTTTCTGAATTGAAAAATGCTTTTAGAAGTCTCAAGTGTTTTAATGTTTGTGGAAGATAGTACTATAATGCTTTTATCCTTTGGAATAATGTTGCATACCTTAGAAGACAATTTTGCAAGTTATCTTGATAGCTCTGCTATCTTTATACTATTCTTGAGGCTTGGGTGTATTTGATAAAAACAGTACAAGTTTCCATTATCTTGAGTTGTGCAGAGAATTGTGCGGTCAGTGAGATTTATTTAGTTTGTCCAAAGGCTTACCTGAGTGTTTGCTCATGTGTTAATAAAGTGAAATGATAGCCTTGATCCGTTTGATTGCCTCCTGATTCAGTGGTTATATGCTTAGACCAGAGCCCCAAGCTTGCTGTCAGAAAACACTGGGCGAGTGCCAGCACATGTGCAGGAAGTGGTGTGGTTCCACTTGCTGCTTTCCCGTTGTCCTGTCACGCACATCCCCATGCTCCCCCTTCCCTTGTTTGACTCCTTTTCTCTGAAAACTTGTCCTCATCCTCCTTTACTCCCACCAGCGGCAGAGCTACCCTACCTTGCCTACCTTGCCTTGCTTTGGTAGGAGGTACGTCCTTGTGCTGGCCCATGTCTTGGAGCCACCTCTGTAAAGCAAGAAGGTAGTGATGGGCAGTTCCTGCCTGCACTGGTGGGGTGTCCCAAACTCCAGGACAGGTAGCTCTGCCCGTACTGCCAAGCCGCTAGTCATCAACGCTGGCGGAGACTGCGCATGGGCAGCATGCAGTAAATAACAGTCTGGAGATACATGCTTACATCTTGGATAAGTTTCTCCAGACAGAAGCACTCCAAACATGTTGTTTTATTTTTATTATGTTCCTGTTACTTTTCACTGTTCACCTACTGATTGTGATACCTCCTCTGGGTGTCCCATACTTTTTCTGTAGAGCACAATTAATATCAACAGTGCTGTAGTAAAACTAACATTTGAATTGTGATCAAGGTTAAAAATGAACGAGTTCACTGAGCATACACAACAAATAGTTACTTTAGAGTTTTCACTCTACTGTTTCTCCCCTTCTTTCTCATAAAATGAAGGACTTTTTGCTTTAGAAAGCATTAAGACACTAGCAAAGCCTCAGTTGCTGTAATGATCATCTGTTGGGCTTTCTCTCACAACAGTAACATCAGTGGAGGTGATGGCTACAGATGTGCTTTCAGTTTATCCCATAGCCTATTAAAAAAAGCAGATTTGTAAAGCATGCTTTTCAGATGGTGTGCAGTTTTTGCATTTCTACCACAGTTGCTAGCTTATTAAAAAACAACAATTCCTTAAGAAAAATTTAATCTACTTTGGACAAATACACTCTGCCTTTTTTTTTTTTTTTTTCCTTCTTCCTTGAATTTTGCAATTAAAATGGAGTTGAATTAAGTCTTCTGACTCACTTTTGTTTTTGTGGTCTTATGATTGACTATGACTCTTAGACTTTCGCCTATTTTCAGGTGATTTTTTTCCCATCCAGCTACTCACAGGCCCTGGTCTGCTTAGCTTCCAAGTTTAGAGGAGATCAGGTGCTTTCAGCCCAGTATAGCAAAAGTGCATAAAATAGAGTACTGTTTTGTAACCCTGACTTGATATTTCAGAGGAGGAAATGAATATTATTGAGGAAGGCAATATTTACTTTTAATTTTTTTCTCCCTGAATAGGAGAATTGTTGAGTTTCTGAGCTTGTGCGTTTGTCTTGGGAGAAGTGTGTGGGGGGGTTGGATATAGATAAAAATCTGCAAATGTGTGCATGCATGTGTTGGACACTTAAGAAATATGTTTCAGCAGTATCTAAAGGCCTTTTCTGATAAAACATTGCTTTTGCTGGAATTATCTGTGAATTCTTGTTTCTCTTTGCCCATCCTTTTTATTTGTATTTTTTAACCAGAATTAAGTTGGTTGTGGTACTAATTATATTTGTATCTTCACAATTGGAATTGTTATCACTAGATGTAGTCATTGTGATTCATAGTTGGTTTTTTTTTGGGTTTGTTTTTTTTTTTTTGAATTAATTGAGATTGTGTGTGTGGAGGGAAGCAAATTAATCTGTTGTCTCCATAACTCTCTGTGCTTAATTAAATTAAATAAATCAATTTTCCTTCTTTTCAAATGCATACGTTGGTTCCTTGAACCAGCATCTGCTAACTTGTTTTAGTCATTGAAGATACTGTCTGAAGCATACATGTGGTTTGGCAAAGCTTAATATGTACAGAAAATACAGAATTTTTTGTGCTGCTAAAAAGTGCCATGTAGTGTATAGCACTTGTTCAGTATGCATGCTACCAGATGGTAGCACTTCAAGAGAGACAAATTATTGCCTTAAAAATACTATCCACATTAGTAGCGGTGCTATAAAAGGAGTATTTTAGCTGTTTTTCAATATAGTTTGACCAGAATAACCAAAATTTGCTATGCTGATGTTGCTAGTTAAATTCAGAGCCGTGTTAGCACAGAGGCTGGATGCAGTTTCTTCCAATGGACTTTTGTGTCCCTTGGAAAGTATGCCCAGTCTTGAATACGTTTTAGTTAGTGATGACCCTCAGTTTTAGACATCCAGAAGACAGATGAACTATGATCCTGTGAGGAAACTATGCGTCCTCAGATACTCCAGCGAGTCTCTTTGAGGAGGCCATTGTGGGTGAGGGAGCAGTAAAGATCTACCTTGTTCTTGAATCAGGGACCTGCCCTCATGAAGTCATGTGTAACTTCTGCTGTTTGAGTTTGTACTTTAAAGACAAATTTGTGAAATGTAAGTCAAGACAAACACTTGTGACACCCAGATGTCGGTGGTTCATAGCGTCAAATTGGTTGTGACCTCCTTTGGTAGCGCTGCCTGTGTGCCGTGTATGTGCAGTGGGCTGGGTGAGCAGCAACGAACGCCCAATCTATGGCACGTAGGGTATGAAGTCCTTCCACTTTGGAAGGGCTTGGCTGTTTAGGAATCGTGTTGGCTGCTGCTCTTAAAACCAGATTTCTTAAGGCGTATCAACTTAAAATATGTTTTGGAAAGTAAGACCTTGAGCATCTGAGGTGTCATCGAATATATTGCCTCAAGGCCATCTTTGATCAGGGTTTTACATGTCATGATGTTCACTGCAGTCTGAATATGGCCAGGCTGAACTGTATCTCATTTGATGGTAACCATAATTTAAGGACTAAATTTCAGCAACACGTACATTGATATGTGACCTCCTGAGAGCTGAATTTTAATTAATTGTTTATAAAGAAATGAAAATTAATACAGTTTTAGTGATAAATAAACTTGCATGGTATATCAGATTTGGTACATTCCAAAACACTTGTTTTAGAAGCGTTTTAGAAATAAGCTCTGAAGTCAAGAAGGATGTGAATTTACCAGTTGTTTGTAAACTCCAGTGTCTCAGACTTACTTACATTTTAAAATCATCATATGGACCTTTTTTTGTTCTTTTTTTCAGTGCCTTGGTTGATCTGGCCTATTTTTCAATTAGGTTTTTGAACAGTGAAATTATTGACCAAGGGTATTTTATGGTATTTAGAGAACGTGACTGAGACATCCCAGTGTTGAATATATCATCACATTAGTGTTCAGTTCTTGGACTTGTCTTTGATTTATTGTGTAGTTTTGGGTATGTTATTTTCTTCTTGGTAAGGTAAGAGATATAGCTCCTATAGGTTAAAGCACAGATAAAGCTTCTAATGTTGCCAGTACTTTTTAGAAAAAAAAGTGTTTATGTTATTTTAGTATTTTTTTCAATCTTTTACAATGTTTGTTACAACTTACTTTAATTCAGGGAAAAAAAATACTCTCCCAACAGGGTTTACTGTTTTCAGTCAAGGGATTTTGTTAGTACGAATTCACATAAGTCAGTTATATTCAAGCAAAACACCCACACTGTATAGTTTTGAGCTTTTTCTGCATTAGACAAATTATAGTAACACTTTCTAGCTGCATTAATCCCCTCCCTCCATTTGTTTGCAAACTAAAAAAAAAAAATTGTACTTTTAGAGGAAGGATTTTTTGGTTTTGTTTTTTCAAATAACAGCAGAAGAGGATCTGTTCAAAAAAACTCCACCACAGGGGTGCTCAGGAGATGCACAGTGGCTCAGGAGACAGAGGCTGCGCGTTCTCAATGCAAGAAGCACACTGAAAAGTGCAAGCACGACTGTTAGCTTTCCTCATCATAAGGACACCCCTGAACAAATAATTTGCTTAAAAATATAGGTACGCTGCTTAAATGTGAAGGAGAGCAGGGAAGCATCCTGGTCCAGCTGTTCCCCTGCTCTTTTCCTTGCTCACCTCTGTTCTGAGCACTCTTGGACTTAGTGGCACTTCGTAGTGGCACCTTGCGGCATGGTGTGGGAAGGACTGCAACCTGAAAGAGCCAACTCCTTGTTAGAAGTTCATGACTGTCCCAAGTCCTAGAAGACTGAGGACTGGGTAAAAGGAGAGAGCTCTGGTCTGTGCTAAACTTCTAGGTAAAAAGATGATGTTTTGTAGATGGGGCAGAAGTTGTAAAGAAACAGTGGTAACAATATCAACAAAAGCAACTTGGGGCTTGTTACCCGTTTGTGCAAGTTGGCAGCTTGTTGGAGCTATCTAGCTACTAATACATGTTATAAAGTATATATGTTTGGTTAAAAGAGTTTCCATTTCTCCCTGGTGGGGACTGCATCATGTTTTAATTTCTGCAGTTGTTTTCCCAAAGCAGAGATGTTAGCTATTGACGCTTTATTGGTTCTTTGAGATTTTTCCACTATTGCCTTCATTATCATCTAACTGCTAACAGTCGTGAGAGAAGGAATTGCTGGCTTGAAATCTGGATGGTTTTCAGTGAGTCCTTTTTATTCTAGACTCTTCTAGTCCTTTTTCTTCTAGATGATATTGCTTATGTTCAGTTACATATTGCTGGTTATGCTGTGTTTTAAGAAAAGAAATTGCCCTGGAACTTGGTTACCAGTTACCTCTCAGATGAACACTTTTGAGAACATGATATACCTTTATTCAGGCTTGTAAAAGATCTGAATGTTTTCTTAGGCCATTCCCTCTCTTTAACATTACACCTCTTAAGGGAGAAATTATCTGAATGGGTCAACCACATGATTTCGTAGGAATCTATATATATTTATCTTTTTTTCCATCGTTACATGACACTTAGACAGTGTCCTCAATTAGAAGAGAATTGCCACTGCAAGGAGCAGTCTAGCTCAGCTATCTAAAAGTCCGCATTTAACTTCGTTCTCAAAAAATGTTTTATCTTTCAGCTGCTTTTGAAAATCCCTTTCTAGTTTTTCATTTTCATGACTTCTTTTGGCTAGGAAGGATCTAACCGTAATTTTACATTGTAGCATGTTGTAGCACGTCATGTCAAAAGCAAGACGTCTTTGCTTTCCACACAGATATATCTTGCTATATACACACAGGTATATCTTTGGTTAAAAGCTTCTTTTAACCAAAATACCTTATTCTAACTACATTTAATAAATGGATCATATGCTTTTTCAATTCAAAGTCATGATCTCAGCAGGAGTCTTTTAGTTTGTTCTAGGGGAGGTCTGTGGTATTTCTTTTAATTGTAAAATTTAGAAACTTAAAATCTTCACCCCTAGAACAGAGCAATACCTTTAAGGACTGAGCTGCTTTGACAAGCCAGATCTTGACTTTGCTTTTGTGAGAAACATTGAGATGCTACCTACTAAAGTGTCAGGGCTGCTGTGTAAGGAGTATGCTTGCAACTGGCCAGTATTTCTGGAAGTTCTGCAAAAAAAGTGGGATTAAAATGTATTTTGATCTGGCAAGGGGAAAGATTTTCAAACTGACTTCAAAATAGCTGCTTGATCGGTTGTACTTAGCTGTCTCTCCTGGAGCGTGTAGCAGCAGCTGTAGATTTGCCTTGGTTTTGAGACAACCAAATGGTGCAGGCCTGGCCTTTACTTGCAGTGTTTTACGGGATTTTGGACTGCAGCCGGGATGTTTTTGCTCGATTTGGTTTTGGGGTGCTGTATTATCATGGTATTCTGGCTGAAAAACAAATTTCAAGTCATTTATATTAAGATAATATGAAATAAAATGCAAGCACCAACATATGCTTATGGAAAAAAGACTGCAAGGGCTTAAGTAAGTGTTAAAAATACAGTTAGTAAGATATGGCAATTTAATGAAAAGGGCCAGCAGACTGCAGAATGTAGTTTGTGCTGTAAGGGTGATAAGTTGGAAAAATATTTGTCCGATCTTGAAAAATGTCTCCATGTATCTTTGAAGAATACGGTTGGAATTTTTTTTTTCCTCTTAAAAGGATATGAAGTGGGGTCTGAAAAAACATAGCATATTCTGTCCTCTAATTAATTTATGTTGCTTTCTTTTATAATGAATATCATATTTTCATCTGCGCAAGGAGAAGCCTTGAAAAAAAATAATAAAAATGAATGCATAGGAGGGGGTTCTTTTTATCTTTGTAACTTTTGCAGCTGCAGACAAAACTTCAGGACTGTGTAGCATTGTTGCATTTGATTTCCTATCAGTTGGCTGCAAGCATTGGTTCATCTGATAATCACACTGAAATCTGTTTCCTTCGATTTAACCAGCAGGCACAGTGTCTGTCTGTCTAAAAGGTCTGATAAGTAGTAAGGTGCGTTGATCTGCTTGATGGGTTTGTTAAACATTTCTGAATAAAATTATGTCCCAGCAAGGCAGTCTGTTTGAATGAAGCATTTGGTAGAAACAGAATTTATGCATTGGTACAGTGAAATGTTGCAGCTGTTGGTGTAAAAAGCCTGACAAAAAGTGTCCTCTACTGTCTAAGGTAACTTACTGTATATAAATACGTGTGTGTGTGTTATGTATAATATATACATACTTATGCATTTATATACATCTAAAAAGAAGAAATGGTGTTAAAAAATTGAAGATAAATGCAATAAAAAATATCAGACAGCTATAGCTGGTACGTCAAACTCTAATACTGAAAATGTAGTTTTATGTTGTGAAGAAGACATAGTTTATCTTCTATTTCAGATACTCATTAAATAATTCTTCTTTTGATTCCAAAAATTATCAATTTTAGACAGTATTACAATTTAAATCACAGTATTTCTTTATTACTCAATGGTAAAACGTTACTGCTTAATGAAACCCAGTATCAGAATTTTTTTTTATGAATGAGCAAGGTAATGCACATTGTAAATGACGTGTAACAGTTTGTTGATCACTTTAGCAATTAACTGCAGCTGAAAAAAGTCTGCTTACTCAGGCTAGTCTTACTCTCGTTCTCTGAGGAAGCTCTGGATTTTAATGAAGACAGTCCAGCAGTGAATAAACAAACTTCTACGCAGTTGCAAAAATGAAAATAAAATAAAACACAGTTTACTCATTGAATATCAAGCGCTCTCTCTCGAAATAGTACAGATTGTGTAAGTTTACTTTTTAAACATATTTTTTATTTAATCTAGTTCAATACCAGATGGAAATGATGCGAAGCCTTCGCCATGTAAACATTGATCATCTTCACGTTGGCTGGTACCAGTCCACGTACTATGGCTCTTTTGTCACTCGTGCCCTCCTGGACTCCCAGTTCAGTTACCAGCACGCAATTGAGGAGTCTGTAGTTCTCATTTACGGTTAGTATGAGGTTTCCTTTATTATTCTTTTCCCCTCTTAATATTATTACTACTATTTTTGTATTCTGTCTTTTGCCTGTAAGAGTAGCCTGGCAGGCCTTTTCAAGTAAATACCAACCCTGTGTCTACGGCAGCCTCAGCAGCAGCTAAGTCTAGACAGGGTTTCCTTCTTTCTGTTTATTTTTCTTGCTATCAGAGCCCTGATGTGTACGTTTTGGAATGCTGGAGTAGCTGCTTCATTTTTATTCCTTCATCTCCCCTCCCTCGTCGAAGGGGCTGGTGGAACCCGACCAGATGTCTAACAAACCCCGCTTGCTAGCGTGTCTGGCTCTGTACGTGACTGACCAATCATCGCACGAATTGCCAAGTTTTTTTTATACCTCTGACAGAAGCATACAAAACCTGGACTGTTTCTTAGCACAAAGATTTTTTTCTTTTCTGCCTATTTAATGGTGTTTCCTCAAGCTCTCCAGACCAGATGTTCTGTGCTGTATCAGAACCGTAGGCAATTTAACAGCTTTATAGCCTCCCTCTCCCCGAACACTCACAGTTTGCCATATCTGGCAGACTTGCATATAGTTTCCAGCTGAGAAGTAAATGTAACGTCCTGAGTATCTGTCAGAAAAAATACTAATGAATACGATCAATCTTATGAGCTGCCCCAAAATTGTTTCAGTATGTTAACAATTGGATTACAGTAAAGAACAAGTTGTTAAAGTATACTTATATTGGCTGGAAACATTGCATCATCAGACCTTGATGAATTTTCCACTTGTTTCAGTCTATTTTGGTTTTCATTTTATCACCGATTGCTAAAAGTTTTACTGTGTTAAGTTTCAGACAACATGAATGTTAACACAGCTTTTATTCTCATGTTGGCATGCTCCAGCCGTTATCATGCTGCAAGTGTTAAGCTTCTTTGTCCTAGGAATGTAACAGTTTGTTTAGAAAATTTCCCCCCTAAATTCAGCAGAGTATGTCAAGGCAAAACTAATCTTTTTATATACCGGTTACATTGTTATGCACGAAGCAGCAGGGCAACTTGATCTGGATTAGCTTACTGCTTCTCTAAAACTACAAATTTTTTGTGTATAAAATATAGTTTAATGAATATTTTAATTTACTGTGTAATGACTGGAGGGAAAAATCTTTATTTAAATGAGGTACCTCTTACATAAGTTCTGTGGGTAGTTCATAGGAAAGAAAAGAAAATGTGAATTAGACTTCTAATGGGGAAATAATGTTATGAATAGAATGGGTCTAGATCCCACCATGTTCTTCAAGTTCAGTTTATTAATTAGCTTCACTGTGTATAGCTGGATGTATTTTACACTTCAGTACAATAGATTTGCTTCCGCTGTAGTGTCATTTCTGAGTTGGTTGTCTTCATTTTTTTAAAATATGACTACTTAGTTATTTTCCTCTTGTTTATGTTACTCAGATATTTAAAAAAAAAAAAAAAAGCCCAATCTGGGGTTAGTAATAATATACTTCCTCCCATTTTTAATTATAGATCCCATTAAGACTGCCCAAGGTTCTTTGTCACTAAAGGCATATAGGCTGACTCCCAAACTGATGGAAGTTTGCAAAGAAAAAGATTTCTCTCCAGAAGCGTAAGTAACTTGAAAAAATGTTTTCTCATAGGTTTTGCTGGGTTATTTGGGAGGCAGAAGGGTACATGGCATAATCAAATACTGTATTTTAAAATCTCATGTAATAGTGTGTCCTGGGAAACTGGATATATATGGGTAGTGATAGATGTGGACTGATACAGTGGGCTGAGAAGGCATGAAAGTCTGTCATGGGGCATCTAAATAAGGACTGAAGTGGTGGAACTTGAACTGACTTTGGTGATGGTGTAAGGACCATGGTGAAGATAGCTGCATCTGGGAACAGAGTCAAAAATATAAAATAAAAAAAGAGAAATGGAGAAGGGGAAATAGCTGGTGTGTCTTTAAGCCCTTTTTTTTTCCAGAAGGAAAATTGAGCAGGTATTCTGGAATAGCTGTTCTTCTGTATTTATTCCAAATTAACTCCCCCATGTGGACAGAGTCTTCTGGAGTGAAGTAGGATAATTACTCTGTTTCAAAAGATTAGCCGCTTGTAATAAGCGTACGCCTTAGCTGTCATCTTTTTCCTCAAACAGCTTGGTGTTCAACGGGAAAAGCACAAGCACTTGTTAAACTTTCTGCGTTGAGGAAAAACGGAATCATTTCATAGCTTGGTGTCTAAACATAACATTTCCGTGATGAAGAAACAAGCCCGTGCTTAGGCAAAAAAAAAAAAAAAGGGGCGGGGG
>VXBL01001072.1:246625-256633 GCA_013400195.1 Aramus guarauna
AGGCAAAAAAGCAAATATTTATTCCAATATTTATTCCAAAATTCAATATGCATGCAAAGAAGTTAAGGATATATTTCCTTAGAAGCTTACAGATCATGCCTTTATTTCTAGATTTTATGAAAGGTCTACTTTATAATAAAGCAGTAACAATAGTTTTTATATGTATATTGTAAAAAGAAATATACACTGTAAATGTGTATTTTAATATCCAGGACGGAATTTAATTATTCCAAAGTACACACTATTTTGTCAATCTAATTCTTGGTCAGTAAAAATTTTAATTATCCAGCTATTGGAAAAATTGTTTTTCATTGTAGTAGTTATGATTTAAAGGTATTTCAGTGTCATGTGGTAACTAACTGTTCACTTCTATTTAAGAAAACCTGATGGCAGGGAAATCAGTAAAATACTTTGGAAGGGGCAGAGTTAATCCTGTTAGCACAGTCTTTTGCTGGAGGCTTTTTCATGTAAGTAATGTCTTAGCAAGCAAAGCGGCTGCTTGACTTCTGAGAGTTTCTCCTAGAGCAGCTTTTCCTAGTCTTTGTAAACATGAGGTTTTACCATGCAAATGGTTTCTTACCAAAACTTGACTCTTGTTTGATTGTGGAACTATGAAAATCAAGAGTGTTTTTACAAAATGCCAAGTGTTGTTGGAGCAACAATTCAACAAAGAGAACAAGACAGTTACTGGTGATATTAATAAATATTTTTAAACTTTTTTCACAGCTTGAAAAAAGCAAATATTGCTTATGAAAACATGTTTGAAGAAGTACCCATTGTAATTAAGAATTCATACCTGATCAATGTGATGTTGTGGGAACTGGAAAAGAAATCCGCAGTAGCCGATAGACATGAATTGCTCAGTCTGGCTAGCAGGTAAGTACTTGTTACAATAATGGATGTATTTTTATTCGCTTTCCCAAACCACAGTTTAACACCTTGGGTGAAATCCCAGTCTCATTACAGTCCATGGAAGCTTTGCCTTGACTTTTAATGGGGTTAAGACTTTACCCTTCATGTTCTTTTGCTGAAGGAAAAACTATATGGTAAAGCTGTAGCATTAGATTCAAGGACTAAATATCAGTCTGTAATCTTCATATACCTGTACTGCTTGAATTGTATAATCTTTTCAGTAGTGTATATTTCTTCAAGAAAATACTGGCATTCAGAAAATTCAGGCAAATAGAGCTGGAAATAAAAATTGATTTTGTTAAATATTAAGTAATGCTATAAATTATTGTAATAAAAAATAAATGACATTTTTTTTCTACTGTGGTAGCAGGATGCATTTGAAAATAAAATAATAAAGCCTCTATCTGAGAAACTGGCAAAAATGCTCAGACTGATTGTCATGACAGCCAGCATTCATCATGTCAGAAATTGTTTAAGAGTTTCTAGAATGATCTTTTCATAACTTTATCTAAGAATAACTTTTTATTCTTGTAGCATTTTGCCCTGAAAATGCATTTACGATAACAAACTAAAGCAGTATGATTAGAAATTGGGTGGTTCTTAAATCTTACACAAGACAGTACAGTTAATAGGGCTGACCAGAATAACCAGATACACAAAATGATGCAGTATCTTATTGTGTGTAGAAACCGGGATATAGTCACTAATAGGTTTTTGGGGTGTAACACTTTTCTTTTTACGTCAAGGTATTGTCTGCTAAAGTTCTGATCCCCTCTGACTCTGACAACCAAGTTAGCTGAATACTAGTGGCCTCTTCTTTTTCCTTCTGCCTCTCTCCCCCACCCCCCCATCATGTCAGGGTATTGTTAATGGATTTCTATTATTAGTGGTCCATATGTTGCCTGAGTTAACAGAAATTTTCCACTCTATTTTTTTTTTACCTGAGCTTTTGTGGATGCATTGAGGCATCTGATAGCTTTCAGAGAAATTGATCAAGAGAGAACACATGTATAGTTGAGCTCTGCCAGGGAATTTACTGTCACATGAAATACTTAGTCAATAATTTTGTCCCTTAAAGTTGTGACTTTGCACCTTGGAATTAACAAAGTGAAGAATTTTTGCCGAGGTGTTCGGTCTGCTTGGCTTTGCAGGCTTTCTGTCAGGCTCTTTCCTTGGTCAAAGATCACAAAGCTTTTACCATCTGAGGAGAGAGTCAGCACTGGATGTAGGAGATGACAGTGATTCCTCATGAGCTCTGCCACTTCACTGTGAAAAGGAGGACCATGCTGAGTAGACAGCAGGATTCCAGATGACCTGACAGTGTTGCCTTTTATTGTTTCTTTTGCTTTGCTCCTGTAAAAAGGATTAGGATTACCCAGCACCCTGGATACAATGCAATTCTGGAAATGAAAATTAGTTTGAACAGATCACAAACCACAGATGAAGCTTTTCATCAGTTTTACATCTTATGCAGTAACTGTTCCATACCATTGCCCTGACTCAAGATAAAAGATAAGAACTGTACAAATTAATTTCCTTTCTGGAATGATGGTGTTAATCGCCTGTTGCAGGACCGGCTTTTGTGATGGTCCTCGCCTCAGTAAATGAGATGAGAAGCGAACAAGAGAAACATGAGCCCAAAAGAAAGAGGAAACTCCATCATTTGTGTTTAGGAATCCTTCACAACAGGAAAAAAGGAGAACTTTTGTCTTAGTGAATCAGAGTTTCTTTTCAATGAGTGTTTTCTTGGAGGAGTGCAGTGTTGGTCTTGATGGTGACACAGGTGGAACTGGATTCTTGATAAAGCTGGTTAAAAGTGCCTTTTCAATTAAGTGTGTTTCTTTGAACTTACACAGTTACTATACTATATCCTGAAAGCAATTTCTTGAGCTTATTGAAGTCTAGAATTTCCCACTAATGGGGAATTAATTCAACCGATTCAACAGTTTTCAGAGGTATTTCTGAATTATGTCTCCTGAAATTACTTTCTTGACAGCATTCTTCTGGCTCACCTGGTCTATTTGAGGAACTTAAGGTGCTTAGTTTTGTTTGAAGCAGAGTAAAGTTTTGGAAATTACCTCAATGGGTTGATTTGCAGGTTTTCTTTCTTTCTTTCTTTCTTTCTTTCTTTCTTTCTTTCTTTCTTTCTTTCTTTCTTTCTTTCGATGCTTTTAGTTACAAGGCAGGTTACATTCAGTGATATGTGACATTGGTATAACTCTGCAGCTGGCAAATTAAACCAGTTTAATGCTCATTTATTTAAGGTAGAATGACTTGTACTGCCTGCTGAAATATTTAACTAGTTTTTACTTGAATTCAACAATGAAGATTTCTCTGTCAAAGAATATATTTCCTGAAGTAGGGGAGTTCAATATTCTGGAGTTTTATTTTTCATTTTGCATTTCCTTATTTCTGTCTTCGAATAGTTGTGGCTAAAACATCTCAGGTATCAACTTTTAGTTTTGGTGCATGTCTTCATCACTTAACTTTGCTATTGTAGAATTAGTTGGCAGTAACTTTGCATCTACTTTTGGAGGAGGTTGTTGGGGGGGGGAGTGTTTTTTGGGATGATTTTGTGTGTTTTGGGAGCATTCTGAACCTTTTTTAATCTTCTGAAGCAATGGTTTTGGCAATGAAATTATTTACCCATAGTTCTTCTCCTCTGGAGAGTTTGTTTCATCAAGATTCTCACATGTTCAGCCACCCACCTTGTCTGAGTTTGAAGCTGTACCTATTTGAGGTACTTTGTCTGCACCTTAATATCTTTCTCCTTTTGAAGTACATTTGAGATAATTGCATAAAGTAGTTTACTTTTTCGGGCATAAATTTGTGTTTCTCTTGTGAAATCTGAATTGACTGGAATATTCTAGGGAAAGAAGTTGAAGGCAGAATAGCACAAGGCTAGCAAGTAATAGCAAGTAAAGGCCTTTTTCTCAAACTGTTATCCTCCTGCTACCCTTAAGGACCAAAACGTCTTGAAGACCTTGGAGTACTGCCAGTCTTTTGATAGAGACTCAAGAATTAAAATCCTGTCAGATAATGTTCCAGATCTTCAGAGAAATAATTACAACCAACTTTCCCATTCTCATCCATCTCTTCCCTATTCTATTGATGATCTAGTTTAAATTAAAAAAAGCTTTTTTGTGGTCTAGCTTCATAATAGGGTTGTTCTATAATATCTCAATTTGTCTCAAGCAATTTTTCTAATAGTGTGCGTCAGTAGAAGCAAACATGTGCTGAACATTTACTGCAGTAACATCTACTTGGCAGATATATTTTTCAAACATCAGATGCAGTATTTTTGCAAAAGTGACATAAGGAGGGTTACTTTGGCTTTCAAAACCAATATTAACCTTTATACATTGTACTGCTTATTCAGAAATCTCAATGTGCTTAACGGATTATTAAGATAATTATGAAAATCTCTAATTTGCAGATGGGGAAGCTGACACAGAGAGGGTAAATGTGTTGCCCAAAGGCACACATCAAAGTCGGAGCAGAAAAGGGAATGGAGCTCAGACTCCTGACTTAGATATCTCATTCAAACAAAATCCTCTTAAAAACAGCACAGGTTGAACTCAGGCTGAAATGCTGAGATGTAAACAAGTTCTGCTAAGCGGTGGGAATGTTCCTTAGAAATATTTAATCAAAAAGGTGTGCTTTGCCCAGCAGTACCTCTCTAATCCACCCAAAGCTGTTCCCACAAAGAGGAGGAACGCTGCACAGGGTGGCACCTTTCCCAAAAAACAGTGACTCTGAGAGGGGCCTCAGTAGAGCTGATAGAAAGTGGAAAAATGGAGCAACAGATAGATTATTTCCTTACGCTTGCTTCTGCTGCTCCCTTTTCTCACCTTCCTCAGCCAAGGTGCAAGTGAAATAAATGAAGTGAGGGGATCCATTTATGGTGATGGTAGGCAAGCTTAGAGGACCATCTCTTTTGGACATCGCCAGCTTCAGAATTGTTGTACCCAAAAATGATGTACCTGGGTACAGCACAGTGATTCAGATCTCTGAGGCTGGGCGTCTCCTGGGCCAGCACAGGTGGGTGGGCTTCTCCAAAAGTGCAAGCTGGTGCCCACGAGCTGTGTGTGGAGACAGTGAAAACTAATGAGCAGGATACAGGAAGCTGAGAATGATGTGAATTGCTGCCTCTCTTTGAAACTTTGGTGTCTGACTCGAGGCTGCATTTTGGGTGTTTCAGACCTTTAGCGAGCGTGTGTCTGGAGTCCTGTCCTGATTAAAGATGCTGAAGTAAATGTGGGCTTCATGTGTAGTTCCCCACTATGAATCCTACAGAAGCGGAGCCAGTTTGAGGTTCCAGCCCCAGCTGCTTGCATCATTCCTCCCCACTACCCCCATTTCATCTCTACACCCCTCCCACCCTCAAAGATTTTTATTTCCTCATCTGTTTCAGAATATGGCTGTACAAATAGCTTTGTGGAATAGTCGGGTGGAAAAAGTCAGACTGCCGCTATTCCCTTCCAGCCTTTCCTTCAGCATCCCTAGAAAAAAAAAGATACCCCCACAGAGGGTGTTTTTGCATTTACAGTAGACTATTTCACTGGAAGAGTTTGAAGTGTGCCCACACAAACAGCTGAATCCATACAGCTGAGAGTGCTGTAATCCTTGGGCAAAGAGGGTGGGAGAGGCAGGAAGGTGTTGATGCTGGAATCTCTTAAACTGGCTTTGCTGGCAACAGCAAACTGCACCTTTGCCTTCCTTAAAATATATCTGCAAAGGGGGGCTCTGGTGATATGAGCATTCCCTCAGGAAGAGGGAACTACTAATGAGTAGTTGGTGCTTTCTCCTTCTGTGGGTGCTAGACAAGAGCACTGCCAAATGCAGGGCTCACCAGCAGGAAGAACAAGACAGAGAGGACCATGACTGTTATCTGCAAATGAGGCTGCTCTGTTCACAGGTTTTTACTTCTCACCCTCAGAATTATTTGACTGTTGTATTTGATAATTGTTAAACAAGGAATTGGAAGTAATCCATGTGCCAAGGACTTGATTTCATATCTGCCCTTTTGGGTAAAGTATTATACCCCATCAGGTATAAGACTGTTACAGCAAAAATGCACAGCACAAGAAATTGCTTTGCAGGCTATACTTTCTAGTCTGGTTTTTTTCTAAACAGACTTTGACAGTTTCCCTTTGACAATTTGTATGTGTTTTCCCTTTTTTGGGCATTTTTGATTCTGTTATCCAAGCTACACAGGTAAGCGTCAAATGATAAATTTCTGGAAGTTTTACAGATCACTCACTACAGGTGAGTGATCCCAATAACAATTCTGGTGAAGGAGTGCTCTCGTTTTAGATTATTTCTTCATTAAATGTGTAAGAATCCACATGACAGATATTGTTTTTTTTTACTGTCCTAACTGCAGGAGAAGCTCCATTCTGGTTTTTTCCCCCATTCTGTATTTCTTCCCCCAAAAAGAACACAATCCCCATGTGTGGGCTTTCTGATGCTTAGTATGATAGCAGTCCTGCAGCTGATATTTTCCTCCCACAAAGATTCACGGATGCTTGAGGTGTTGTGGTCTCCTGGTGCTATCTTTAGGTGGAGTTCTGTCTTTTAGTTCAATTCAAGAGTGTGCTCACATCATCACCACTGGGTGAGCTCAGACCTGACGTGTTTCAGATGAAACTAAACTGAAGATAGGCTTTAGGAGAATACTACTGTACTTCAGCCACCCATGGGCTTTCAGATCACTGGACCACATCAGAAGTAGTGATGAAAAACCCCCTGAAACACATGTAGTGTGGACATTGGTTTCTCAGCACCAGGTGTTTTGCTTTATAGATCAGTTCCTTTTGGTCTACACTACTCACTAATCTAAATGTAAACTCTAATTAATTGACTCTTTCAATGAATCAGTTGATGAAATGCATCCATTAAAAGTGCAGTTACTTTATTACTTGTGCCCTCAGAACAACAAACGCAAGTGCTGAGCTCCACGCTGTCTACATCTGATTATCACAGAGCCTTGTAGGAAAGTGAGTCTTGATGGGGATGTGAGGAGCATTTATTGGCACTCCTTTTATTTTTATTTTTAATTTTTTTAGTCGCATTGATGCGTAGGGGGCGTTTAGGTACCTAGCAGTGTGACCTTTGTGATCTGCTGTAGAGGATTGCATAAGGTGAGGAGGTGCCTAAAAAAGCCTTTGAGCTAAGTGTATGATGGGCTACAGCAATGCAATTTAACTTCCTAAATCTCACTAGAATAAACTTAGCCCAATAAAACTTGCTTAAACGCTGTATGTATACATTTTTACAAATTAATTCCCATTGGTCTTTCTATTTTTTTAAGAGGTGGAGCAAAAAAGGGTATCAACCACATGAGAACTGAGGAAAAAGCTGGTCCTGTATTTGCAGCGTACTTATCACTTCATGTCTCAGTTCACATCTGTTTAAGTTATCTGGTTTTAGCTTTTTGTTTCCCTGGCAATGAGAGCAAACACTATATTACTGCAACTTCTAACAATAACTCTCTGTTTCTGTATTCTGCTGTACTAAGCTGGTCCCAAGGAGATTCACATAAAATCATTCTTTGTAACCAGCTATATTTCATATGGATGCTATCTGTAAAATAATTATGTATTCCTGATGTCCACATACCCTACAAGGCTATTAGTGTGTACCTACGTAGGCATTTCTGATAATATCCAGTTCTAACACTAACTCCGTATAATATATAAACTCTATAAAAAACTGAAAATATGCACGCCCCTAGCCATGGCAATATTCCACAGTTTTAAATATCATGTGTTTGAAATGTTTAACCAAAAAAACCCCAAGAAGTTTAAAAATAATTATTATAGTGGCGCCTTTCTTGCTGCGGTGTAGCTGAAGTCCTCCTCACCATCTGCCCCTGTACACAACTGAGATTTAAAATTCTGGCTTGTAAATAAATTGTGGTCTGAAGTTACTGATACAGCCTTTTGTTCAGAGAGCAGGCAGCTCAGCTAGTGAAACAGCTGTCCTAGCACTTGGAGATAAGACTCTATTTAACCACATTCTCGGCAGGTATCCTCTAGTGCCTCATTACGTTACCAGCTTCCGTCTCTCTCTTCTATGGATTTGGGAAATAACTTACACTTAAAAAGGGATGTGTATAGTATTACACATGTGATTCCCTTTTCACTTTATGCTTGTCTCTTCCAGTTAGTTTCTCGAGTCCATAGGCTGTAGGATGGTGGGAATGCATGTAAAAGGCAGAGGGAATCTCAGATAACGTGGAGAAGCAGTTACAGAAGGATATGATTCTGACATAGAAGTGCACCAAACTTTTTATTTTAAAGAAACTCATGAATAGTAGTGGATTTCAGTTGAGGATGAGAAGGATGGAGTTTAGCTTTTTGAGTCATTGGTCTTCAGCCAAGTGGGACTGGGTAAGGCTTAGATCAGAGATCAAACTACCTTCTGATTAAAGGGATCAATAGAGAGCGGTAAGTATCCTTTTGCCGCACTACCCTGTAAACACAATTTAGGATTAATACTGTCTCCATGGGCACCAGTCTAAAAACTTCCAAAACTTTAACTTGGAAGCTATACCTTAAGTTGAACATTCCTGCAAAATACTGAATCCATTGCTAAAAATGGTTACAATAAAAGTTGTTTAACAGACGGCATTTGTCTGGCCAAGGCAGTAGATCGCATAACTGGAACTGGACGCGCCCAACCTAGCTGCTTCCACGTTGCCTATGGTATGGAATGTAAAGCTGGCTGGACTGGACGCAACACTCCCTCTCAACAGCTAAGATCAAGCGATGTCTGCTGAACTTCCAGGCGTGGTTTGATATACTGGTTAATGAGATGGAGTTCTGAAGAATATTTAACTATCCCTATAGAGGGATAGTTAAATATTTGTGAAAAAGCTAGCGGTAACTTGAAACCAAACTCTTTGAAGACATCTTCTGGAACATTGTTCAGGGTTGCATGTCACAAAAGCATCAGACTTTTTTCTTTTAAATGTTTGACCTGCATCTGTAATGTCAGTAAATTCACGTAAGCCGTTGGTTTTTTCATGACTATGAGGGTCTCTGCAAAGATCAAAACACTTAAATATGGTACTTGCAATCTGGCAAAGATGCTAGAGGAGGAGATGTCATGTAAAGTATCATCAAATAAATATATGAACAAAGATAACCAGGAACTTAAAAAGTAGTACACTGTGCCATTAGTGCAGAAATGCTGGTCAAATGACTTGAAATGAATCCACAGGTCCTAAGGGAACTGGTGAGTGAAGTTGCTAAACCACTGTGCATCGTATTTGAGAAGTCATGGCAGTCTGATGAAGTTCCCACTGACTGGAAAAGAGGAAACATTACCCCCATTTTTAAAAAGAAAAAAAGGAACAGCTGGGGAACTACAGGCTGGTCAGTCTTACCTCTGTGCCTGGCAAGGTCATGGAGCAGACCGTCCTGGAAACTGCTCAGGCATGTGGAAAATAGGGAGGTGACTGGTGACAGCCAGCATGTCTTCACCAAAGGCAAATTGTGCCTGACAAATTTGGTGGCCTTATATAACAGGGTTACAGCATTGCTGGATAAGGGAAGAGCAACTGTTGTCATCTACCTGGACAAATGCAAAGCATTTTGACACTGTCCTCTAAACTGGAGAGACATGGATTGGATGGACGGACCACTTGATGGATAAGGAATTGGCTGGACGGTTGCACTCAAAGAGTTGTGGTCAACGTCTCAATGTCCAAGTGGAGGCCAGTAATGAGTGGCGTTCCTCAGGGATCGTTATTGGGACTGGCACTGTTTATCATCTTTGGTGACAAGGACAGTGGGATCGAGTGCACCCTCAGTAGATTTGCCGATGACACCAAGCTGTGTGGTGTGGTCAACAGGCTGGAGGGAAGGGATGCCATCCAGAGGGACCTTCACAGCCTTAAGAGTTGGGCTGGTGCGAGCCACATGAAGTTCAACAAGGCCAAGTGTGAGGTCCTGCGCATGGGTTGGGGCAAAAATAAGCACAACTACAGGCTGGGCAGGGAATGGATTGAAAACAGTCCTGAGGAGAAAGACTTCGGGGTATTGGTTNTCCTGAGGAGAAAGACTTCGGGGTATTGGTTGATGACAAGCT
>VXBL01001073.1:7486-69906 GCA_013400195.1 Aramus guarauna
TGGCCCGTCCCTCCCTCACCGCCGCTTGGGGACGTTCCTCCCCTCCGCCGGCGGCTCCCCGCGGAGCACGGCCGCTGTTGCCTTTCCAAGCATCCGCTCTCAGGGTCGTCCGGGCAGCGTCCCCTCCCGCCCTGCTTGCCTTCGGGGCCCATCCAACCTATGTACGGCCGTGTCTGGAGGCTGCTCAGCTCCTCTCCTCCCGGACGGGAGCTCCTTGAGGGTTGTCCAGGACAGCTGGGTGAGGACACAGACATGCTGCCAACCCCCGGGCATGGCTGTTCCAGAGGGGCCCTGCAGTCCGCTGGACGCAGCATGCTGGGAGCTGGGTGCGTTTTCCTTGAGCTCAGGTGAGCCAGCCTTTCCCCAGGCACAATCTGATGCTGGAGGTGTCCTCTAGGAAAACGCTTCCCATATCTCGGGGTGACACCTGGGCATCTGTGTGCTGAGCTGACACCAGGCAGGCAGCACATTGTCTTTGGAGCATTGCATTGGGTAGAAGAGTTACCTGTCCAGTGCTGCTGTTAGCGTGAGTCTGTCTTACTTTGGGCTGTGATGGCATCTCATTTTTGTAACAACCCTTTCCAGCTGGCAATGGACAGCCCTCTTGTGGAGTCTAACGGCCATCTCCAAGGGCTGAGCTGCTCAGAGGGTGCAGCTGCTGATGGCGGTGCTGCAGAAGCCGGAACGGGGCCAGCCAAGCCTTGTGGTGTGGATGCTGCCCTGCCAGAGAAGTTGCACTAGAGAAAGCTGGGTCTGAGCTGAGCAGATGCCCCTCTTGGCAGTCCTGCGCATGCGGGTGGATGTGCTTTCCTCCTCCACTGGCTCTGCAAATCTTGCTGGGGTTTTGCTGTCTTGACTCGGCAGCCAGACATACCTCTGCGGGTGCAGCCTGCTGAGCCCAGACCGAAGTGAGACTTGTGCAGCTGCGTAGAGTGGCAAGCTGCCACCCCTCAGAGCTGTGTACGTGGAGGGACAGAGGAGCATCAGACAACACAGACGTAGGTAGGAGGTCCTCAGGCCCACTGGTCATGGGATGTCTGGACAGGCCATCAGGGCAGCATAATGTGGGCTGTAAGCACTGTTCCCCCCCAGTCCCTGCTGTTGCTCTCCCAGGGAACCCCTGGGGAAAGCTGTCGTCTCCATGCACATGCCAGCCTCGGGCACCAGCACCAAACTGGGGCAGGCTCACACTCCATAGCCTCCTGTTGCTCCTCCTCCCCCCTCCGCTCAGCTGGGCAGCTCTACCTAACCAATGGTGTATTAAACACCCCCCAAATTCTGCCCAACACTCCTTCCAGGCAGTGCCCTGCCCCTGCACAAGCCTTGCTTCTGTAGGGCCGTGGGCTTTTCTTTCCCCGTTAAATGTTTGAACTAGACCATTTGGGACATCTGCCAGGGCAGCCGCAGACTTGGCTCCAGACTGTGCAAAGGGAACACGAATCCCAGTAAGGAAAGCCCTGGAGGAAGGGCCGAGGGTGCGGGGAGGGGGGGATCCCAGGAGGAGCAAGGCACTCACCACAGCCCCCTTCCTCCGCAGAAGCACAGCAGAGAGGAGATGGTGACGATGGGGCTAGCAGGTAGGAGCCGTCCCATGATGGGCACCACTTTCCCTGGAGGGAAGCCCAGGAAAAAGGGAAGGGTTCATGCCCTTGCTGCCCTCGGGGTGGCCCCACACCCTTGTGTCCATGCCGGTCACCCACTCTGTCCCCAGACCCTCCCTGGAAGCCCCACTCTCCGTGTCCCACCCCAGCACAAGATGTGCTCGCTGTCCTCCATCCCCAGCCCTGAGGCACCTGCCCCACACCAGCCCTGTGGACTGCAGGGCCTCATCCTGTGCTCCAGGGACAGAATGGGCTCTGCCATCACCCTCGCCACCTTCTGGGGCTTCTCCTGGGGAAAGGTTGGAGCGATGCCCAGGGCCAGCCCCACTGTGCTCCCACAGCCATCACAGCCCCTGTCCTGGGTGAAGCCATGTGAGACCCATCAGTCCTTCAGGCCGGTGGCCACACAGATCCTGAACGTTGGCTGGTCAGGCGTGGGGTGAGCATGGGGACAGGCTGGGAGTAACCACAGCAGCCAGGGCATATGCCTTCCCTGCTCCGGGGTGCAACCCCTGCTCCGAGGTGCAACCCCCTGCACAGAGGAGGAGCAGACAGCTCTGCGTCCATCTAGGGTTTCTGCTCCATGTCCATCCACTGCTTTGCACTTGGAAGATGCATCCAGAGTATCCATGCCTGCCTGTGGGTGCTGCATCCAGCTTCAAAACCAGCTCTCAAAGCTCAGGTGCTCTGGGCAATGGCTGGACCTACAGCACGCTGTAGGATAGGTTTGGGGGGAACTGGGAGGCAAGAGGCTGGTCCTGCCCATGCCCTGGGGCAGAGCAGCTCTCCTCTCCAGCTACCGCAATGCCCAAAGGCAAGTGAGCAGCTGTCAGGAGCAGACGGTGCTGAGCCCATGGCCCCACCTAAGCCAAAGGACAGCAAGGCAAGAGCAGCATCTGGGAGGAGCAGTTGGGAGCTGGGCTCCAAGGCACCTGGGGAGCCTCAGGGTGACTGCATGAGTAGGAACAGGGTCCCCCCCGTCGCATCCTCTCCATCCCACTGCAGCCACCTCCCTGTTTCCAGAGGGGCAATGCCTGTGCCATGGCACTGCAGGAGGGAGCAGGGCTGACAGTGGGGGCAAGGGGGTTGTGAGAAACCTCCTGCGGTCACACTCGGGTGCTGCAGGGTGGAAGAGGATTTAAAAACCAAACAACCCAGCCTGCTCCAGCCATCCCCCAGCTCTGTACATTGGGGCAGTGGTTTGTGCCAGGCAGACAGAGCTGGGGCGGGGGGGCGGGGGAGAGTCTCAGGAGGAGCAGACGCAAGAGAGGGGAAGCAAGGGCATGTGGAAGTCTCATGGGCCCAGAGCCAGCACCCGCATCCCAGCACCCACGGTGCTGCACACAGCGCAAAGCAGCACCAGCATCGCCACTGTGCCCTGGCAGCTCCTCCCTCCCGGGCTGGGGCAGCTGCGCTGGGCAGAGGATGCCCAGCTGCCTGCAGGGCCCAGGACAAGGAGCTGCCTGCAGCTCCAGCGCTCTGACAAGGGCCCCACTGTGCACACGCTGCTGCTTCTTGGCCCAGGGCTGGCTCCGGTGCTGAGCGCCTGCCTTCACTCCTCCGGGGAGATGCCAGCTGACCCTTTCAGGGCGAGGAGAGCCGCTTCCAGGCAGCTGCAGCAGGAGCTGGCGGCTGGCAGGAAAAGGAAGACTTTATCCCCTTGTCTCCCAAAGAACCGCCACGGAGCTGACAAAGGCAGGGTGAGGGTGCCCTGGCAGGGGCCAGGGCTGTCTCTCCCGCTGGAGGATGTTTCCTTGGAGACAGAGCAGCACCAGGGGCTGGTGCCTCCACACGTGTCCTGTGTTCCCAGGTGCCGGCGGCTTCTGCACAGACAAAGAGGCACTTGATGAGCCGGTGGCAGTACCCTCGCTGGAGGGGTCCCACCGTGCAGCCCACGCCTGGCAGCTGAGCCGGCAGCTCCACCTCAGCCTGGCCGAGTGTGGCCCAGGAGAGGCAGAAGGGGAATGGCCCTGGTGCCAGAGCCGCACTGGGCGAGGAGGGCACGAGGCCACCAGGCCTGCAGCACTACAGCTGCCCATGCCTTGGTGAGCAAAACCAAAGCCACGGACGCTGAGATCAGACAGGGATGCAGGCAGCAGGAGCAAGCGTGGTGGCACTGGCCCCAGCCTGGCTTCTTGCTGCAGCTTCTCAGCAGCTGTTTGCAGAGCCCAGACAGACCAGAGCCCACCCCATCACCCACGCACACAGTACAGGCTCATCGGGGCACCCAGCCCCAGGCATGACAGCCCTGCACACCGCAGCACAGCACCATCGCTGCTTGCTGCCGGCAGCCACAGCTTCTCAGAAAGAGGAGATGAGGAAAACAAGGCCTGTGGGCTCGGTGTACCATGCAAACACTTTGGACTGGCACGCAACCTCCCTTCTTCCAGGCTGAGCCAGGGGTTCTGGGGTTTTTATCTTCCAGTCCCAGCTGCCCATGACACTGGGAGTCAGACTCCTCCTTCCCAATGAGAGCGATTGGCTCTGCAGCACCACGCTCCTGCTGTCCTTACACAACTCTACATGTCCCTCCCTGCTCAGATTCTTTGTTCAGTGTGTTCAGGTAACAACAGCAGCTTTAGAAGGGCCTCAATATCCCCGGAGCCATCCCCTGCCCTCTTCTGGGGCAGCCAGAGGTGGCACCCTGTGGTGGGGAGCTCCCAGCAGGATGAGGGGAAGGTGAATTCACAATTTGTTCTGTTCGATGGGCTGCAGCCCGGGGAGAAGAGGGAGCATTTGAGAGCTGGAGTAGCCCAAAGCACCTGGTTTCCACACACACTTAAACCACAGGGCAGGGACCCCTGGACATGCAGCTTGGGCTCCCAGAGGTCCCCATGAACTGGGACTCTTATTCCACTAACATGGCAGGTCCCCAGAGTCCTCCAGACCTCCCAAGGCGTTCTGGAGAGCTTTCTTGGATCCTCCCTCTGCTGCAGGCTTAGACAAGGGTCTCCGCTGCTCCTGCTGTGCACAGTGCAGCTGCAGCTTTGCATCCAAGAGTTGCCCGCTGGTCTCATCCCACATGGCAGGCACTGGTCAAGTTAGGTCGCATATGACCACGACTCTGAGACCATGAACAAATTCAGATGCTGCTCAGAGGGATTTCAAGGTAACTCGTACTTTCCTGAGTAGGTCAAGATACCCCGGGGCCTGGAGACCAGAAAGATTACTGGCAGAGAAATTTGCTGCGCCTTTTGGGTAAGGCAGTGCAGAAGAGGAGACTGCGCGTGCCCCGCTGCGTGAGAAAGAGCCTTGTAAGGCAGCTGAAAGCAAGTGGCACCACAAAGCCCAGCTGGTCCTCGCTATAGGCTGCAGGAATGACTTGCAAAAATAAGGACATGTTGATCCTGTAGCCATAAAATCAAACCCCGTACCCGATGCTGGTGACGTGGAGTTCCAAGCCTCCACCGAAGGAACAGCAGCAACACGCAACTCTTCAAAAATGTACGGGCAGGACCGTGCCCGTCGCACTGGGAGGGGGACAATTGCTGTGAGCTCAGGTGTTCTTGTTCCACGCTCTGCAAGAGAAACTGGGTGAATTTGGATGAGGTGGCAGACCTGACAGAGACCTCGGGTTCCAGGTAAGGCTGGCACTTCAGCGAGGGAAGCAGCAAGGATAATCATGGTCCTGCTGACAAGAGCCCCCAAGGCCTTGTGTTACAGTGGGTGAGAGGCTGAGGCAAAGTTGGCCTGGAACAATAATCATCACGAGACCCAAAAGTTCGTGTTAAAAAGTTATTTTCCTGTCTCATTATGAAATATGCAAATTAGCAACCTTACCAATAGAACTATGCATGCTACGGAGTATCTGGGTGTCAGCTGCGGGAGGAATTTCCAAAATGGATGACTGTAACGATGGGCATGAAGGAGTGACTTAAGGTGGTCTTATAAAGAGAGGGGATGTACGAAACGCAAGTCGTGTACTGCCTAGTATTTCTGCTGTAAGAAACAGCTGGAAGTGGAGAGGAAGACTGAGGGAACTGAGCGCAGATGTGGCATCAGCACAAAGATCTAACTGCCACGACTGCAGCAGGCGAGAGATTTTCAATAGGCAGCTGTAAGAGCCTCCAAAGCGGCAACACGGACGCCCTTGTCAGATAGAAGGGAAGGACACACTCACTGGAGACGTTGCAATGCAACCCTCAGCAGTGCGATACAGCTTCGGAGTACACCCTGCTTGGAGCAGGTGATGGAGATGACCTCCAGAGGTGGTTTTGTTTCTAAGAGGCATTACTAACACCTGATGTTACACATAGGTCTACTCAGCAAGGTCACAAAAATAAAATGGAGGGAGCTGTAGAGAAGGACTACCCGGAAGGTTTTGAGAATGAAAAACTTGTTTTACTGGCACTGTCCTGGTTTCAGGTGAGATGGAGTTAATTTTCTTCACAGTAGCTAGTATGGGGCTATGTTCTGGATTTGTGCTGGGAGCAGTCTTGATAATACAGACATGTTTTTGTTATACGGACCTGTTGCTGTCGAGCTGTGCTTACACAGAGTCAAGGCCTCTTCTGCTTCTTGCACCGCCCCGCCAGCAGGATGGCTGGGGGTGCCCAAGGAGTTGGGAGGGGACACAGCCAGGACAGCTGACCCCAGCTGACCCAAGGGATATTCCGTACCATATGACGTCACGCTCACTTCAGAAGAGGCTTGGGGAAGAGGCAGGACTGGGGGGAGTGGCGGCGGTGTTCGGAGTGATGGCGTTTGTCTTCCCGAGTCACGGTTACGTGTGAGAGAGCCCTGCTTTTCCTGGGGATGGCTGAACACGTGCACGTGGCTTTTGCTTTACCTGTTCCACTGTCTTTACCTCAACCCACGAGTTTTCTCACTTGAAGGTTTCCAATTCTCTCCCCCATCCCGATGGGGGTGAGTGAGCGAGCGGGGTAAAGCCATGACAGGCACTTAGAAGTTCTTGGCTTGCTCTGCCTAGCAAATGGAAGTTTAGAGAGGACACATCAAACGTACTGATGAAAGTAACTCCAAGGAAGAAATGTAGCTCAAACAAAAATACTTGGTACAAGATACAAAAAAAATGAAATGCCATGAAAAAAAAAGTAAAAAGTAAAAAACCCATGTAAATAAGAAGTTTCCAGAGAACAGAGGAAAAAACCTGAGTAACACCTTCCTAACAGGAGAGCGGGACTAGCGGATCAAACTGAGGTCAGGAAGCTCAAGAACTGTGTAAGAGCTATCTGTCCCACACTGGTATACTCCAGGTGTTACACATTAAAGCTTGCAAGCAGCATCATCTCTAAACTGTACTTTAATGAAATCTGACTCTTTAGATGTTGGCCACCCAGAAAGGATGAAGATTTCTTCTTTCATCTTAATATAAAACTCAGCTTCTACAGAAGGATCATTTTCATCTGAAGCACCAGTGTGCCATCGCAATTCACAAAACCTCTAATACGTGTAAGGAAATCAAGATGACTGGTGCAGCTTGCTCCTGCTTCAAAGGAACGCTGCCCCTTTGTCCAGGAAGGTGTACAGAGTGGGGGGATGCTCCTTACCTTCATTTATACCAGGGTGTGTGGGCCCAGACCCTGGATGAAAGCAGTCAGTCTCACCACGTGCTGTTACAAGGACCCAGAATTCAGGTAATAAGCAGGTATGTAGAACTTGGGAGTTCTCCAGGACTATAAACCATTAGTGCTTAAGATTTGCTGTGCAATAGATGTTTAATTTAGAAATTTTTTTTGCAAAACATCTATTACACATTCAGCTGTCGAAAGAACCCCAATGGTCCATTTCACTTCATGTTCCTGAAGGTGGGCACCTCTTGGTCGCACTGTGTTTCTTCAAACCGCCAGGCCGTAGGGCATTTCAGTTTTCTGAGCACCAAGTTCATGGACATCTTGTCCTAGGAGACCTGAGAAGCTGGCTAGCCAGTGAACTCAAACCAAATCAACTTGGCTGTGATCAGCAGTGGTCTGCTAGGAGCTGTAGCGCAGCCTCCAGCTGGGAGGACAAGGAAAGGCATTGTCCTTGCTGCTGACCCAGGGCCAGATGGGAGTCAGCAATACCGGGCTCCACAGGGTCCAGACTCCAGCACTCTAATAAAATTACCTGGAAGAGCAAGTTGATCAAAGCAATGCAAACCTGAGGGAGTGACAACAGAACAGAGGGTCACTTTATTTTCAGCTAGTCGAGGAGTTCTTCTGCCGTTGCAATTACGTCTCAAAGAAACAGCAGCAGAAGTGTGCAATAAGGTGACCACTAGAAAAGAATCGTAATGCCAGCTTTCTCCCTCTGATGATCGCAACCTGCTGCGAGCTGCCTAGGAGGCCGTTCTCTTCTAAAAGGATCCTCAGCCTCTGACTGTTAGCGTGGTGACAATTCCACCTGCTCACAGAGACCTCATATTCGGGAACCTCACTGCACCGGCAAGTGCCAATCCCCTACCCCCGACCCCCCAGAACCACCAAGATTTCATCCCCTCCACTCACGCTCACACAGGGACTGTGGTTTGATCTCCTCTGTGTAGCTCAAATTCCTGACTTGGCTTTCTCTAGCCCAAGTTCAGTATCTCTGAAGTCTAAGTCCTGACCTCCTCTTCTGAAACTCAAGGCTTATTTTTAAGTTGCTGCCAGGTTCTTACTTGAGACAACCTGCTACGCAGGATGTTCTGGTCTTCCATGTTTAGCTTATGAATTTACCCCAGATGCAAAAAGGGTACTCACACTTTTACCTCACTGAAACCACACAGCAACCCTCCCATCGTATCAGGCACAGTTCCTATTTCTTTTAAAAATAAATATTTATAAACAAAAGGAAGAGATTCGGAGAACTACAATATTAAAAATCTTCCTGCCAACAGCACAAATGTCTTTTTCATGTAAAGTCACAAGAACAAGTTGTACACCAACACAAGTACTGTCTAAAAACCCTCTCTCTCAACAGCAGCCATAGTCCTCCGCTGCAGGAATCCGCATCTCCCATTGCAGCAACCAGCTCCTCGGCACGTCTCTAGGACTTGTACTGGGGCTGCTCAATCTCCTTTCGTGATCAAGTCCTCAATATACGCATCCAGTTCATCATCTGTATTAATATCAATGTCCTGCAACCAAAGGCACAAGAAATACCAGTGAAAAGTGAATCTTGAAGAAGAGCAAGAATGGACAAGACAGAGCAGCACAGCATCCTCCACAACACCTGTCCCGGTCAGCCTTTATGCTCCAACTTCCAGCACTCTCCAGCTGCTGACATCTGCTGTGAAAGCACCACCAGCTTCCCTTGTCAGAGCCTGATGGACAACGCCTGGACACCAGTCAGCACTTGATGCTCAAACAATGCACTCAAGCAACAGATTTATTGTGCTGATCAGAGTCAAGTTAGTTTTGGGGTTTTTTTGAGCTTTAACACACATTTTCCTAATAGGGAGCAACTGCTTCCATCTGCTTTTGGTATCTTTTCCATTGGGTGGTCTTAATTTTATTTAAAATATTTTTAATTTAAAGTTTATTTATTTAAAGCTCTTATTTAAATATATATATGCTATTTCAATTTAATATTTAATCGTATAATTAATAAATAGCTTTCACCATAACATTTTTTATATTATTTGTTTACAGGTTTGCATTTCTGTATATGGGGTTCAGAATCTAGCACCACCTTTCTGCCCAACAATGGGCAGAAATTCTCTGCAGAACACCGCCTGTACCTGGAGAATTTCTCCTACAGCCCCACGTTTCATAGCAGAAAGCAGAAAACAAATAGAAGCCGTGCAATATGTCCATGCCATGAAAATCCCATCTGTGAAAATCAACCCTCATCAGGACCCCAAGGCCTGGATCCCAAAAGGTGGGCAGCGACAGCAGCTGCGCACTCAGCTGCTTCTGACAGTCTAAGCCCAAGTTACACCCAATTGAGAAAGAGCTGAAGCCCAGTTAAATGCTGGGCTAAAACTTCTCCAGTGCCTGGAGGGGCCTGGAGAAGGTTGCTACTCCTGGGGCAGCTCTGCTTTCGTGCCCCTTCCTCACCCACCTCCTGCACTTTCTGCAGAAGGGCCACGATGTTAGTCCTCAGCTTCTGCAGTTTCTCCTCTGTTTCCTTCAGCTTTCTCTCCGAGTTGCGGAGGTTTTCTTCACAGGCTTTGGCCCGGGCATCGGCACGTGTCTGATATGAATTGCACAGGTTCTGCAGACCTACCTCATACTGTTTGAAATATTCTTTCTGTAGAAGACAAAACACAACAACAGATGACACATTAAGAAGAAGCACAGAGCCTCAAGAAAAGCCCAGCACTCGCACCTTGTGGAAGAGCCCAGCTACCGGCACCCTGTGACCGAATACCACCAGCCTAACGCTGCGCCCCTTGACGCCCAGCCCACAGTCATTACCACACTCACATTGACACTGCTGATTTGCCTGCTGCAGGCAACACAAAAAATCACACGGGTTTCCACATTCCTCGAAGACCAGAACTGCAACAAAACCTGCCTGAATTCAGATTAAGGGTGCAGCATGTTTTAAAAAGCCTAAAACCACAGTTACGCTGTAGAAAGATCTGACAGCCTCTGTACACAGTCGGTTTCATTATCATACACTGCTCAGACAACACAGCTTATCACTGTGAGGTAGGAACATCTACACTTGCAGAAACCTCCAGACAAGACCAACATGTTCTGCGGAAGCGGCAGAACCAGTAACTCAAGCAGATGCCTGAATTAACAGAGAGAAAAGAGGAAGAGACAAGAGAGACTGTCAATATATACGTTGTGAGCCGAGGGAGTAGGGCACTTTGAAGACTGCCAAATAAGCAGTGGCTTTTGTCACTTGGTCATCTGTAGGTGGCTTTTGTCACTTACAGACGCCTCCTGAAAAGGTCTCCCTTTGTGGTACGTCAGAGAAGCCAGTACTGTTTCTCCACATTTCAGCCTGCATTGGACCTTCCAACACCAGCACGCAGACACTGAGGCAGACTCAGCCCCATCTGCTCCTCGCTCAAATCAATGGAGGCCACACCAAAAGCCTGAAGATGTACAACTGACTCACAGGTGGCCAGCCTGCTCACATGAAGCGTGAGGGGCGTTGGCTTCTGTGTCCTCTCCCATTTTTAAGATTGCCTCCACATAAGTTAGATTTATACGGCTGGGGGCAAAACAAACAGGTATGCCTACATCCTATTTCTACAAACCTCTAACCTGGCCTCTCTTTTTTAAAAGCTCAACAGCAACAGACAAGAAGTTAGGATAGTAGCAGCCAACAGCTTTCCCACACAGATGTACAGTAATTAAAAAAATCCTCAGACAACAACTGTCAAAAGACCTAAGGTATGTTTCAGAGGTTCTCATATTTTTTCTTGGCTACATTAGTCTGCTAAGGATCCAAATAACCTTTTGAAGAATGAGATCTTGTATCAACAAGATGCACACTTGCCATAAGAAAGGGATGTGTGTGTGTGAAAACCCCAAACTTACTTTTCTAGAAATACTGAACTCACCAAGGGAAACGCCAACAACCCTTCCGAACTCATGGAACTCAGCTCCTTCTTGGAGACAGGAAAATTTGGAGGTAAGAAGTACCGCAAACAATTTCTATGCAGGAAAGAAAAACAGAAAGCCAGAACTGGGAGTTTAAAAGACTAAAGCAGTCAGACTGCAGCAGCTAACAAGAACCGCAGTGAACCCACCGAAGGATCTGGACTAGTAAGTCTACTGTTTCTTGGCTGCTGCTGGGACCAGTGGTGTCTGGCTCAATTCTGACACAGTCTGAAGTAGAAGGTTCGGCCACAACAACCTCCTCTTCCTGCTGCCTTTCTGGAGCCTGGTACTCAGGAGAGGGAGGCTTCATCAACCTCACATCCTCACTGCCCTTCTCTACCCTGAAAAAAGAAACATTAAGGGCAAGTCAGATAGCTTTTTCCACGCTGGCCATACCTGAAACACTGGTTCACAGCTTCATCAGAACCTGTACCCATCTGTCACTCTGAGACCTCTAGATTATACCGCAGCTGCTTCCACAGGAACATCACATCAAAGCGACGGGCAGACTGCATGGGGTCTGTCACGCTCACTCCTTACAAAGCAGCTGGGCGGTCCTGAGCACACACACCTTCCCTGACATGACAGCAATGTATTTGTCTTCAGCATCTACAGAAGTAAAATGGGGTCTTCCTCCTGAAAGTAAAACAAGCCTCCACAATCCAGTAGCTAGAGATAATTACCAGCGATCCCTCGGTGTGGTGTCTGTAGGAACATAATCAAACTTCACCTTCCAGCGTACTGCATGCTTGCCCATTTCCACAGCTGTGACACGGCCTGTGAACCACTCCTTGTTCACACGCACTTCCACATGCAGCCCTTTGTCTGCAAGGAGGACAGCAGTAAAGATGTTTGCAAACACTCAGATGCTGGAGAGCACGTTCTCCATGAGGTCTAGAGAAAACAGCCACCCTCAGCGGGGAGCAAACCTAAACCCGTGACATCTCCTTCAAATGGTATGTAAACCATAAAAGCACTACTATCGCACAGTTCCACTCCTACTCAGAAACATTACGATGCAAGGAAATTATATGGCATTTGCAGACAGAAGGTTTCTCCCATATTCCAGGCTCGTGTTGGTCACAAGGACAATTTGCCACGTGTTCCTAGTGGGTCACTTTCCAGACAGCTCCTTGGGAACAAGCTGAAGAAACGCCCTGCTCTGGCAGAAGGTGCAATACCATCCTGGCGAGCATCTTTCCTGGGGGTCTCTTGGCCCCGTTTCTCTCACAGCAGCACAGCAGGTCTAGATACAGTCCTCTGCATTTCCCAGCTAACATAGCTCCGCAATCCACTCAGTCAGGAAGGGTGAGCATGACATCAGTCTACACCACGCAGCCAAGCATCACATCCGTTAACGTGATGCAGCCCTCAAGATTACAGATCCTCCCATGCCACAATTGCCTCTTGCCTAATCAAAGGGTTTCTGGCCAAAATGTTTCGTGTGAGTTAGAGTTATCTTGGGGTTGGGGATCCAAATTTATACTCATTCCTATTTTAAAAAACTCACTGATGAAATCACACGTTTAACCAGTGAGTCTAGTTCTGCAACAGTTCTTTTCCACAGCGTTAGATACGGAGGCAGCTCAAGGGTTCATTTCTCACCTTTCTGAGCTTTCTTCAGTTCTGCCAGCTCTTCTTCCCCAGCACTGTCTGTGAGCTGTAAGCAGAGAGAGCTCAGATTACACCTCCCAACAAGATTATAAGCACTTCACAAATACCTGCTGCTGGGAAAACCAGTGCACTCTAACCTCTACCACCACCTCACTGGAATCCTTCTTCTCCTCTTTCACTGACACAAATTTGCCCCGTTTTGTTTTCTCCTTTTTGTGTTCTCCCTCCTCCTCAGACCCATCCTCGGTCGTGTTCAAGGTCCTCTTCCGAGTGGTGGAGGCCTGTAGGAAGCAAATACGCTCTAGCTGTAATTCCAGCATGCTGTCAACTAAAACCTTCTTTCAGCCAAGTAAAAAAAAAAAAAGATAAAAACGCTCAGCATCCAGTATTTAATTTGATAGTTAAGTAGCTTTTCCAGGTTTTAGCAGGTGCTACATGATCATGCAAACACCCACCCCACCACTCCACATTCTTTTTTTTTTTTCCTGGGGAAACAGTCTGGTCTAACAGGAAAGAGATGAAACAAGTCTTCACGAGGGGTGTAGAATGGCACTCTAACCCAAGACTAAAGTAAAAGTTATCTTGTCCTGCGCAGGGACTACAGTGCAAATCCCATGAGACAGTGCAAGACAGGCTACGCAGAACAGTAGGTAAGGAGCTGACAGTCTTCATCCCATCACGTCTCACCTGTGGGCATTTGACAGCGGCAGATTTCTTCAGTGCTGGCACCTTGGCAGCTTTTGGACTGGGTGTCTCACGTGAACTTTTGGGGTTCTGCCCGACAGCAGAGGGTGGTTTCGTTGTTGTACCTGGTTTGGCAAGAGTTTTTAAAGTGCTGTTTGACTTTCCAGTTGTCACAGCGTGCTGGTGTGTCCTGGAAGTGCTGGCCTCCTCCTTCGAGAGCATGCTTGCCAGTTTGGGAGTGCTGATATTTGGCCAAGCTGAAGAGCTCTTTTTCAGCTGACTGATGGACTTGGGAAGAGGCGTAGGCGGCGGTGGTCTGCTGGGAGCGTTCTTGATTACATCAGGTAAAGGAGGAGATCGCGGGCGCTGAGGTCGGGTCTGTGACTGGGTGTTCTGAAACAAATGAGAGTACAGAGAAAGGATGGAAGAGTTGGGCACTGCTTTTCAGAGCAGCTAAGGAAAGCGCAGAAGAGTACAACCTCTCAGTCAGTACTCACCTCCCCTGCAGGCCGTGTGGTCACTTCCAGAGGCAGTTTCTTTAAGTCAGCTTGAGATCGAATTGGAGTGGTTTTCTATTTAAAAACAAAAATAAAAATCAGAAAGGCCATCTTTAAAAGCTGTCAGGGCCTGCCCGAACCCAGCCCAGCACAGAGTTTTCCAGTTTAAAATCAACAATTATAAGAAGGTGTGTTCTGGGTCCTTCAAGAGGCATCCCTTCCATCCAAACACCGGCAGCACTTCCCATTTTCCTCGCAGAAAATGAACTGCAAGCTGAGCTGCTTGTTTTCTGTTATTAAAACAACCCTACTCCATGAAGGAGCACAGGTGGCATCAGCCACTTCCACTAGGAGGTCCCTCAAACCTGCTGTGCTTAGCTGGAGACCTCCAGATTCACCTGCAAAGCTTCCAGCTTTTCTTGCTGCTGGCGGATTTTCTCTGTCAGTTGTTTCTGCTTTTCCTCCTGTGATTTCAAGTCTTTCTTCAGAGTTCCCAGTGGTACCTTCTGCTTCTGCTCTGCAGCTTCACATCTAGCAGGAAGGGAACGCGAGACAACCTCAGCAACAACAGCAGAACCTGCGCTGTCTTGCACACACAGCACTGTCCCCATATCCCATCCCAAATGCAGCAGTATAAAACCACTTTCCTTACCATGGTAGCCACAATCTCAAAACCAGTGGTTTTCTTCTTGGGAATCACATATATGATTTAAGGATCAGAAGCGCAGTTGTTAAAAACCAAGTCATTTAGACTGGAAACTAGCAATTCAGAGCCCAAGAGCTAAACAAAGCGTAGGAACAGCTGCGACTGGTTTTCTACACCATCTCTGTACTCGGGACTTTTGCAGCAATTTTCCTTCCTATCAGCTTATATCTTCATATCAATCCTTCTTTACAGACTTCCTTTCCATGTAGAAAGGAACACTTATTACCAGTAACCTGTGACTGAGACATTGTTTACATGAGCCTTCCAACAGAAGATGTGCTTTGCCTTGCCGCCCAAGGCCACGAAGTTTTCCTTTGCGTATGCCTTAACTATTTGCTTTTCCCATCCTGCTCAATGGCGAGCATCCTGCTCCCATAGGTCTTCTCAGATGCAGAATCCTGGAAGAGTCCTTGAGAGAGGAGGAAAACACAGGTAGGAAAACCAAGAAAGTGGACTGGCATCACCTTCAAGCTTCTGGCTCAGCAACTAGCCATCAGGAGCACGGTCAGAGGAAGGAGAGGGGATTGAGGGGTTCCCAGGCTCGTCACCTGTCACGGAACTGAGTCACGGACAGACACACCAGGGTCAACCCCTTCAGGGCAAAGTCATGCAGGGATGGTGTGAGACAGGAAAGCAGTAGTACCAAGACCACTCTTGCACAACACAAGCTGCCTTGGAGCCAAGCTGTTAAAAACTTCCCGCAAGTGTGAGTCTTGCAGATAAAGGTGGACCCTGCTCTCGTCGTGGATCACACAGCTCCAAGAGGCTGATGAGAGATGATTTTATCAAGATCTCTGATCCTGAACCTGCCAAGTCATGGGATATCCTCTACTCTGTGAGATACATACTGTGATCGGCTTGTGAGTGGAAATGAGCACAAGCAGCATTTTCTCCATCAGCGTCTTCTCGGCTGAAGCACTGCAGGGGAGTTTTTCGTAAGAGCAACCACTTCCTTGGCTAATAAAGTATCTGTCATCACTGCAAAATGACTGCCTGACATGCAATGACAAGCTGCTCAAATTCACAAAGGTAAAGCCGAACAAGTGGCACCACATGCAAGTTTCCCAGCAGAGAAATGCCATCTCCTGTGCTGTTGATGGACTGCGGCTGAAAACATTGTTAAGTTGTATCTTACAGCACAAGAAAGTACGAAAGCACACACTTGTTCTGCTGACAGGAAAAAAAAATAAGACTACTCATGACATTCAAAACCACAGATGTCATCGCTGCAGCAAGTCAGAAAAAAGGAATTATCTTTGTAGTCAGAATACTCTGCAACTCAGCACCAAGACATCGGTGATGCTCAAGGACCTTTGAGCCAGAGAGTCACCTCCAGCTGGTGTTAGAGCCACGTTAAATGCCTTTTAGGACCCAAGTGGATTTTAGGTAGGAAAAGGGAGGAGGGTGAGCCTCCTGATGTATACTGAAGTATGACAGACACGCTGCCTTCTCTGTGACAAAGTGAGCAAGGGTGCCACTTAGTGCTGACCCCAACACAGACCAGCATTGGAAGGGGTGACTTACATGACAGACATGGAGAAGGGCATTCAGCTCCCATGATCCGGGACAATGTGCCACCAGCAGAAACCAAGGCATAGGTGCACAAATCAGAAAGGTAGGGAAGAGCTCAGTGCCAAGAGCGGGCACAATGCAGACAATGCCAAGGCAGCCAAAACCATCACGTGGTCTTCTGATGCCAGGAGACAGTCTGAACATCAACTCTTGACAGTGCTTCATCTTCAACTTGGCTGTATGAGATTCTGCACAGACCCTCACAGCGCGCAAGCTCGAGGCCCCCCACCCATGGTGGCAACAGCAATGCTTGCCATATCCTCAGTCCTCTCTCAGTACAAACACCTGGAACCCAACAGCTGGGGCACGTGGTCATGACACAGAGGTGGAGGGGTCCAAACCCATGGCACAAGGACACAGCAAGAAACGTCAGGCAGTATGGGAAGGGAAGTTCAGAACGGCAGCGACGGCAAGGAATCCCTGCTTTCTACTGGCACTAACCAGACCAGAGAAGTGCTAGTGCAATTTCTGTAGAAAACCTTCTGCCTTGTGTAAAAAGACACAACTGCATTCACTGTTGGAAAGTGTGCGTGAGGCTACTCAATCAAAAAATATTCCAGAGTTAGTTATCCTCCCAGAGTAAGACTCCCAAGATCCCTTTCAAAGAGGCTGAAATGACCAGAAGTTTGGATCACTTGCCCACAGCACCTCACCTTTCCCACCTCCCTGCGAGGGGGATGTGGGATGACACCGTGCGCGCGCACACCATGCAGGTGCTCTAACTCGCTCCAACCAACACGTTCTCACATAAAACGCAGCCAAACCCCTCAAGGTATTGCAAATATAAAATTTAAATTATTTCATTAGTAAATCAAGTTCCTGTTCAGTTACATGATCAAAAAGCTCGTCTGCACATACCTTCTTCTTTGTGTTCTTTTGTGTGAGTGGGGGAACCCGAGTAACACCCTTCCCTGGTACTCCCAGGTCACCCCAGAGCCACCACGGACCATCCAAGGCCCATTTCCACAAGCCCAGAGACCCAAAGGCAACTCAGGGAATGCAAATTTGGTACTTAGAGGAACAGATACCCCATCTGAGCTCCTGCCAGGCCTGTCTCAGGGCAACCTCAGCCCCCCAGTGTCCACTCAATGGGAGTGGCTCTCTGAAGGATCTTTTGGACCGATGGGAGGAAGCAAAAGCAGGTAAAGGAGGGGATTGACACGATTTGTGGAGGAACAAAACACAGAGAAATAAAAGGCCAAGAAGGACCAGTTGTACACAAACAGTTGGCTGTTCAGTACACTCGTCTTTGTAAAAAACTCCATTTCTAACTATTTTCCTGGGCAAGGGGCTCTATTCTGCTTGCACATGTGCGTACGGGGGGTCTGAGCGCCAGCAGCTGGAGCGGGACCGCCGGTCGCATGGGCCTGCGTGCCTGGGTCCCACCAGCTGCAGCGACTGCAGGCGTGCACGTGAACGTGCGATTCGCAGCAAATGTCAGGCCAGACGAGCCAGCAAGGAGGTGGCCTGGGAGCAAGGGGACGGGGGTGTCTAAGGGCGAGCCCACGGGACCTGACTACCGGTCCCAGCCTCACCACTGCTTCCCCCTGGGGGGGGTGGAGGTGTGGAGGCCACTTCTCGGGCTTCCGGATTCGGCCCTGCCCCAGCAGTTGAGCTGGAGGATGTCCTCAGCACAACCACACTCCGGAGTTCAGCGCCAGGGCACAAATACATGGAGCGACAGGGAAGTTAGCATCAGTATTCTTCCAATGACAGGTGCCAGAAGGAAGAAGCCAGAAAATCAATACTTTCCAAACACCAACATCAACGCTTTTTGTAGCCTTTTCAGCCACAGATGTTAAAATTTTTCTTCCGATTAAAAGTTACCACCTGGATTCATTCCGTTTAAGCCAAGACACCTGAATTACAGCTGAGCAGCTTCTCTCGTGATACAACAAAGACAAGCAGCAGCTTCCAGCAGCGTCTCTCTCCACAGACAAACAGCACCCTTAGAGCAACAATTTTCCTCATTCAAATAAATGACTAGATTTCTCCTACATTTTAGAACCGTGAAACACACTACCGGTAAATGAATGAGTGTGTTGCTCCCTCAAGCGTGCAAAATGTCATTCTTGGGTGACTGCAACTCAGAGGTGTTGCTGCGGTTTGCAAGTCTAATGGGTTGGAGCTATAGCAGCAATAAAGACAATTGCAAAGATGCCACTGAACACTTATCGCTCCCGGCCTGCGCTTATGACTACTCTTCAGTTGCTGTCTGCGCTACCTACATTAAAATCAACCGTCATGAACTAAGGTTACAGTTGTGTTTCCAGTGGCAGTGCAGAAAAACCAGAAAAGAACTTAAATGTCACCAAATCACCGGTTGAGGTTGGAGGGGCTCTGAAGGTCATCAGGTCCAAGCCCCTCCTCGAGCAGGCACACACCCCCCACCAACACGCACACGCCGTGCGCTCACACGCACACACCCCCCACCAACACGCACACGCCGTGCACTCACACATCACGAGCACACGCGCCGTGAGCGCGCACACACACCGTAAACACCGCGAGCACACTGAAATCACCACACACGCTCACGCTGCAAACACCAACACACACGCACAGACAATGACACGCAGGACAGGGGGTGCGTGCACACAATGGCACGCGGCCACACGCGCACACAGCTGTGCACACTCACGCACTCTCCTGCACAAACAGCTGCGTGCACACATGCACAGCTGCACACACGGAACCCCCCNACCTACGGCCAGGGGCCCAGGACCACGTCCAGACGGCGTACGAGTGCCCCTGGGCACCGCTAAGAGACGGGCTCCGTCCTCTCCGCACTCTCCCTGCACTTATTTGCACACCCTGATAAAAGGTCTCTGGGCTCCAGACTGAACAGCGCGTCCTGGTGCCTGGGGTCCCCGGGGGCAGGACTTTGTGCTTCTCATGGGGTTCCTCTTGGCTCATTTCTCCAGCCTGTCTGGGCTCCTCTGGACGGGTGCACGACCCTCTGGTGTATCAGACACTCCTCTCAGTCTGCTGTCATCTGCAAACTTGCTGAGGGTGCACACTTCAATTCGTATATAGCACAAATACCCACCAGCGTATAATACTGGTGGGTATACGTCATCATACAGACGTCATCACTACTTTTTCACAGACTGCGAGCACAGCTTAAAGGTACGGAATTACTGCCGATCCCTCCAGTTGTTCTCAAAGAACAGATGACCAGAAAAAACCAAATGTGTAGATAAGGCACGCTGCAGAAAAGTCTTTATATTAACTGATTCTTACCTGTCTTGTTCAGGATCAGGGTTCATAGAGCATACCCAGCTATCGGGGTAATTCTTCTCCACTGAACTCAGCTGGAATGGGAGAGTCCGCCATTTCAGACATACATCTGTTAGACAAACACTTTGCAAGTCAGAAATATAATTTTTTCCATAGGACTTCTCAAGCCCATTTAACACCCAAGGACCACACCAATTTCCAAAGTATATCCAACCATAATAAGACTAGTGGCAAAAAAAAAACCCAAAGAAAAACAAAAAAAAAAAAAAAGTGAGACAGCCACAGGATATACTGAGTCAATTCTTGCTTCACACTTACACAAAATAGGGTACACTGAGTCAATTCCTGCCTGCATGCTCACAAAATGCTTGGAGGAAGACCTCAAATCTTGTACAACACATCCCTAAGAAAAATCTGATGAAGCCTGTCATCAATCGATCCTAGAGGACCTCACACTCACTGCTGCAATGACAGCATGTACAAACCAAACGGAACAGCCAGTCCTGAAATCATTGCTCATCTCAGAAGTCAGGCTGACTTATCCACTAAAAAAAAAAAATAAATTTTATAATAATTTAATAAGTTTTAGATAGCTTACAAAAATCAAGTTTTGCCAAGAAAATGCAAATCAGGCTCGGGAAGGATGTCAATAGCGGAGGACAAGAAGAATGACAGGAAAGCCCCTCCTCTTTGGGAGGAACTTGAAAAGGACTGATAAAACCATCAAGGCAGGAAAGCCTAACAAAGTAATTCCACAAGACTGGCCTCACATTCCTTGCTACGTCCTCATCCCCAAGTCCTGTGGGGAAAATGAGGTCAAGGGAGTTTGATGTCCCTCCACTAAGAGACAAAGTGGTTGTGTTGAGATCTCCCTTACCCCAGTAAGGGCTTACCAGAGCTGTTCAGAGGTGTACAGAAGAGAACTTGCATTAAATTTGGAAGTCGACTGTAAACGGTTCCCTTCTGTGCTCACACTTGGTACCAATTAGCAGACCAGTGCATCAGAAGGCAAGTTACTTGGCCGCTTTCCATTGCCTACGGGGAAGTTGGGATGGGTGGCTTTGGCCAGTTCCAGTTCACACCTGCCCTGTTCTGTAAGGGCATCTGAAGAACATCACAGTTAGTAAACTGTGCAGGAAATGAACCTTACGCCAGTGTGTCTTAGTGTACCACCAAGTGCAGACAAAGGCAACTCACAGAAAAAGACAAGTCCTAGAAGGGGATACTGATAGAGCAGCTCATCTCAAATCTTCTACCCATTTAGCTGCTCCCCAACTGCAGCCAGGAGTCACAGAATGACAGAAACCCAGACTGGCAGGGCTTGGAAGGGACCTCTGGAGATCATCTAGTCCAACCCCCTGCCAAAGCAGGATCACCTCGAGCAGGTTGCACAGGATGGCGTCCAGGCAGGTTTTGAATCTCTCCAGAGAAGGAGGCTCCACAACCTCTCTGGGCAGCCTGTCCCAGTGCTCGGTCACCCGCAGAGGGAAGAAGTTTTTCCTCATATTGAGATGGAACTTGCTGTGTTACACTTTGTGCCTGTCGCCCCTTGTCCTGTCACTGGGCACCTCTGAGAAGAATCTAGCCCTACTGTCTAGACACCCATCCTTTAGATATTTATAAGCCTTGCTGAGATCCCCTCTTGGTCTTCCCTTCTCCAGGCTAACCAGCCCCAGCTCTCTCAGCCTTTCCTCATACAAGAGATGCTCCAGTCCCCTCATCATCTTCCGCTGGACCCTCTCCAGTAGTTCCCTGTCTGTCTTGAACTGGGGAGCACAGAACTGGACACAGTCCGCCCCCGCCTTCCCCAGGGAGGAACAGCCTCCTAATCACAGCCTGGTCAGACGCACCACACTGAATCGTGGTAGGGATCTCCATGGCTCTCCGGCGTTTGTAGCGCAGTTCACTAGATGGAGGCTGGTTCCAGTTTGCCGACAAATAACCAAATTCATCCCAGAACTTGCTGATACCTCTCTGGGCTGGAGAACAAACAAGCGCTTGCTCAGTATGGAACCATTACCACAAAAATCACCCCCTGCACTCCTGGCTGCCCTCCCCCCTTAGCTGTCTTCTGGCCACTAAAGTTTCCCCTTCCAGCCCCTGGTAATTGTGAAGCATCATTACCTATAGCAACATCCTTCCAATACTGAGCCAAATGCTCTCCCATGGCCTTCAGCAAGTGTCGATACTCTTTGGCATCAGCGAAGTCTTGTTTATTATGGGTTGGTTCCAGAACTAAATAGGGCACATCCACCACACCTACCACTCCACCACATGCCCTGGAAGAGGCGACACACAGTCATGAACATCATTAAACTACCAGGTCATTCAGAGAAACAATATTGAAAATAACAGGATACGCACGCACATGCACTCACCCACCCAACCATTCCTGCAGCAGTTCTGGTTTTAATTTATCAGCTTTCTAAATCAGACTTGAGCTGGCATGCAAAAAGTAAGGTGGGCTGAAACGTTTGTATTTGCTTTCAAGATCTATTCTCCCTCTCCCTAGAATGAGGCGGTACTGCAACCAGTATTCATCAGCACCAGATGCCAGCATTGAGCACAAAAGCCTCATACTGCTGCAGATGCGACCAAAACCTGTGTAGAGAACTCTCTATCAAGAAACCAGGAAAACACTCAGCAATATTAAAATATAATTTATTTTTCATAATCCAAACTAAATGCTGACAAAACGAGTAAGCCTCATGCTCATGAAGAATGATTAATGCAGACCAAGGTTACTGCACAGCCTAAGTTATATGTAGGAACATGCCAGGCTTAAGCAAAAAGATTTCTGAAAAATCTCCAGGAACTCACATGCCACCCTCCAGCTGTGGGCCCACCTTCTCGTACATCTTTATCAGTCGACTGCAGTTATAAATGAACATGCCATCCAAGTCACGCTGCTCAATATTCACACCAAAGATAAAATTCAGTTCTTTGGGCTCCTTCAGTGCCCTGTAAGAGAAAGAAACAGAGCCTTAGAGATGTTAAAAATAAAACTAATTATTTGCTGTCATTAGACAGAGGGTATGGAAATTCAGCACCTTTGAGCATTACAGGTTTACTAACACCTGCCCTGTAGTCTGCTATTTCTAAAAAACATAAAGCATTTGTTGAATGTGCATTATGACTAAACATGAAAAAAATTGAAAAAATTTGCAATATAGACACCAATTTAGGCTGGACAGTATCTATTCAGATAATTTAATTATTCATTTGGATATGTTTCTCCTTCAGGAATGGATTCTGGTTTTTATTTCAGATCTGCTCGTTCAAAAAAATTACAGTTAACTGGTTTTATGAAAGTACTGTTAGGTACAGACTGGTCCTCTCCGATGCTATTTTGGTTTGTATTTGCCAGATGTAGATATCTACGCTAGATTTAATTAAGCTTTTGATACAAAACTACAGTCTTGATATTGAGATTTTGGGAAAGTTCTCATAATTACATGTTCAAAAGGTGGAAGATACAACTCACAGCCCAAGCAGAGATTTTTTTCTGGAAATGACAGGATAGCAATTTGCATGGTTTCTACTTTATCTATGCAGCAGGTGACTTTAACAAAAGTTGGCCTCAAGTGTGTTTGTGAGCACATACGGATTGCTGAATCTGAATCTTTGATTATCAGGAATTGTATCTCCTGCGATGAGGAAAGCCTCAGAAGATCTGTCTGCATTTAAATCAAACAAAATCCTTGTGTCTCACAAACAGAACTATTGCTCTTTACCAGACTAAGTAGGTTCACAGATTCCACGAAATCTATGCTAAGGATTTTTCATAATGAAGAACCTCAGTTTCAGGCTGAACATATCATCAAATGCGAGGTTCAAACTTTTAACTATTGCAAGGCATAGCCTATACCAGTGTCCTACCCACCTCTTTCATTTTTTACCTCCCTGATTTTTCCCCCCACATGAAATTCTTAGCACTTAATTGCTTTATCCCAATCAGAAATTTGACTTAAGTGATTAGTTGAAGATAGTGGAATACTGTCTACTAATATCAGATATTAAAAGAACCTGAGCTGTGCATGCATGAGGACTGCACAATAAGAATCTGCAGATATAAGATGCATCTTAAGATGTCTTAAGAGTCATGCACTTCAAAATAAATCCCTGAAATAGATTCATTTCATGTTAATTTTGTTTAAAGCCATCCTTCTCCCTGCACGGATGTATAAGTACCCTGTAACACACCTTCCTTTAAAACGATGACTCTAAAATAAATTACTAGGAAAACACTTGGAATAGTAGCTTTCAGTAATTTTAAACCTAAACCTTTGCCAAGAGGTGTTCTGAACACTGCCAACATAGAAGCTGGGCTGGAATGTCGCGCCTTTGGTCTCAGCTCATCCAGGTGGACAACTGTGATTTGAGAGCATCAAGTAGGTGTGATGAAACACCCATCTCAGGGATTAAATTTCTTTTTCTCACTTCTGGCAAAGGATGTAGAGCCTTAAATTTCAAGTAACAACGTGCACTCACCTACAAAATAGGAAGGGCATCTCCTTGCCAGGCAGTCAAATTATCATCCAAACCATGGAAAAGTGGTGGGCCAAAAGCCCAGGATTTTATTACTAGGACTTTAGTATCTGTCCTATCTGCTGGATTTATAACCTGCCCTTAAACAGGCTTTAGAAACCAGAAAGCAGTTCTTTCACTGATGCACTCAGCACCACTGAAACAGCAGCAAACTGTCCTAGGATATTCTCTGTAACTCAGGAGTTTTCTGAGAGGCTACAGAAACTGCTTCGTACAGAAGGTTTCCTATTATACACATTTTCCAGGAATTTCTTCTGTTTTCTGGATAAAGCACACAATTTTGGAAAAGCCTGATCCTCTGAACTGTCTGATCACCGGTGATGAAAGCAGGGAAGTCAGAGCTGGCTGAGCGGCCGGCAGCTCTTGCCCGGCAGAACACGCGGCCGAGTCCATACCAAAATCCAGACAGGCCTTTTCGCTGCTGTGGGTTAGCTGTCACACACATATAGTTTCCTCGTCACCACATATCTGAAACCTGACTAGAGATAATCTTTTGACACACCTACAATTAGGGTATTCTTCCAAACCTGCTGGTGTACGTTTTGTGGCCTACAAACCTTCTTAGATTTAAACAGAAAGAACTGCTGAAGAAAACTTGGAATCTTTCATTTCCAACTAGTAAATAAAGGGCACAGAGAAGCTATTTCCAAACACATTTGTATTGTTCAAGTTCTTTGTCTGCTGTTCATCTGTTTAAAAGGAAAAAGTGTTTTTCCCATTGACAGGAAGGCTAAAAGGCCATTCACAAAATTTTACTTTGCGCACCAATGTCATCAAAACCAAGGACTGAAAGAAAAGCTGTACATGGAGAAGTACCTGGAAGCTGAAGAAAACAGCTTTTCCCAAGAGTTTCTGCATTCTTCAGATCATAGCTTAGGCACTTGTAAATTAAAGCTGCATTTATTTATTTATTTTTAGCATCTTAAGATGCATTAGATCCATCTCTGGCAACAAGCCTGGGATAGTTCTGACCTAAGCAGCCATGTAAACTAGCATGCAAAACACCCAGGTGGGAACAGAGACTTGGTATATACAAATCCCTAACTTTCTCAGACTCAGCATTAAGTTTTAAGAGCATTTGTTTCTGGTTACATCTTCGTTTTTTGAAATGCATATGACTTATTTGCAAAAGAAGAGTGAAATATTCCTGTGAGTACATCGATAGTGAAGTTAATTGCAACCAGAGGTAAATTAGAACAACGTTTTGGGATTTCACAGTACTGACTATAACAGAACTCAGCAAGTCTTTAGAAAACATCTCTACAACTCTAAAAGCCACTTTACTGTAACTTGCTAACACCTGGTTGCCTCCCTGAATCTTACTTGCAGATCTAAAGCAAAAGAGTGAAAAAAAGCTGACGTGAAAACCAAGTAAACATTTACAGAAAACAAGCCAGATCCAAAGATGTCTGTCAGCAAGTAAGAGGAGAATAGCAGAAGCAACCAGAGCTGCAAACTCAGTCCCATCGGGTTCAACAGCCAGGGCATACAGGATGTCCACAGATATTTAAGCTTTGAGCTGAACTGCTCCCTCCACCGCACAAGCAAAGCAGGAGAGACATCTGAGCACAAGGAGTGAACAGCCTGGGAAAATCAGAGCTTTGAACCACCTTGCACTCACCGCTGCTTTGCATCCTTGATCCTTTTCTTGACATCAGCCTCCCGACGCATAGTTATTGCAGAGTTTTGGACTTGACGTAGTGTTACCTGCAAACAGGAATCGCCCAGTAAAACTGCTGCTGTGAAAGTCATGAAATTAACTCACTTCCATGATCTTTCACCTTTCAAGAAGATCTCAGAAATATTTTAAATGTAAAGAATTCACAAACTGTTGAGGGTGACGATCAGGCAGCACTTGCTGCTGGGTTGTTTAAGCAGCTACAGAGTTACTTGAAGAAAATATCTACATGTAACTAAACGTCTAAGGTAACTGAAACCAGAGGGCAATGAGGCACAGGGAAACAGCCAGGGTACGTGGGTGCTGTTGTTTGCAGTGGACGCCAATAGAAAATACAGTGGTTTTAAGCTGGTGTCCCTTGCTGACCCACCTGGCATCCCCACCAGCTCTCCTCACACCCAGCGGTGGGCTGGGTCTCAGCCTTGTCCCTATCAAGAGTCACAGCCCCTCTCCAAAAGCCCCTGCCCAAACACTTAAGAGCCAGCTGCACAGGCAGGGAGGAGAAACAGCCGAAAAAAACACCCAATTTTACTTCTGTTCAAATACCGCCTGTTCCCCTGGCCTCTTCTGCAGAGGCTGGCATCAAAATAAAGTGCCTGGGGGCTGGGGGTTGCCTTCCCACTCAGGGAACATCAGCACGCTTCCCGCTTGGGTGGCAAACCACATGTAGATGTTGAAGCACATCCAGTGGTGATGAGACCGGAGAGCTGCCTGAACACTGCCGACAACTCAGCGCCGACTGAAGTCACCACCTGCTTAACCGAACAGTGGGTGCTACCACTGGGTGCCTAACCAGCCAGCGCTGCCCCAAAGCCAGCGCTCAGAACTGTCCCTCAGCGCCTACGACGTGATGTGCTGCCAAAGCACAAGGCTCACCCTGGATTCCCGTGTGAGATCCCCTCCCAGGCGCAGCTCAAGTGCACGGGCTTTACTCTCCGCCTCACGAGCCTTCTCCTCCGCTGAAACACAAGGGAAAAGGACAATGTCAACTATTCAGTACAGACGGAGTTTCATAAGACATTCACCCGAGACCGATTTTCAGAGAGCCTTTGCTGGACTGCCATGTACAAAGGTAAAAGGTAACACAAAAAGGTACAAAATAAAACCTTACATATGAGAGAGCACCACTGACATGCCATCTTAAATGTGCTCAGAGGACGCAGTCAACACCGGCATAATAGCAGGGCTAAACTCTGAAAAAGCCTGTTTAAAGGAAGGATCCATGAGCAAGGAATTGGAAAAAGTAAGGATGCAAGTGGCCTTGACTGCTCTGCCCAGAAGCGTGAAGGCAGAGAAAGGCTCTCACAAAACAAAGACTGAGTTCAGGCTTGAAAAGGTGTTACAAAGAGGTAATCGCAGAGATGAAGGGAAAGAACTACTCTCAGAAATGCTTTTATCTTCGATAATTGTTAAATTTTGCGTGGAAAAAGACAAATCTGTGCCACACGTAAAATAGGACACAGTGTTCCGAAAACCGGCCACTACATCTATCTTTGCCCACACGAAGTTTACTACTGAAAAGAAATTCGGCTTTTTTGCTTCTCTCCCAGACGACCAATAAGACTGCCTGGCAACAGGTACACATCACCCTCATATTGTTTAAGATTCATACAATAAATTTCATTTTCAGTGAGGAGATCCCTTCCTAAAATTCAGACACAAGTTGCTTTGGTAAATTAGTGCCATGTATCTTGCATCTGCATGCTCTCCATCCAAAAGCACATTGGCTAAAACCCTCTCCCATTCCCTCCAGGTCAGAAGCCTGTTCTGCTCACAGCTGTACAAGATGGACATGGAGCTGTTGGAGCGAGTCCAAAGGAGATGATCCAAGGACTGGAGCACCTCTGCTCTGGAGACAGGCTGAGAGAGTTGGGGTTGTTCAGCCTGGAGCAGAGAAGGCTCTGGGGAGACCTTAGAGCCCCTTCCAGTCCCTGCAGGGGCTCCAGGAAAGCTGGAGAGGGGCTGGTGCCAAGGGCAGGGAGGGACAGGCCAAGGGGAATGGCCTGAAGCTGCAGGAGGGGAGATGGAGATGGGATCTGAGGCAGAAATTCTTCCCTGTGAGGGTGCTGAGGCCCTGGCACAGGGTGCCCAGAGAAGCCATGGCTGCCCCTGGCTCCCTGGCAGTGTTCAAGGCCAGGCTGGATGGAGCTTTGGGCAACCTGGGCTAGTGGAGGGTGTCCCTGTCCATGGCAGGGGGTGGAACTAGATGGGCTTTGAGGTCCCTTCCAACCCAAACCATTCTGTGATTCTATGAACCAGTTGAGTGAGCAATCTTCCTCCATCACACAGGTCACAAGGTCCACGGAGGTAAATGTGCTGGATGCTCCAGCTTATCACATGAGGCAGGAAGTCAGTTGCCAGGGAATGACGGTGGCGTTTCCTCATCTTAAATGTATGTATGTCTTCACTCCTGAGCCGTGGCTGTTCTTGGATATGCCAAAGCCATGTCACCAATAGTCATAGCTGCCCATACATCTTTTTTTTTTTCCCCCTATACCTATTTTTCAGTAATCATAAATTTTGGTTCGACAAGCTCATAAGCTACTTCCAGAGACTCATCAATCCCTCAGGAGAGTTGTACAGTATGATGGATTCCAATACATCCCTGGCAGGCAGCCATGGCACACTGGAACTGCAGTTAGCTCAGCTGAGACCCACCATTTCTCACAATGCACATCTAGTTTTGAAAGAGAAAACTGCAAATCATTCCCTGGTGAAGATCCCTCCTAGGAACTGTGTGCATCCTTGGTTTGGGTTTGCATGGCAAGGTTTTGGTAGTGGGGGGGCTACAGGGGTGGTGTCTGTGAGAAGTTGGTAGAAACTTCCCCCATGTCCAACAGAGCAAATGCCAGCCAGCTCCAAGACGGACCTGCTGCTGGCCAAGGCTGAGCCCATCAGCAAGGGTGGTAGCACCTGTGGGATAACAGAGTTAAGAAGAAAGAAAAAAATCCTAGCAGCAGCTTTGCATCCAGAGAGAGGAGTCAGAAAATGTGAGAAACTCTGCAGACACCAAGGTCAGTGCAGGAGGGGGAGGAGGTGCTCCACATGCTGAGGCAGAGGTTCCCCTGCAGCCACTGGAGAAGANGAGTGAAATGGGGAGTGAAGTTGAGCCCGGGAAGAAGGGAGGGGTGGGGGGAGGTGTTCTAAGATTTGGGTTTATTTCTCATTGCTCTACTCTGTTTTGCTTGGTAATAAATCAGACAATTTTTTTTTCCCCCCTAATTTAGTCTGGTTTACCTGTGACGGTAATTGGTGAGTGATCTCTCCCTGTCCTTATCTCGACCCACAAGCCTTTTGTTCTATTTTCTCTCCCCCGTCCATCCAGTTGAGGAGAGCAGCGATAGACAGGCTTTGGGGGGGCACCTGGTGTCCTGTCCAGCCAGGGTCAGCCCACTGCGATCCTCAAGAGAAAAACTATGCTAGAGATGATGAGAAATTCATCTTTTCTATCAGCAGCGGAACAAGAAAAGTTGGTTGTTACAGATGAAATTCATTTTCCTAGAACCAAAGACATGAGATCTGTGCGGTTGAAGCCGAGGTTAATGCTAGAAGAATGTTTAGTCCTGGAGGCTTAATGTGATCAAACCTTGCAGAAAACAGTCTGAGGTCTGCTGTGTGTTTTCACCACCGTGTTCAAAGCCCTTTGGTCAGCATACACTTCACCACCAGCAGCAGCGGGCTAACTTTGATAATGAAAATGAGTTTACGTTTCCATGCCAATGGTATCCGTTCTTAGCACTGGCACACCGAATGGCAGTATTCTTCAGTGTCAAGACACTAAAGCTCACATTTTAAACATCGTGAAGGCCTCAAGGTTGCTGCAAGAAAGAAGCCTCTCTAAACTGTGCTATTTGCGCCTTCCTGAAGGCAATGCAAGTGTGTGCTAACACCTGCTTTGGCTATGGGATTCCGTCTAAAAAAATAAATTCATCTATGAGGATCGAGGTACAGAATAAAATCTGCTTAAACTTCATAGTTTCAAGTCTATCTTGTTAGGTTGTACTTCACAAAGGAGGAAGAGGGAACATAGCAATTTATACAATTTCATTTTGCTGCTTTGCTTTGGGCAAGGACAAAAACCACACTGCCCTTAATGACTCTGCACAGGCGGAACGTAGCACCGTCACCTGCATATCTGAGCTGAACACACACACGGCACGTGTCTAGAGCAGCTCTTAGAGGGAGAGAGGACACATGCCTCTGACTGATTTATGAAACCTACCAGAAAATATAGGCCAAAATGTCTTAACAACTTCCAAGATTCCTCCTTCACTACGGCATTTCCCCATCAGGGGTTAGCGAGATCACTTAGTATGTTAAATTTGTGCAAATTTAATGAAGTTATATGCTATATTTATATGCTTATGTAATTTTTATATGCTGAATATCCAATAATGTCAAACTGGGTTTCTCCTGAGGACTACAGGACTTAATAGGAAGGGCAGACTAGATGGACAACAGGTATGTCTTGGGGAAAAAAATTCCAAGAAAAAAGCCAGGACTCCCTTGTACACCCAGATCAGTCACTTTACATCAAGCGACAGAATAAAAACCTGTTTTTTGAACAACTGCCTCAACAGGGAAGGAGCAAAAGGGGACCATACGCAAAAGGTGAGAGCAGAACTGCCAGGTAACAGGGTTTAGCTGGGCTTCAGAGGGAGCAAGGACAGACTCCAAGCTGTGACTCCAAGGGTTATTCCGTACATGTATTCCCCAGAGGAAGTGCTCTTAGGGAAGAATGTACGTTCCTTCCATTGCATGAAAGTAAGTCTGGGTCATCTGTAGTCACTGTAATAACTAATTTCCTGAGCAACCATAATGATCACAGAAGCAAGCAATTTCAGGTCATATCCAGCAAGGAAGCCTCCTTCAGTCCTTTCCTTCGCTACAGCAAAATCAGGACACACGCATACCCCAAACACTCACCTATCCTCGCCACGTGCTCTGCTTTCTTCACCTCTTGCTCTGCACGGGTCTTGAAACGGTTTGAAGTATATTTGTACATCCTGTGATGATCAAAACTTGTTAATCAGCAAACTCAGCAGTAAGGTCAAACCAAGACTTCATCACTGTATGAGAGAATAAGGTCTCCACATGCTACTCTACCCTTCTCAATAGATTCAATAAATGGAGAAGGAGGTTTACACATCAGGAACTGGGCAATTTTGGACACAGGCAAAAATTTTAAGTCAGAGATGCTTTAGTAGTAGCTGCAACCACAATATCCCTTCTGCATTAGCCAGTGGGGATGAAATGTATCTATTGTCTTGGAGGAAATGCCAAGGTTTAGAGGAATAACTTCTTCAGAAGCAGACAGGAGTGAATATATATGGATAGTTTCTCAAAAACCTCCCATTACAGATAAATAACCCTTCCTTTCTCCCGCAAACAGCTGTCCAAAGGTGCAGTCTGACAGTGCCCAACTCCATGCAGGACTAGCTCAAAGCCACTAAGTGGCAGAGCAACTCTTTGAAGTTTCAGGTCTAAAGTTTCAGGACATTTCTGTATACTACACATCTGACTCACAACCTCGTAAATTGTGCTTGAGTTGCAGTGGCCTGTTTCACCTTCCCTATATCGTAACACGCCAAATGCAGATCACAATCTGACTGCAGAGTGAGAGAGGCAGGCGTGTTTAAGAGGCAGAAGCTCGTGAGTATGCGTCACCTCCGTGCAGAAGCACGTAACTGGGGAAAAGATGACACCAAGAAGGCTGATCAGAGCCTGCAGGAACTCAAACTGCCTTAAGACACAAGGTTTTGGATGTATCAAGAGGAAAATCCTATCCCAAATAACTTTTTATGAAAAAACAAGCCTTTCCAGCATTTAGTCAAAGCAAAAGCCACTAGAAATGCTGCTTTTACAGAGAGGTGGAAACACATAAGGACATAAGGCTTGAACAACCAACTTATTAATGTAGGAGGAACCACTTTTAGATCCAATGAGAGACAAGATCCCCCCAAATGGAAGATAATCTATCAGGATCCATGAGAAATAACCTTGCACAGATGAAAAATTTTGTTTAGGTATGTTTCTGTGGGCAAGCACACATGGATGTCAATACTGATGTCAGAAATAGTCTCACCAACACAAATTCCTTGTTCTCAAACCTGGAAAATTCACACCACAAGCACAGTCCACTTAAATACATTTCTGCATTTAATAAACTGATTTTTTGCTGTTCATAAGGGTTTCCTCACTGAGGAAAAAGCAGGCAGGTGCTAACTCTTCCAGAAATCACCCAATAACCATGTTAGGAGATGCACTCAGGTTTCTGGTGGCACAACCTCCTCCAATCTATTTAAAGGCGATTAAAGCTACCTGGGGCCAAGAGAGAGAACACATTCTGAAAACCAGGCTGCTTTCAACATGTAGGCATAATTAAATGACTTCATCCACATCCCACCTGACTTTCATCAGGGAAAAAAAAAAAAAGAAGCAGAGTGAAGCTGAATTATCTCAACATGTCCAGCTCGTGAGGCAGGCAGTACCTGAAGGGGACCTTATGGACAGCACCCGCTTTGCAACTGGGTGCAGTGTGAGCAATTGCAGAGTGTCCCAGATAGGCACCGTGAGCCATCACCATGCCCCCTCTCCTGTTTCACTTCAAACACCAAAGAACTTCAGCCACAGCCAGGAAAGTTCCTGTTCAAGTGGTCTGGAACAGCGTATCTAGCAAAGACGTATGGAAACAGGTCAGACAGACAAGAAGTCTGAAGGACGCAATAGTAAAACACACTCTCCCAGCTTCAAGACGTTCATTACCACTGCCTTGGAGTGACCTTGTGAAGAGACACCCTTGCACATGGCCTGGCTACTTCTACATGCACAGCTGCTAAAGCAGCTCAGTTACTGCAGGAGGGAGCAGCTGGAAGCAATCCTTCAGGAGACACAAGCCATCCCCAGGGAGGCTGGTATTGTGGTATCACACCTGCAAACACTGGTGAAGGATCTGCACAAAACTGGCCTGGCCCTGCCACTGGGACATTACAGGCTCCAGAAAGGTATGGAGAAGCCTCTACCCGCAGAGACATGGCTTCCAGAAAGGGCAGATGACAAAAGGAAAACAAGTACTCAGCTCAGGAGAGGAGCTGACAAAGCTGATGAAGAACAGTGCAACGGCTGGAAAACCTCGATTTTCGATAAAGACACTTAAATACCCTAAAGCCCACGATGGATATCCATTCTTTGTTCTCTAACACCAACACACTGAAAAGCAGAGTAACTCCACTCTCAGAATGGACTGATTTACTGGTTTTTCCCTCAGGAAAGAGCCACCAGGTGTCTGAAGGTAAAACACTTGAGTTTCCACAACCTGTCCAGGGCACAGCATGGGCACCTACCCCAAGGACTGTGCTGGCTCTCAGAATGCATGGTGAAGGTTTCAATGGCCCATCCTCATGGCCATGCAGGTTCTGGAGCCCAAATCTGGTGTCAGGAGTGTGAGACCAGAAGGAAGCAGTCTGAATGCTCTCCAAGACATGGCAAGGCTACGACAAGTAGCCCCAAGTCCAAGAAGCTCTACATTGTACTCTGCAGGAAGGCCTTGTTTGCATAGAGTTTACTTCTCTACTGAAGGAGTGGGGATTTTAAATGTAAATATCTTTACAGTGTTGGGAATATTTTATTGGCCTACCATCACAAACAGATCGACAAGGAGTCTGCAGAGATGCAGCACAAGCTGATCTGTTAGACACACCTGCACCCGCACCGATCCTGTTAGCATCAGCATGGGGCACCTTAGCCCAGCACTGGGTTCATCCCCCAGCACCAGCTCCATTTACCACAACTGGTCCCTGAGCATTTGGCATTACATCACTGTTATGAGACAATACTGCAGCATTTCTTATCTCATCTACCAGTGTAACCCCTTCTGTGGCTGGGCTTTCTTGCTCTCCGTGCCAGATCGTTCCTCGGTCACGAATTGCCATTGCTGAGCAGTTACAACTTGAACTTCCCCTTAAACAGCTGCAAGTATTCCCCAAAAACAATGAGAAGCAGATACAGAATTGGTGATAGGGACCTAGAAGAGCCGCTAAATTGTCTAAAACCAGTCTCTCTTCAACAGAAAACAGTCCTATGGTATAGGTCAAAATTCTCATATCCCTCCCCAGGCATTGACTACTGACCACTTGAAAAAGGGAATACACTGAGGCAGAGGAATATCTGGGGTGACCTGGTCCATGTTATATTATCATGACAATGCTAGCACCATCCCACAGCAATGGCATCCTGTCTTTGAGTCTTGCAAGAAACATGCAAGTCTCTGATGAGATAAAAACCTGTGCCCTCCTCCTCTGCTTTCTTTCCATAGTACTTTTGTTGAACTGCAGCACAAGAGGAAGCAGCGCACAGCACTGACATGTAGGTAAAACACAGTCAGAAATTCAGAGATTCTCTATCCAGTAAATCAGGATTTACAGCGGCAAGTCAAGCTGCACGTATCTTCTACAATGAAACGACTGCCTTGGTCAAAAAGGGGAGAGCAGAGTATGCAATCTCCCGTGACTGTGGTCAAGTTTCTGATACTGTTTCCCACATTTTCATTTAAGAAGCTGAGGAGGTATGAGCTTGACAGACCTGCTGCAAGTTGAAAACTGGCCAGGCTCTTAGGGCAGCAATCAGTGGTGTGACATCAGACTGTGGTTAGTAAAAGTAACTGACGGGTTGACAGTGGGCCCATACTACTGAAACACGACTCCAACATGAAATGTTGTATTAAAACAATCCACAAATACTTGTGGTGGCTTTGGCTGGGATAGAGTTAATGTTGTTCATAGTAGCTAGAACGGGGCTATGTTTCGGATTTGGGCTGAAAAGAGCTTTGATAACACAGGGATGTTTTGATTCCTGCTGAGCACTGCTGACACAGCAGCGAGTAGGCTGGGGGTGCACAAGGGGTTGGGAGGGGACGGGGCTGGGACGGCTGACCCCAAATGACCAGAGGGATCTTCCAGACAGAGGATGTCATGCTCAACATATAAGGGGCTGGGGAAAGAGGAAGGAAGAGGGAGGATGTTCGGAGTGATGGCGTTTGTCTTCCCAAGTAACACTTAGGCGTGACGGAGCCCTGCTTTCCTGGAGATTAAACACCTGACAATGGGAAGTGGTGAATGAATTCCTCGTTTTGCTTCGCTTGCGTGTGCGGCTTTTGCTTTACCTATTAAACTGTCTTTATCTCAGCCCATGAGTCTTCTCACTTTTACCCTTCCAATTCTCTCCCCCATCCCACTGGAGGGGAGCAAGCAAGCAGCTGTGTGGTGCTCAGTTGCTGGCTGGGGTTAAACTACAACAATACTCTATAAAATTACTACAATTTTTTAAGATAAATCATGTTAAGGTATCTAGAATGCAGCCTGTGTGCTCTCAGGAACAGAAGAACATTATTGCCTCAAGGAGACTTAAATACATGTTTTCCTTTCCCCTTCCATCCTTATCAACTTTTCTAGTCCCTGTTAAGCCAACTGGCATCACACCTCAGCTCACTTCCAAATTTTTTGTTTAAGGGAATTTAAATGAAAGATAGGGAAAGGTATTTCCCAATTTCTATTCATACCTACATCAGCTACATATGAAAGTTAATTTTCAAAGCAACTATTTCAAAGTGCTCAGTCTAGTTTCTTTTCAGTAATAATTCTAACACTCACCCTACGTATTTCCTTGTCCTACTTAAAAAAAACAAAACCAGTTACCCAACAGTCTTGTACGAATATGGCATTTTGAACAATCAGTATCTTCATTTCTTTGTTTGCTCTGACAGGGAGCCAAATTGCACAAATAACTCGTGATTTTCAAAGGCATTAGATTTTCTGCTATCTACCTCTTTTTCCATGACGTCAATACCACATCCCATTCTCTTACGATCTGTTTCTGTGGCTTTAACATGGAATTATGCAGGATACACCCAGAGAGCAAAACACTAAACCTTTTCTATAAGGAAACTCCAAAAGATCCCCCACATCTGCAGACTTTGGGTCCAACACTTACCTTGGCTTGTACAGGCAGCAGGAAAGCCGCTTGGTTCGTACTTTGTGGCCATTTATGAAGATCCTCATTCTGGGGTCAATATAAAGCACAGCAGCATAGGCACGGAAGGAACGGCGCTCAGGCTTTCTGCAAGAGAGGGATGCTTACAAAGACTGAGCGGTTTGCTCAGCATTTCCTTGTAGGACTACCAACAGACGTTCTCCCAGACTGGTCCATGTAGCCCAAAGATGACTCCATCAATCCACCCTCTGAGTAACCAGTGTCTCTTTAGTCAGAGTGCTCATCTCAAAGTCTCTTTCAGTCCACATACTGCTTTCTCTTTCCTTCATTTTTTTCCCTTCGTTCCCCTCCAATTAAGAGCAGCCATGACATGCTACTGTCACAGAGCCTCCTCCTCTATCCAAATAAATGAACAAGACTCTCATTGCCCAAGAAATTGCTACCCAGGAGCCAAGTGACCAACAGAAGCACCTCCCCACTTCTGCACTATGCCTGATGTATTTTAAGCACCTGTGGCAGGATTCACACCTCACCCAACTGTAACTGTTACAATCTCAGCTCATAGCCATCTACTTCAAAAAAAGGCAGAATCAACCTTCAGCAAGAAAACTAGGTAAAAGAAAAGGCCTTTCTATTTTAATTACCATGCAACTACATTAAGTGAGGCTTTTCTTTTACATTTTTTTTTACCTATGTCTTCTACAGAGATTTTTCTATTGAGCTGTACATTTTAAATACCATTACAAAACACCGATGCACGCATTGCTGTAGCTTGAAAAGGATGTTTTGAATACAGCTGGATAATAAATTGGACCATCTAACACTAAGTGCATGCCCTACTCTTTGGTTAGTCAGGAGTATGCTCCGACTGAAACTGCACTGACCACACACAGAAATGCTGTCACAAGGTCAGAAGAAAGAAGCTCCTTCCAGTGATTCAGTGGTAATCATGAAAGCTCGCCAGCAGGCATTAAAGAAACTGAGAAGCATATTAGATCCCTGGACGTACCCAAGGAGTTTGCTGCACCTGTGTACTCAATAACATCAAGCTAATAGATACAGAAATACCTAGGTTTACAGTGTTTGAAACTGTATTTCTATGAGAAATTCAAGCACTTCAGGGAAGAAGCATGTAATCTCATTAAAAAGGTAAAGCTTGACAGGTGTGCCCATGGAGCTCTCACATTTAACCAAGCATTTGGCTCAGCTCAGCTCAGTTTTTCCTTTTAAGGCTACAAGTGAGCAAAGCTTCCAGAAGGCTCACGTCAGAATCCCTCCCTGATAAGCTGAGCAAACACTCAGCTCTCCCTGAACAGGGCCCTTTGATCCTCCAGCTGCCCTCTGAGCACATCCTTCATCCTCCTCTGCAGGAAGTCCAGGAGCTGCCCCTCTCCCAGGAAGACCTGCTGATACACCTCCCTTGCACCCAACCATACCATCTGCTTGTGGAGGCTGACCTGCACAGCGCCTTGCGTTTTGCCAGGGTTCATTTAATCACAAAACCAAACATCAGTTTGAGAGCAGCACAAACTCACGACCAGCTGTCATTCTGACAAAAACGTCTTTGATGACTGTAGAAAATTAAACCTACATCTTAGGGCTCCTGTGTTTTAAGGGGCCTAAAGGGCAGTGAGTTTGCTGCTTTGACTAAGCTGACACACACCAATGCAGGCATGCACACCCAACACACAACCATAATGCCTGCATGCCATTTGTACGCTGTCCTGGTTTTGGCTGAGATAGTTAACTTTCTTACTAGCAGCTGGAGTAGCACTGTGTTTGGGATTTTGGATGAGGAGGTAACACACTGATGGTTTAGTTGTTGGCAAGCAGTCAAGGACTTTTCAGCTTCTCACATGGCCCTGCCAATGAGAAGGCTGGTGGTGCCCAAGAAGCTGGGAGGGGACACGGCCAGGACAGCTGACCCCAACTGGCCAAAGAGATATTCCATACCACAGGACGTCATGCTCCCTATATAATTGGGGGTCAGGTTGCTCCCTATATAATTGGGCCAGGAGGGACACAGCTCAGGAATTAGATGAGCATCGGTTCCAGGTGGTGAGCAATTTGTGCTGTGCATCACTTGTTTTGTATTGTATTATTGTTGTTGTTGTTATTCTCTTCCTTTTCTGTCCTATTAAACTGTCTTTATCTCAACCCACAAGTTTTACCTTTTTCTTTTCCATTCTCTCCCCCGTCGCACTGCGGGCGCAGTGAGCAAATGGCTGTGCGGTTGTTTTAGCTGCCTGCTGGGTTACACCGTGACACATGCACAAACTCCAAGCTGCTGAAGAACAAACTAAAGACCTTCGAAATTCTCCTATTCACCACAGAACGAGAAGCTTTTCAAAAACACATGCACGCAGCATATAGCCAAACCCTATACATAATTTGAGAGGAGTCCAAGGGCTTGTAACACTCATCACACTTACGTTCCCTCTGGGGGTGTTTCTGCCATCTGAATGTCTCGAGGGTCAGAAGTCACATCCAGCTCTGGCTCTCCATTATCCATTAGTTTGAGGTTAAAGATGATCACCAGGGTGCCTGAGGAAGTAACAAGTTGATCAGGTGAATCCCAGCCAAACCCCAAATGCCCATGACCAGCACCATCCATACGTACCTTTCTCACCATGGATCTTATTAAACTGCTCCATCACTTCCTGTTCTGATTTGAAAGGGGAATACTTGTAAATTAGCTCTGTCTCAATAGCAAACTTCTCCATGTTGTCAGTCACAGGCTCCCGGCTCCGTGCATTCCAGGTGGGCAGGGGAACGATGACCTGCAAATTGCATCATACCAAGAGTGACTCAGGCTCACCCACTCTAGTCAGCCCCTTCTGCAGATTACGGCCAAGTGACTTACCCCTTCCAACAGCCCCCCAAGTCACTGCAAGAGTCCCTCCTAACTTTTCAGTGGTTTGTCAAATGCTCAAGGGCCCCTCTTTGCCAGCCTCTGAGTTACCTTCCTACAACATCTAGTCTTAGAATGAACCATTCCCAAGTAACCGGTATGGTACTGGCTACTCACACACTCAACGGCTTTTTTTTCTCCTCCTCTTGTAACAACTTTCATAAGACTAAAAAAAGCACCCAAACTCTGCTGCTTTAAAAATGTCAACCTCTATGCTTAACTTCTTCATTGAACTCAAATATCCTTCACTCATATTTATCCTGATCTCACTCTTTATTATTTTTATAGGATTCTAGCATGGTTATTGGTGTTTTCTGTCGTTTAGAACAAAAACACATATAGAATTACAGACTGCAGCTGCCTATCAAGGACAGCAAATCCCATCGTCACTTTAGAATTGTGGTCAAGCCAAAATTTCTGGCTCCAGAGCCACTGTGGAAACTACACCACCATTCCCAACCTGCTTCAGTCATCGGCTGGCCACTATCACAATGGAAAATGCTTTCTTAGATACCATCCCAGTAGAAATTTAAAACTTTTCATTATCTGCCTTGCCTGGAAAATACTTGTGCTTGAGCAGAAAAATACTTCCATGTTAAGAGTCTGGATACAGAACAATGCCTGAATTATCTATTGAGATACCCAAGTATTCAATGGTAGAACCACACTGATTTTTTTATTAAAAAAAAAATCCGAAAGAAGACACAGGTCTGGAGTTTATGACCTGTGGGCAGCAACTTCAATCGCACCATAGGCCTCTACAGAAAATCAAATCAGAGCAATAATTTCAAATACAACTCAAACTCCAATTTTGTGGGAAAAGGAAAATGCAAGAAGTCTGAGCATGTCCTGAACTCAGCATAAGCAACTTTAAGCGACTGAAACGAGCGCTTCAAACTTGCTGCAGTTTAGAGAGACCTCTGAAACAGAATTAAAACCAAAAGGAAAAAATCTGTGATGACTTTGCAGAACCCCAAGTGTTTCACCAAGGGAAAACCATACACAGATCCAACCAGAGTGGCAACCAACACTGACACAGACTCTTCTACTGGGAGAGCTGGGGAAGTTCAGATGAGACAGCATTCACCATATTAGTTCATTACAACAAAGTACATGCAAACCTCATCGATGCCTTCTTCTTCATGGAATGTCCGTGACAAGAGGAGGCAAGTCATGGTATTGTCTTTCTTTGTGAACAGAATAAAGTCCTTCCCAATCCGCATGGAACCCCTGGAGACAGATTTCAGTCTGCATGTTACATCTGATGCACAACACTTTCTAGAAAGCAGACCACATTACTGATTTTTCTTCTTCAAGAGCACAGACTTGTGCTCTACTGCTACTCTTTCATGTGGGTATGAAATACACTACAAGCGGGGAGTTCAAGGAGAAGTCAAGGAGGACTACAAAGCCCCAGGGGCGCAAGTGGAAAACAATGGTGCCCAAGTTATCTTTTCCTCCGTTCTACCACTGGGAAGAAAGGGGGCAGCCAGAAATAGAGGTATAATGCATATCAACTCCTGGCTGCGTGGCTGGTGCCATCACAAGGGTTTTGGCTTATACAACAATTCTGGCAGCAGGCTGGCCAACTTGGTGAAGAGGGCTTTGAACTGAAGGACTCAGCAGGTGGGGTCCACAGTGGCAATGCTCATGCCATCGCATCCAACAGGGGAATAAGCCAGGCCAACCACAGCAGCAACAAATGTCCCGTAACTGCCTCCCAAGGTGAGAACCAGAAAGCCAGCCACCTCAAGGGTGTGTATGGCTATGGTGGACCCTCTTGAAACCCTCCAGAGAAACCTGCATGCTCAATTACCTCTCTGAAATGCCTGTACACCAATGCACACAGCATGGGGAATAAACAGGAAGAACTAGAGATTTGTGTGCAGTTGCAATTACAGAGACATGGTGGGATAGCTCACATGACTGGAATGTCATGGATGACTACGTGCTTTTTAGGAAAGACAGGCCAGCAAGGTGGTGGAGCTGCTCTTTATGAACAACTGGAATGTATTGAACTCCACACAGGGGGAGATGAAGAACAAGCCAAGAGCTAATGAGTAAGGATTAAGGGGCAGGCTAATACAGGTGACACTGTTGTGAGTGTTTACTACAGGCTACCTGATCAGCAAGAGGAAGCTGATGAGGCCTTCTACAGACAGCTGGAAGTAGCCTCACAATCACAGGCCCTAGTCCTCACTGGGGACTTCAACCACCCTGATATTTGCTGGAAAGGCAACACAGCCAGGCACACACAGTCCAGGAGGTTCCAGCAGAGCACTGATGATAACACAGGTGGTGGAGGAGCCCTGCGAGGAGAGGGGTGCTGCTGGACCTTGTACTAACAAAGAGGGATTAGTTGGGGATGCGAAGGTTGCAGGCAGCATTGGCCACAGTGACTACGAGATGGTGGAGTTCAGGATCCTGCATGGAAGGAGCAGGGCAATCAACAGCATTACAACCCTGGACTTCAGGAGAGCTCACTTTGGCCTCTTCAAAGACCTGCTTGGGAGAATCCCATGCGTTAGGGCTCTGGAAGGCAAGGGGGCCCAGGAGAGCTGGTCAATATTCAAGCACCACTTCCTCCTAGCTCAAGATCGATGCATCCCAAAGAGTAGCAAATCAAGCAAAGGAGGAAGGAGACCTGCATGGATGAGCAAGGAGCTCATGGAAAAACTCAAAATGAAGAAAGAAGTTTACAGAATGTGCAAAAAGGGACCGGCCACTTGGGAGGAATATAGAGATGTAGTCAGAGAATGTAGGGACGCAAGAAGGGAGGCTAAGGCCCACTTGGAATTAAATCTGGCAAGCCATGTCAAGGACAACAAGAAACACTTTTTCAAATACATCAGCAGCAAAAGGAAGACTAGGGAAAATGTGGGCCCACTGCTGAATGAGGTGGGTGACCTGGTGACAGACAATACAGAAAAGGCAGAGTTACTGAATGTCATCTTTGCCTCAGTCTTTNGGGATTAGTTGGGGATGCGAAGGTTGCAGGCAGCATTGGCCACAGTGACTACGAGATGGTGGAGTTCAGGATCCTGCATGGAAGGAGCAGGGCAATCAACAGCATTACAACCCTGGACTTCAGGAGAGCTCACTTTGGCCTCTTCAAAGACCTGCTTGGGAGAATCCCATGCGTTAGGGCTCTGGAAGGCAAGGGGGCCCAGGAGAGCTGGTCAATATTCAAGCACCACTTCCTCCTAGCTCAAGATCGATGCATCCCAAAGAGTAGCAAATCAAGCAAAGGAGGAAGGAGACCTGCATGGATGAGCAAGGAGCTCATGGAAAAACTCAAAATGAAGAAAGAAGTTTACAGAATGTGCAAAAAGGGACCGGCCACTTGGGAGGAATATAGAGATGTAGTCAGAGAATGTAGGGACGCAAGAAGGGAGGCTAAGGCCCACTTGGAATTAAATCTGGCAAGCCATGTCAAGGACAACAAGAAACACTTTTTCAAATACATCAGCAGCAAAAGGAAGACTAGGGAAAATGTGGGCCCACTGCTGAATGAGGTGGGTGACCTGGTGACAGACAATACAGAAAAGGCAGAGTTACTGAATGTCATCTTTGCCTCAGTCTTTACTGCTAAGGCCAGCCCTCAGGAATCCCAGACCCTGGAGGTAGGAGAGAAAGTCTTGCAAAAGGAAGACTTTCCCTTAGTCAAGGAGGATCGGGTTAGAGAACATCTAGGCCAATTTGACATCCACCAATCCATGGGCCCTGATGGGATGCACCCATGAGTGCTGAGGGAGCTAGCAGATATTATTGCTAGACTGCTCTCAATCATTTTTAAAAGGTCATGGAAAACAGGAGAGGTGCCTGAGGACTGGAGGAAAGTCAATGTCACTCCCATCTTCAAAAAGGGAAAGGAAGATGACCCAGGGAACTACAGGCGAGTCAGCCTCACCTCCATCCCTGGAAAGGTGATGGGACACCTCATTCTAGGGTTGAGGAAAAGAAGGTTATCAGGAGTGGTCAACATGGATTCACCAACGGGAAATCCTGCCTGACCAATCTGATAACCTTCTATGATGGCATGACTGGCTGAGTGGATGAAGGGACAGCAGTGGATGTTGTCTACATTGAAGTCAGCAAGGCTTTTGACACCATCTTTTATAACATCCTCATAAGCAAGCTTAGGAAGCATGGGCTGGATGAGTGGACAGTGAGGTGTTTTGAGAACTGGCTGAATGGCAGAGCCCAGAGAGTTGTGGTAAGCAGCGCATTCTAGTTGGAGGCTTGTAGCTAGTGGTGTGCCACAAGGGTCAGTGCTGTGTCCAGTCTTATTCAACATATTCATCAATGACTGGGAGGAGTGGCTGACACACCAGAAAGCTGTGCTCCCATTAAGCGAGATCTGGACAGGCTAGAGAATTGGGCAAAGAGGAACCAAATAAAATTCAACAAGGGCAAGTGCAGTGTGCTGCACCCAGGGAGGAATAACCCCAGGCACCGGTACAGGTTGGGGCTGACCTGCTGGGAAGCAGCACTGTGGAGAAGGGCATGGGAGTTCTGGTGGACAACAAGCTCTCCATGACCATCAATGTGCCCTTATGGCCAAGAAGGCCAATGGTGTCCTGGGGTGCATTAGGAAGAGGATGGCCAGCAGGTTGAGGGAGGTTCTCCTCTCTCTCTACTCTGCTCTGGTGAGGCCACATCTGGAGTTCTGTGTCCAGTTCTGGGCTCCCCAGTTCCAAGACAGACAGGGAACTACTGGAGAGAGTCCAATAGAGGACTACAAAGTTGATTAGGAGACTTGAACATCTCTTGTATGAGGAAAGGCTGAGAGAGCTGGGGCTGGTTAGCCTGGAGAAGGGAAGACCAAGAGGGGATCTCAGCAAGGCTTATAAATATCTAAAGGATGGGTGTCTAGACAGTAGGGCTAGATTCTTCTCAGAGGTGCCCAGTGACAGGACAAGGGGTGACAGGCACAAAGTGTAACACAGCAAGTTCCATCTCAATATGAGGAAAAACTTCTTCCCTCTGCGGGTGACCGAGCACTGGGACAGGCTGCCCAGAGAGGTTGTGGAGCCTCCTTCTCTGGAGAGATTCAAAACCTGCCTGGACGCCATCCTGTGCAACATGCTCAAGGTGATCCTGCTTTAGCAGGGGATTGGACTAGATGATCTCCAGAGGTCCCTTCCAAGCCCTGCCAGTCTGGGTTTTTGTGATTGCCATTACATTCAATTATTAAACCAGGTAAGGCAGAAGAAAGCAGCAACATCTCATTCCTTTCAAAAGACATCTCAATCTGAACATTTCAAAACATTTAACACTAGTCACAATTAAAAGATGCAGAAGTACAGCGCAGTCTTCCAGGCTTACCCTATGCAGAAAGTTTAAAAAAATCTATTTTTTTTTTTCCCCAAAAATCTAAAAAGATGACTAAGGTATGGTGTGATAATAACCTTCAAATATATAAGCAGAAATTTAAGTGAGAAAGCGAATGCACACTTCATTTCACTGTGTACAGAATGAATAGCAGCAGACAAGTTTCTGGAAGACAGACAATTTATTTCCTAATATCTAACTCGAAAGACTCAGTGACGCTTCAGCTAATGCAACTTTGTAGCTAGCTGTCACAAAAAAGGCACAGTCCCATCTTCCTCGCCACCCTCCTATGCCCAATAGTCCCTTCCCCAGCTTCTCTTTTACCCTATTATCCAGCTCATCCAAAAAGCCTGAACAGGAAAATTAACATTACCTGAAAAGAAGGATAGTGTTCTCTCAGTTCAGTTCTCTGTAGATTGGCTTAATGTGATACCAAAGCTCACCTTTCTCATGTTTAGGCTTCAAACTGCATTTCTCAGCCATAACATAGTATGTCTCTTGGTCAAGGTTAAGAACAGGACAGAGATCTGACCTGAAGTGCACAGGCAGGATCTGGGATCTGTCCTGCACTGCAGCTGGATCAATAATATCTCAAGATCCCTTACATTCTCTATTTGTTTATATTAAAATATAAATATTTTGATATATTTTAATATATATTTTATTGATACATTAATATAAATATTTATATTAAAATATACATATTTTCAGGTATTTCGAGTCCTACAGATTTCCCCAGTAGGATAAGCATAAATAATCAAGCCACATGGAACAGCATAAAGCTGAACAGCTGATCAGAGTAAGCCATAAAAGCCCTCTCTAACTTTCCCAAAGACATCAGTTCACCACAGCAAAAACTTCTCTTTCCTAGCAAATCTCCTCCAACCAGTAAGATTTCCTGCCCACCTCTGTTCCTCTGGCACTGATCCCAACTCCTCCTCTCATTCTTTCCATCATTCTTCTTGTCCATGCATTTGATTTAAGGAAAAAAGTTGTAAGTCCATCTGACCTGCACCAGACAACTTTCCTCGTGAGAGGCTGCAGCACTTTTTTGTTCCAATTTAGTGATCCGTCTACCACAGGAGTATTAAGGTTTTTGTTTCCTGCTCTATCTTTTTTTTTCCCCAGTTCTGATCTGCATCCTCTGCACCACGCAAACATAAAGGCAAAACACTCTCATCAGCTTTGGACAGACTTCTCGGTCACTGAAGAACTATAGCAGATGTTTATAGAGCTGTTTACCCAACCTTGATATCTTTATTTAGATTTCATCTGCTTTTTTTTTTTTCCTGGAAAAATAGACGTATACCCTTAAGCAAAAAACACATTTACTATCTCATCTCTAACCTCCATAATCGCAGGAGGCTGACTTTTGTTATACCTACGATTTCAAGCCGTTCCCATACTGCCCAATTTGAGTTGACTCAGGTGATCGCTTGGCTGATTTACCAAATTGAATAACACTGGCAGCTTCATCTGGAACAAGAGACAAGGAACAAAAATTGTTTATTTTAATATAGACACACACACTCACATCTTACATAAACTTATTCACCACTAAGTAGCATGGAAAGTCTATTGTATGGAAGAGTCCAGAAGCCCAAGCCAAAGGCTCATCCTGAAGCTCTACCATACAGCTCTGTACAATATATGTTGCTTGATGGCATTTACATTATCAAAAGCTTTGTACAGATGCCATTACGCTGACAGAAAGAATTTTAAGTTTCAGGCCAGCCCAGTGCCCCATCCAAACTGCACAAAGACATTTGGGTTTTGTTTTTTGTTTGTTTTTTTAACAAAAGAATATCCAGATGATCTGTTGTGGCCACCAAGGTTATCAACACGCTCACAAACCAAAACATACCCTGGGACACTGCAGTTCTGCTGTACTGCCTGTACTGCTGACACCACAGACTCAAAACCACTGCCATTAGAGCATAAGTCAGTACTACAAAAAAGGTCTTGAATTCAGGATAAACATTACGTTTTCTTCATGGTGTTGAACTGAAGACTCATGATTAATGCACTAGTAAGACAAAAGCTATTTTTTGCAGCAGATTGCTGGAGTACTGACAGCAGGACAGCTGTGGGTGAAAAGGCAGTACTAGCAAGTACCACAGCAATTAACAAGAGTATTTTATTAGCACAGGACAAAATGAAAGGACATGATGGCTTTGCAGTTGAGAGGGTTTGTCATTTTTAGTTCAAGTCTTTCTATTGTTCAAGGTATAAAGCATTTTAACATCATCCATAGGGCAGAACAATTACTCTCCCTTCCCCTAAGAGATAGCAATTGTTTCACCGTAAAGTTTACTGGGAGAAATGAAATGCAATTCCAGAGACAAGGAACACAAAGTGCCTTAACAGGAAGGCTAACAACAATTACAGCCCTCAAATGCATACACAAGCTGTGAGGGAGCATGGGACATCTCTCACCCCACCAGCCAGCTACACGGAGGCTGAGCCCGTGGACAAGCTGGATTTAACCACACAGGAGACTTACCCAGCTCCACCAGTACTGACAGTGAGTTTGTACAGTAAGAGGTTTAGTACTGATACCATTGGTCTAACACAAAATCACTGAGCTGGGTGTCAGAATGCCATTTTCCACTGAAGTGACACTCAGGTTTAAAGCCACATAATACAAGGCAAAAATACAGGAGAATGACTGTGCAAGCATCACATTGCCTCAATTCAGTATGTTCATAACAGAGGTCCACAACTATTTCAAAACCAACTTTTGACTGGATGAGAGTACCTCTTCCCTTCCTTCAGCCTACTATAGTATTTTCTAGCCAAACAAAAAAAACTTTAGATTATCTCATATTTGGACGTCTGAGTAAGGATATTGATGATGATAAGATTATTATTACTATTACTATGTTAGTTTTAAAGCCTGGTCAGAAAAGAGGACAGGGATATTCTAAGAAGAGAAGGCTACTGGAACTCTTTTGCCATACAAAAAGTTGCATCAACAACTATTTTTAAGAAAACTTTGAGAAGCCTAAGAAGGGAAGAGAGTAATTGTCTGAAGCATTTCCTCTCTCAGAAAAGGTGACCATATGGTTTATCACTCAATGCTGGATGTCCAAAACCAGTCTATAAAGATTCTTCTTTCTGGGAGCGGGGCAAAGATGATGCCGAGTAAAGGGGACTGCGAGGGAGCATCTCTCTGCTCCAGGCTTGCTGTCTTTGGGAGAAATTTAATCCTTATCTCCTCCCAAGAATTAAGGTACAAATGATTTTTGTCCCAGCATTTTTGAGTTAAGGCTCTAGCGGGAGTTTCAGTTAAGGCTATTTTAGTCACACTGTCTTCATTTTGTTGTGTCTCAGAGTCACTGGATTTAAAAAAAAACAAAAACAAAAAAAACCAAACAAAAACCCCAAACTAAACTCACTCCCTGGCAACAAAAAGGGGGGTGATGTGATCTTGCCAAACAGATGAGAGAAAAACAATCCAAGGAATTTGCTCAAGATGGCAGTTTGATCTTCTGAGCCCAAGAAAAGGAATCAAGGGTACAGATAAAAAAGTTTCCTAATAAGAAACATCAGATGCCTGGGATGAAGAACCGAGGAATGGAGCTGTTTAGTTCCTGACTGTTGGTCCTCCAGGACAGCAACAAAACACCCTCCTGGATGACAGACAGGCTGTTACAGTGCACCACCACCACCCCTGCAGGCAGCTGCCTGCTCCCCTGCTACAGGTCACCAGCCATACCTCCCCGCTACGTGTCAGAAATCAGCCACTGAAGTCAGACCTGGGTTCACCCTTTGAGGAGAGTCCTCTCATATTTCCAAATTCTCCAGTTGAGAATACACTAACGAAGGTCCTGATCTGAGCACAGAAAATTACCCTTCTTGCCTTCTGCATAAATTCATCTGCTGTATTTGCATTAACTAGAGTACTTGCAGTGGACTGGACAGCATCCTCAAAAAATATCCCACAGCCAAAGTATCTAATTTAGTACCTGAGTGAAATCAGCCCAAACCAAGATTACTTCCAGTCAAGCTTTCCCTGGGACAGGGGAACAGAGGAGAAGCTCTGAGGTCTTTCATCACTGTAACAAACACTGACAGCCAGGCACCTGAGGGAAATGACTGAACACAGCTAGTGACAAATCAGTTTGATACACATTCCTGTGATTTATTTAAAAAATTTGTTAACTTGAGATGAAACGTCAATGTGCTACAAGGTTAAAGAGACACCTTCCCCTGAGAAATTCGTAGGTCACTGCCCTGAAAGTGGTCCTGAGTGTCACTGCCTACACACAAACATGCGTATACACACTCTAAAATAAGTGCTAGAATCCCAGTTAAACATTATTCCTCAACATTGTGAGCCTTGAATAAACAGTATTTTAAAAATACAAGATCTAATAAAGTAACCAATGCATTAGTACTTAGTTAACCGCATCCAGTAAAACAAAAGCACTTTTGAGCTTCCAAACTTCAAAAATATAGTTTAAAGGAGCAAGAACTGATAGATTTACTTCAATCCTTGGGAAAGGAATGGAATGAGTCCTCTCAAAAACTATTACAAGCCAAATGAAGGAGATGACTGGGGTAAGTCAGCATGGATTTACCAAAGGCAAGTCACATATGACTGACCTGGTCACCTTCTACAACAAGACAGCACTTTCTGTTCACATGGGGAGAGGAGTGATGTTGTTTAGCTGGACTTCAGCAAAGCATTGGACACTTTCCAACAGCCTTCTCCTGGACACACTGGCAAGACAGACTGGATGGGTGGTCTGCAAGACGGGTAGGAAACTAGCTCACAGGCCATGCTCAAAGGGTGATCGCCAATGGTTTTTACACCAGCTGACCAGGGATCAATGCTGTGTCCCATGCTGTTCAACATCTTTGTAAGGGATCTGGATGATGGGATCGAAAGTGCCTCACCAGGTTTGCTGATGGTGGTGAGCTGGACACATCAGAAGAGAGAGTCATCTCAGAGAGAGACCTGGATAGGCTGGTAGAGTGGGCAAGCAAGAACTGCCTGACTTCAAGGGAAGGGCAAGGTCCTGCACCTGAGATGAAATTACCAAAGAGTCCAGTACAGGCTGGGATCTGTGTGGCTGGGGAGCAGCCGTGCTGAAAGGGACCTAGGGGTCCTGGTGGACAACAAGCTGAACATGAGTCAGCAGTGCACCACTGCAGCAATAAAGGCAAATGGGATCCTGGGCTGCATCCACAGGGGCATAGAGATGTGTTCATCCCATCCTACTCAGCGCTTGTCAGGCTGCACCTGGAGTACTGTGTCCAGTTCTGGTCTCCTCAATTCCAGAAAGATGCAGACAGCCTGGACAGGGTCCAAAGAAGACAATCAAAGAGCTGGAGAACCTGCCCTATGAGAAAAGACTGAAGGTTTAGGTCTCTTCTTCCTGGAGAAGAGAGGGCTGAGGGGGAATCTCATCACAGTATTCCAGTACTTAAAGGGCAGCTACAAAAAGTATGAAGGCTCCCTCTTCACAAGGAGCCACATGGAAAAGACGATGGGCAATGAGTACAAGTTGCACTGGGAGACGTTTCATAACCAATTGCTGGAACAACCTCTCAGGGATGTGGTGGAGTCCCCATCACTGGGATTTTTCAAGATGTTACAGGACAGGGTGCTAATTCATCTCATCTAGGCTCCCTTTCCCACAAAAGGTTGGACCAGAATTTTGAGGTCCCTTCCAACCTGGGCTGTTCTATGATTCTAAAATGCAAGTTAAAGATTTATTTTCTTCAATCCTTTAAGAATACAATTACAGATGACTTCCTAAATTAGGTGTTATACTTTTTCAACCTACAGGTTGATTCACTGAATCATTCAACCTACATGTTGATTCATTAAATTCATCATGGAATCATATAATGGTTTGGGTTGAAGGGACCTCAAAGCCCATCTAGTTCCAACCCCCTACCATGGACAGGGACACCCTCCACTAGCCCAGGTTGCCCAAAGCTCCATCCAGCCTGGCCTCGAACATTGCCAGGGAGCCAGGGGCAGCCACAGCTTCTCTGGGCACCCTGTGCCAGGGTCTCACCACCCTTTCTTCCCTGTTTCTTCCCAGTATCTCATCTCAATCTCCCCTCCTTCAGCTTCAGGCCATTCCTCTTTGTCCTGTCACTCCAGGCCCTTGTCACCAGCCCCTTTCCAGCTTTCCTGGAGCCCCTTCAGGGACTGGAAGGGGCTCTAAGGTCTTCCCACAGCCTTCTCTTCTCCAGGCTGAACAATCCCAACTCTCTCAGCCTGTCTCCATAGCAGAGGTGCTCCAGCCCTCGGATCATCTCCGTGGATTCCTCTGGACTCGCTCCAACACCTCCACGTCCTTCTTGTGCTGGGGACCCCCGAGCTGGATGCAGTACTGCAAGGGGGTCTCACCAGAGCGGAGTAGAGGGGCAGAATCCCCTCCCTCGACCTGCTGGTCACACTGCTGGGGATGCAGCCCAGGACACAGTTGGCTTTTTCTGGGCTTTTCTGTGAGCACACATTGCCGGGTCACACTGAGCTTCTTGTCCTCCAACACCCCTAAGTCCTTCTCCTCAGGGCTGCTCTCAATCCATTCTCCACCCAGCCTGTAGTGCTTGAGATTGCCCCAATCCACATGCAGGACCTTGCCCTTGGCCTTGTTGAACTTCATGAAGTTTGCACAGGCCCACCTCTCCAGCCTGTCAAGGTCCCTCTGGATGGCATCCCTTCCCTCCAGCAAGTCGACCGCACCACACAGCTTGGTGTCATCCGGGGTGCACTTGATCCCACTGTCCATGTCGCCAACAAAGATGTTAAAATTCATGCAGCACCTTCAGAGCCCAAGCAGTAGGTAAAATTCTCAAGCCTAAGTATCCCCTGTAGTGATGCCACTGACAATATGGGAAATCCTGATCTGAGATGTGCTGCATGAGATCTATTGTTTGGATTTGTAATTAGTCCCTTATAAAAAATATCCCTATTTAGTCCCTTATAAAAAAAGCCAAACTTTTGGACCAGTACTATCATCCTAGTATCTTCCTGTGGGAGCAATGCTTTTTAGAACAGATCTGTATTGTGACACCACTGAATCCTCAGATCTTTTGATAACTTATGACTCTACAGAGATGTTTGCAGCTTGAGTACAAGCGTGCTCAACGTGCTTTTGATCTTCAGACCACACAATCCAGTGTGATCATTAAGAAAGCCAAGGCAGCAAGTTCCAAATGCAATTGCAGTAGGAGTCACTTGACAAACACATCTCATTTTTAGAAATGCTAATCACTTACACCTTCCACTACTTTTAGTTGAGGAGCTGCCATTTAGCTTGACAATCAGAGCACTCAAATTTGGCCTACTGCTTCACTGTACTCCTCTCTATTTCCACAGCTTGCCAGACAAATCTAGCAGTGTCCAACGCAGAATACCACCAATGAGACTGAACAGCAACAGGACAGAGTGACACAGAGAACGTGTTAATGGAACGGTTCACTTAAGAAGTTCAGCTCTTCCCTCTGTGTGGAAGTGCCCAGCTACACCTGAGTTCATTTACTTATCCCCTGAGATGATGCCTCATCCAGCCTTCTAAGCTGTCCTTTCAATGTATGGATGTTGATATTCTTTTCAAAACAAGAAGAGAAGGGAGAAAAGTCCAAAAAAAGGTCTTCTGCTGACACCTCCTAAAATCAGCTTTCAGAGATCTTCAAAGATGCCTTTAAAACTGGTAGTTCCCGCATTATCAGAAATTAAACTCAGACCCCTGGAAGCCAGGGAAAGAAACAAAGAGGGGCCCATGTAGGGAGTGACAATAACAGACTCTCCCCAGCCACTTTTGTCTATGTTGACAGGCAAACAGTGCAGCGCATGGAGTTTGTACCTGGTTGCCCTTGGTCAAGTGACTTTCAAATGCACATCAAACTTGTAACGACCACTCAGCGTTGAAGCCATGAAGATGTGATCACTAGAGCTAGACTCTGCATCAAAACAATATGTCTCAGACAACTGAAAATTAAGAAAGTTTTTTTTGAAAGTGCTAAACAAAGTTGCATACCAATTTTACATTCTGGAAAGCAAAGTCCTGCAAAGGGCCAAAGATATCCTCACAGTCTATTTAAAACTTTAAAAAAAGATTTTCTTTCAGACACAGAATAAACCACACTGATCCAACCATCAAGATAGTCAAAGGACATAAATTATAGGGTATTTGCTGTATAATATGTATAGGGCTGTGAAATACCACTACAATCCACAATATCTGCCAATCTGCTTTACAGGGTATCTCAGACTACTGAAGTCAGGATAAAATCATCCAGGATTTAGTAGAGAGATCAGTCAATAGAAGCAACTGAATACTTAGCCAATACTTAAATCCCACTTTGTCACAAAATCATCAATACGGGGGAGCAACAACAGGGTAAAAGCTGCTATCAGACTCTGTGGTATCAGAACAGACATTTTCCACCTTCTACTCTCAATCCAGAGACAAACGTAGTTTTCAACACACACAGGAGAGATTGTATTTCTCCCTTGAGAAGGCTTGTGAGAAGGTCACAGTTAAGTCTCTGAACTTGATGGGGCTTAATTGCTGCCTTCAATTCCATTGGTGACCAAAGAGCACTCTCAGAAGACCCTTTAGCATCCTTAATTGTATTACAGGGAATACACAGAAGGTATCTAGAGTTCAAACTGAATTCCTTCGTGCACGTCACAAATCTGTTTATCAAAGACATCAATGTATTTTCGTTAAGCGTTAATAAATGGAACTAAATGCCTCATATCACCAGAGGATCTTAAAGCACTGCGGGATCATAACAAAAATGTTAGTCAATGCTTATTGACCCATCTCCTCCACCTTCTCCAAAACCTTCCAAATTTAGCCCATTTCTGCCCAGTAGAGAGCTCCTCACAGGAGGATTTACCATCTTCAAGACATAAAGAAGGTGGTGTGAGTTGACAGTGCTAAAGCAAAGCAAGGCTTTTCTTGGGCTAGATACAGCACCGATTTACGTCAATTCTTATGACACAGCAGAATTGTTACATTCTTCTCATATTCCTAAGATTCTATATTGTCAAGTATTGATCTCAATCACAATGCCAATGATGAAACAATGACAAAATGCTTTCAAAGCTAAGCTTTCAATTTCTGCCATGGCACGCTTCCTTATTAGAACTGAGATACACTACCTGCTTGGCAGCCACTAACAGGGAAAGGGTTATGGCCATCAAAGCTTGTGCTTATTTCCTTTCTGGCTACACTATTCTACCTCTAGCCCCAATGCCAACTTTGGTGTGCTGAAAAACCACAGGCCAGGCTGACTCAACTCTATAAGGCAGCAAAACAATTTTCTTTTGGCCAGATTAGTTTTCTGCAACTGAGAAGGTGAACAGTTTGATATAAGATACAGTGCGAAAGAGCCAGTGCTGAGGCAGGTACATGTTCCATGCTTGGATACATGTCCCTTTCACAACAGAACCAAGCTGTTAATTCAGCTTAATCCATGTCATGAAACCTCAGCTTGAAAATGCAGGTAAAACTTCCTGTCACTTACTTGAATCCATTCCCATTCCATCATCCAAAAAACACAGCATGAATCCACCTCGTAGGTCTTCCTGTTGTTCTACAAGAGAAGAGTTATTCAGTACTCCCAAAAGCAAAAGTTGAAAGTTCCATAAAATGAAATCAGTGTTCATGACAGAAGTAACACAATAAACTGGACTTTCACAACCCCAATATGGCTAAGCTGTTAGAAGGAACACCAGATTTTTGTTACAGAATGACTAAGAACTTATTTTGCACTTAGAACTGTATGTAAATGTATGCTACTGTCCAGGTTTTGGCTGGGATAGAGTTAATTTTCTGTCTAGTAGCTGGTGTTTTGCATTTAGTATGAGAATAATGTTGATAACACACTGATGGTTTTAGTTGTTGCTGGGTGGTTGCAGTGTCTACACTAAGTCAAGGGCTTCTCAGGCCCTGCCAGGTGCACAAGAAGCTGGAGAGCACAGCCAGGACATCTGACCCAGGCTGGCAAAGGGATGTTCCCTGCCATAGAACATCACGCTCCAGACAGAACTGGGGAAGCGAGCCGGGAGGCAGGATGGCTGCTCAGAAACAGAGTGGGCATTGGGTTGTTTTTGTAGGTGGTGAGCAACTGGATTTGTGCATCGCTTGTCTATATATTATTATTATTGTTGTTGGTTATTCTCTTCCTTTGTTATCCTATGAAAGTCTTTATCGCAGCCCACGAGTTTGGTTTTTTCTTCCATTCTCCTCCCCATCCCTCTGGGGGGAGTGAGTGGCTGCATGGTGCTCAGTTACCATCTGGGGTTAAACAACTGCAAGAGCACAGTGTAAAAGCTGGTTTCTTAAGCATCTCATATAAACAAACATTCACTTTACCTGACCTCAGCTGAAGGCTGATCTAAGTGCTTGCCCAAGTTATTTGTATTTTTTGAAAGACAATAGGCACTGGGGCACAGGACAAACAGTAGAATCATAGAATTATTTAGGTTGGCAAAGATCCCTAAGATCATCAAGATAAACCATTAACCTAACACTGCCAAGTCCAACCACTAAACCATGTCCTAAGCACCACATCTACACGTCTTTTAAATCCCTGTAGAGATGGTGACTCCATCACTTCCCTGGGCAGCCTGTTCCAGTGATTGACAACCCTTTCAGTGAAGAAATTTTTCCTAACATCCAATCTGAACCTCCTCTGACACAACTTGAGACTATTTCCTCTTGTCCTATCGCTTGTTACTTGGGAGAAGAGACTGACCCCCATCTGGCTACTCCTTTCAGGTAGTTGTAGAGAGTGATAGGGTCTGCCCTCAGCCTCTTTTTCTCCAGACTAAACAACTCCAGTTCCCTCAGCCACTCCTCATCAGACTCGTGCTCCAGACCATTCCCCACTTCATTAACCTTCTCTAGACACGCTCCAGCACCTCCATGTCCTTCTCGTAGTGAGGGGCCCAAAACTGAACACAGTAATGGGCATAAACACCCTCACTCTTATTCTACCAGGTCCAATACACATTTGCAGCCTAAATCCAAGTTAAGAACTGACTTAACTGCTGACATGCAAGGAAGCAGCAGGAATGACTTACCAGTATAAATGTCTATTCTTGTGGCATCTGCATCTCTACAAAGTAATAAAATCACAATCAGTATTCAAATATCAAATAGAAATGAAGCTAGAACTCATGCACATACAATAATTTCCAGAATGAACTGGCTGCACAGATCAAAGTCCACAAAGGCCCCACAGTGAGCACTAACAGACAAGTTAAAAGACACATTGTTCTACTTTTTGCCTACTTGAACCCAAACTCTAGCACAAGACACTGCTGCCACAGGACTAAACCTAGTTACTCTGAATGTCACTGGCTATTTAACAAAAGTCATATTAAGGGCAGAGGGTTTGGAATCAAATAAGCACACGCTTCTGAGCTCCCTCCTGCATGAAACAAATACCTACGTTTCTTCTGTCAAGCTGCCTATAAAAAGTTTAATAAAACTCCGTCCAAATACATTCAAGGTTGTCATAGGAAACTGTGTCATTACAAGATCATTTAAGTAAAGCCCTTCATATACCACACATCCCACTGTATTTGAAAAAGCAGCACATACAGCACTACTGCCCTCTTCTCAAAACCTATTTCTTTTCCATGTAGACCCTTGGTTTGGTGATCAGAAGAATGCTGTTGTAGTGCTGTAATAAAACCCCACTTCCCAAACACCAAAGGCACTTTGTCTTGTCTCTGTATCTCCAGTCAAGCACAGCTAGCTTCCTCCCAGAAAGCCAACCTCTCCTTTGCCAGAGGAGGAACCAAGAGGTTGAAGAGAAAGCCAGCCATTAATTTCAAAGACACTACATTTAACTATGTTGTAGCAAAAGTGAAAACAGCAACAGTGCGCAGACACGCATGGCCGATTCCCTGCATAGCATTTTTCCTACGCAGGATCTTCCAGTTTCAGCTCCTTACGTTACGAACTGCATTGTGTGACAATTCACGCTTGATAAAAAACTATCTCAAAATACTTCCATAATGCCTTATCAGAATATTTTGTGAAACTCCAGAGATAAGCATTCCAGGCTTGCAACACAGCTATGGCCTGGATTCCCGAATGCAAAATATGAGAATTGTGGCCTAAAACCTGCAATTTCTAAGTACCAAGTCTCCTCTCAATTGTCACAATTGCTCTAACCATTCTTGCTCTATTTTTCAACATCCCACTTCTGATTTCAGTTTCATCTTACTACCATGTTTGATACTAAGAGTCAAGGATTATCTAAGTAGAGTCCCAGCTCTAGCAATTATTATTTTACCCATTTCTTTAAACAAAAATACAGACTTATTTTTTTCCTTAAATCTATCTCATGTCTTCTAACCATTTTCCCTCCAATCTGAGTTGTTCCATGGTTCTTTCAAACTTACCTTTTCAGGAATAATATTATGGGTTTTTTAGGGAGTAGATATGGCAGTATAAGAGGACTAAGGGAAATATTCATACTAAATTACAGCAAAGTCTTCTATTTTGTATTTTTTGTTAAGTCTGCTAGATGTGAAAATTGCTTGAGATCAATAAATAGACAGGCTAATTAAATCTTCACTGAATTTACCTTGGGAATTGGACAGTCTCAGGTACATACCTGGCATTATCTACAAGTTCAGCAAGGGCACCAAACAAGAACTCATGGGTAGTTCTGCAACAAAACACAAAATCAGCAGGGTTACACTGACACTTAAAAAGAGAGACCTTTAATAAGAATTTCAACCACATTTTAAACAAATCCAACTGTAGTCTACAATACCAACGTCTGCCACTGACAGCAGACTAGAAATGAGCATTTTACTGTCTACCAGATGCTGACACGCAGCAGACAGGCTGCCCTGTGGAGAATCTGATTCAACAAACTACTGCTCACCATGGTACTACATCACACGGTAAACAGAGAAAATTATTGACCTAATGAACCACCATATGAACCAGTCAACAGTTCATATGAATACTTAATTATTCACCACGTTGCCGTGTCTGTTCATGGTAACCTAACACTGCCTATATGTAAAACACATACAGATCAGGATTATGCATAAGGTCTGTCTCCTCCATGCACATTCACTTTGCAGAAGTTATTTCTGACAGGAAGAAGTTTCCAGATCCTGGAAGACTTCCAGCAGCTGCAACTGCTCCTAATCCAGAGAAAGACAATCTTCTGCCACCACTGTACCACACCACCTTCCAAACTCGATGCTAAAATCATCTAGCTGGATGCCACTTAAGCACAATCTCAAAAGCCATGTTTAGTTTCCAACCTCTTAACTGCCACCTTTTATAAGCAGCACCTGTTTGAAAGCCATCAGTTATGTGCCTTAACTTCGAAAGAAGATACACAGTGAGAAAACCTTAGAGATAATAAAATCATTACAATACATTGTCTGCCAACATTAATGTAACATCTCCACTGAACGTCCAACTTGGTGACCTATCTTCAAAATCTAACAATTATTTCAAATGTGGATAAGCCACATTGACCCAAATATTAACAGCAGCTACAAGATCTGGAGAAACAGTTGATGGAATTTGTTGCTCCTCTAGGATGCTCGATGAAGAGGCTTAGTCCCAAGAAACTCTTTTTATCTACGTTTCAGTTTGCATGAAACCTCTTCACGTACAATGTGCTTTCACTACTACACAAAAAGACCAATAGGTGACCAAACAGAAAGTGATACCTATTCATATTTTCAGCTTTTAAAGAACAAATACATAGGTACTTCCCACACATATACAGCTGTCCATGATGCTATAATCACAAAATGGAACTTTCATATCCATCAACGTCGTGAGCCCTAACCCATCAACACAGCTCCAATCAGAGGTAAAACACATCAGCTTTCAAAGCTATCACTAGAACCACGAGAATGGAGATATCCATCTCTGCAAGCTCCCACTTGTCCATGCAGAGGTAAGAGACAGAAGGGAACACTATAGTGTTTGGAAGACTATATTCCCAATCAGAAAGTTTCGACAGAAGCTCAAACCTAATATTCTTTCCTCTGAGCAGGATTTCTTACGCACAGATTTCAAGTGCTCCCTCGAGTTTGCAAGCACTTATTCAGCTCCACAAATCAACATTCCAGAAGTTTATTTGGAAGTAACTCATGTCAGGAAAAACCCATAAGCAAATGGATGCTTTAGCACTAGTAACTATGCTTTGTGAGAAGCTTTTACTCTACAATTTAAAGAGTACTTTAAACTAAGGAAAAGAGGCAAACAAGATACAAATAGGGATTTCCAAAGAAAGATACTGGAACGAAATAGCTGAAGACATAGCTGTAGATGATGAGAGGCAAGAGGAAACATGATTTCCACACTGCCTGACACCATACTCAAACATGAAAATCTACCAAAACTGGAACCTCTTGTGCTGACACAGGCAAAATGAAACCTTGCTACAAGCAAGTGAAATCCACTCCACCTATTTATCACTAACAATTTATATACCCTATAAATATCTTCTATTCAGTATATTAATCTCAACACTTAAGACTTACCTTGTCAATATCTAATTAAAGTGCTTTGGCCTGATTCAATGAACTCAGCTTTAACAAAGCCCATGGTCTTGCCTTACAGTCAAAAGTGCCTGAAATACTTAACATCCACCATTATCAACTGGTGACAATTTTCTCCCACCTCCCAAAAAAACCCATTGGGATTTTACTTGCAATGTAAGTTTAAAAAACTTGAAGCAAGCTGCTGGCAAAATGGAGTCTATCAGAGCTTGCACATAACTTGGTAACACTTGAGCGTGAGCTACATGGGCATCATCAGAAGCAATAGTAACCTCCATCAATCAGAGCACTTGAAATACAACTATGACTGGTCATAGAACTGATGAAATGACACATGGAAGGGGGGAAGCGTTATCAAAATCTGCAGTCTCAGCAACAACTTAGCTTAAGTAGACTGGCTTGGACTTGCCTACAACTTCCAACGTGCATTCAAGACAGCTAGCTCTACCCAGGAGTGCAGTCTTGACAAGGAACAGAACAGGGAAGTCCAATGCTGTCAATTTATTGAAATTTGGGTTACAAAAGGTCAAGTCAGATGACTTTGTAGAACATGACCAATTTCAAACACCTCTACAAACAACTATTTGGAGTAACATCCCAAAGGAAGAAAAGCTTATTTTGTGAGCAGTTCTTAGAGTATCTCCCCTGTTTGAACCCAGCTGGATTCCTGATCCTGCGTAGTCAGGCAGGTACCTAATTAATAATGAAACACATAAGATGGTTTTTGTTCTGAAGGAGGCGACATCTGGAAAAATGTTTAAGCTTGACATCTGCATCAGGAAGAAGAGCTATCCTCAGTACTGCACTCTGTTTCAGGCCAGAACAGAAAACATGCACAAGAAGAAATGAGAAAGTTTGGGGGTGGGGAGATGCTGTTGGTCTGTTATTACTAGTATTCCTCAAGTCATTTTGAAGTCTATTTGAGTGAGCTTTTCCACTCCAGCTGTATTCAACAGGCCCATTCTAGGAAAAAACCTCAAGTCCAATCACAAGCTAAACCCTACCTACTGCTAGAAGACAATTTCAACTGTTCGACTTTTAACAAAATCCTTCAGTTTTGCATTTAAAATATCCAAAATACACAAAAACAAGTTGTTTGGGCTCAGGTGTGTTTTTGTGATCACCTCAATGAATGGCTTTGGAAGTATCTTAAAGTAGCACCATTTAATTTTTAAGGAAAACCAACGTGAAGGCAAGCAGGTGGCTCTGGGAAGTCATAAAAGCAATGTACAGGTAATTTTCACATGCTTCTGCACAGTGATTTTCATTCTAGGATCTACGAGAACTTTCATGTGGAATCACAGGATGGTTTGGGTTGGAAGGCCCTCTAGTTCAACCCCCTGCAATAAGCTGGGACATCTTCAACTAGATCAGGTTGCTCAGAGCCCCATCCAGCCTCACCTTGAACATTTCCAAGGACCAGGCATCTACCACCTCTCTGGGAAGACTGTGCCAGTGCCTCACCATTCTGAGCGTAAAAAATTTCTTCCTTGTATCTAGTCTGAATCTATCCTCTTTTAGTTTAAAACTATTACCCCCTGTCCTATCATCACAGGCCCTACTAAAATGTCTGTCCCCACTCAACTATTCATCAGGAAAAGCAGACTGGTCTTTTTATTTTAAAAAATATGGCAACTGAAGTGATTCAGGCACATGCTGTGCAACTTGCCATCAGACATGGAAACATTAAGAAGCTATTGAAAAGATCTACTGCGAGTCCTCAGGTTCAGGGACCAAACAAACTGGCTTCTGTAAAGCACTTTAGATCGAGTAATCTGCATTAGACATACTAAAACTTCTTCCTAGAGAAAGTCTAAAAAAAAAAAAAAAAAAAAACAAAACAAAAGAGAAAAAACCTCATTGTTTCCTTCTGCAACAGCTAGAACGCTGATTTTTCACTGCAGCTACTTCCACCTCCACTCCTATGGGAACATCTGCAGCACTGAAATGAAATTTGTTTGAGATGGTACAGTTTTCCTCAGCGAGAGAGAACAGTCCAAAAGACAAGAGTCTCCATTATCAAGAGCCATATGCTGTTCTTGAGTTGGTTTCGGCCTGGTTTTTTTTCCTCATTTTTTTTTCCTTGGAGGAGCAAGGGAGGTATTATTTGTCATAGGTTGCTTTCGGGTTGGTTTTGGTTTGTTTTGTGGTTTGGGGTTTTTTTCTTCTTGTCTTTTAAAAATGACTTCTATTGTCACCATTCCCATTCTTAAGGAAGCATTTGGCTTATGCACTAATCCCCAACATCTCAAAAAGGCTCTTCACTCGTGATAGACGAAAAGCCCCAGCTTTGGCTTATTCATACACCAGCTCCTCCTAAAGATTTTGTAATGCAGTTATGCATTGCAGACATGCAACACGCCGCAAGTAGACCAGCAGCATAAGCGGAACAAAGTATGGCGGCAACATGAAGTAGCATTAATGCTTAATACTTCAGGGTAGCAACAACACATCAGCCTTTTCTGCAGAACAGACATTATCATCTTATGAAGATGGCCATAGTTCTGGCGTACCGCAGGCAAACACCAGCTGCTGACAGAACTCTCTGCATTACGGCCTTCTAATCTGTAAAAATGTTTTCTGCAGCTGGACAGGAGAATTTCACAAATCAGCAACAGCACCAGGAATGTGACTCAGTATTGTCCATCCTCTTCAGGCACCAGAATGTTCACTCCATGTGCAACCACTACCAGACAAGCAAGAGATAAGCCACAGGACATGGACCCAAGGGTGACAACTGTGCTGTTACTAAATTTCTCCTCCTGTGTAAAACCCATTACTTTCCCTGAGCCTGAGAAGAAATGGATCATAACGCTCTTAACACGTGAGACTTGTCTTAGCTGCTCTTGCAGATGTTATCTTGTATTACCAACAAAACCAGTCAGATGTACTTTGAAATCAAGTCACCCGTATTTCCGTACATCAGAAGTCTTTAGACTGCTGCAGACCGCTGTGGTCCTTCACTTCTAAGCTTGCCTTCACACATGGAAAATGAAAAGCAAAAAAATAAGCCTTCACTTTATTTCTTCTTCTATTGATGGTAACCGTAAGAATGAACTCTTCCACAAAATGTTAGAAGACAATCTTACACCGGTGATCAGCTGACCAAAACGAAGAAATGCCAAATGTGGTTCACATTGTTCTTCCAGGGCAGTTTGGACAGAACAAGCTCTTTCTTTAAACTCTTCTGTATGTGGCACTACAAGGCTTATGTGTAATAGGCAGTTCTCTGATGGGCGCTTAACCCTGCTAAGCACCATTTCCTGGTGGCGTTTCCCATTTTCTAGACACGCACTCAGAAGTAACACACATTAAAGAACTTTGTCTCTTCTCAGAAGATTTTATTTTGCATCAGTGACATGCAAAAGCCACGGCAGTTTCAAAAAACTGATCAAAAGAACAATGTCATATTCCTGCTTGAAATATACCCCCACAAAATATCTGGGCACAAATTAAACAAGATGCAGTGGGAGGACAACAGCCAGTGCACACGCTTCTCCAGAGACATGTGGCCATGTCCTGGTTTTCAGCTGGGATAGCTAATCTTCACAAGAAGCTACAAGAGGACAGAGACACGACAGCTGGCCCAAACCAGCCAAACGGATATTCCATACCATATGATGTCATGCTCAGTATATAAGGGGGGAAGCCAGCCATGGAAGAGGGACCGCTGCTGAGGGAAAGGCTGGGCATCAGGTTCCAGGTGGTGAGCAAATCATATACTCTTTTAGCAGTACTGTTATTTCCCACTTCCTTTGCTGTCCCGGTAATCTGTCCTTATGCCAACCCACAAGTTTTACCTTTTTCTTCCGATCCTCCTCCCCATCCTGCCAAGGGAGAAGGGGAGATCGCGGTGCTCAGCTGCCAGCCAGGATTGAACCACGACAGGCCATAAGGGTACGGCTGACCTAGAGGCTGCACCTGCCTCCTCCCGGGACCCCCCCCCAGAGGCCTGTCCCCTCCATGCACCATTATTCGCTACAAACCGCAGGCCCACCCACAGCGCAGCAACACCCTGCCCACGTGCGCC
>VXBL01001073.1:76071-86596 GCA_013400195.1 Aramus guarauna
AGCTGTGGGGCAATGGCATTTTTTTCAGCAACTTCACCCTGAAGTAATTTGTTCTTGTCACTCAGATCTTTCATCCAGACATGGTTATTTTCATTAAAAGAAAGCAACTTGGGAAAGGTTTTATCAGCACAGTTGGATCATCTCACATGATAGTTTGACCAGTCCTCAGCAATCCTGTAATTGCATCAGCCTCCAATTTGGGGGATGTATGGAGATGTCACAATGCTTGTTCAATACATTCTGAGCTCCCCTTCTTCAGGGGGTCTGGCTTTGTCATGTGCTAATCGTCTGGATAGTACATGTTCTTTTCTCCCATGAACCTAAATATTTTAAAAAGATGAAGACCTTTGCTCTGTAAAGGTGGCTTTGCCTGCGTGCCTGTCCCAAACTATTTCTCTCCCCCTTCCCCGCCTAACCTGACCTGACAAGGAAGAGCAAAGTATCCATAGGCTCACAAGGAGTGTGGCAGTGGCGTGTTTCCTACAGGTGTGCGAAAGCCAGTGAAAAGAGACTGTCTCCAACCTGTGCTGAAAGTCAGCTTAGATGCTGCAGCAGCTGTGGCCACAGTTGAAACTTAGAAAAATACCAGCACTAATGACAGTAGTGCAAAGTTGCAGGCAGATGGCTGGCCCCGGCCTGAGGTCAAATGGAAGGGTGACTGCCAGGCCTGTAGAGGCTAAACGGGGGCCAGCCCTCACCCCGGGCTAAGCAAAGAGCAAGAAACAACCAGACAAAGGGGTGAGAAGCAGTGTCTGACCTGCCCTGATGGAGAATGCCTAAGGGCAGTGCTGCCTGACTGAGATAACTCATCAAGGCTGTAATTACTGAACAAGGGTGCAAAATAAGCAAAACTTGAGCAGGTGGGATGGGGAAAGAACTGGGGTGGATTGTTCATGTGGCAGGGGAAAATGGGGGCAAAATAGAGGGCAAAGCATGTGGTTGGGGCTGTTCAGGGCCGGGATGGGCATCGGATCAGATGCAGTCAGGAGCAGGACAGTAAATTTGCTGTGGCCAAACGGGTGGGTTGGCCTCGCTTCTGCCAGGAGGTGCTCTGCCATTTCCAGGCAGCAGGGACGTGTGCCACTGGACCTGTCAGCGTACCTCAGTGCCACCAGAAACTATCCTCACTCCAAACCCTACATGGGGAAGCTGCCTGAAAAATGAGGGAAAACTTGCATCAGGAATGACTCAGGGCTTTGGTATATTGTGTTCTCAAATATTTATTTCGGTGTTCTTATAAATGTTTTATTTGAAGAAAAATATTGTAATTGGCCAATATTCCACAGCATCTAAATATTTTGCTCTAAGACGGTATTTCGTTCCCCCGCTCAAGGAGATTTGATTCTTTGCTGATTACACGGTTCAAGCTCTGGGCATGACGAGGGCTTCCCCCCACTCTGCCGTCTGTTTACATGTGACTAAGGCCTTAATCAAACCACTGGCCTAGCAAGGGGGAGAAAAGACAATTTATCTTTGGTTAATCCTGAAAAATATCTATTCATCTGATGGACTTTTCCACTGAGAATGAGGAAAATTGGAAGAGCGCACATGGGAGGAGGATGGGACAATTGGGGGGCAAAAAGTCAAGCCTCCCTGTCCCACCTGCGTTGGCTGTGCGCTTGCCAGGAATGAGGTGGCCTTGCAAGAGAGGCCACACAATCTCAGAGCTCACGCAACATGAGGAGCCCACAGAGTGGTGGGGAGCAGGCAGTGTGGACTCTGTGCCATGCATGGAGCTTGCCCCTGTGAGCTCCTCCTCAAGGCTCTCCAAAGCTGAGCAGCCTGTGGAGGGGCTTGCCTTTCCTCTGGTTTGGCAAAGGTGTCACCGGTTTTGAAATGCTGGAAGGGTTTCAGGCACACTGCATGGTTCCTGCTGCGGAGAAATGTCCTACCCTACGCACAGGGCTCTGCTGTATGCTGGTTTCATGGTTCAGAGATCCACCAGGCAGAGAGGGGTGCAAGCCTGCACTGAGGACGCTGAAGGCCCCACTTTTGCAGGACTCCCATCAGAGCACGTGACGGGCTGGCCCTGCTCTCCCTTCTCCCAAGCCCATGGCAGAGCTGAGGTCAGGTTGCCAGGCTGTGGCTGTTGGAATCGAGCTGGCACCAGCTCCTAGGCATGCAGAGAAGTGAAGGGCAGCTTGCTTTTAGGAGTGCCATTAACTAATAGGAGCTGGAGCACTTCTGCTATGGAGACAGGCTGAGAGAGTTGGGATTGTTNTTCTAGGTCTGTTGTAGTCTTTATTGCAGGTAACAGTCTCTCCCCTCACTAAGGCTCTCAGTACTGGATTTTTGGAAGATGATGGTGGCAGAGGTGGGAAGCCAGAGAGACCACAGAGCACCACAAACAGGAGACAGCTGCTCTTCCCTCCCCATGGTATGATGAAAAAGGACAGAGAAATGGTACCCTTCTGGACAAAGCCTTTATTCCAAAAGAGAGTGAGGAGCCCCTGAGACACAGAAAATATTAGCTCAAGAGCCAGAAGGCTTGGAGGTCTGGCCAAGACAGGGTCCAAGACCCAGCAGCATGGCTGGGCTCAGGGCCGCTGGAGGCACTCTGCAGCCTGCGTCCGTGTCAGGGGCTCAGCCAGAGGCACACGGCTGGCTGCAATGCCATGGGGGCACCAGCAACGGGGTGCAGCCACGCTCGGTGTAGTGGCAGCGAAGAACTCGGGTGCTCGTCTGCATCTGAGGAGTTTGCAGCTCAAGTAACTGGAGCAGGAGCTCGGCAATCACTGAAGCACAGGATCTCCTGTTGGATTTGGGTGCAATGGTCAGCTGTAACTGAGTTACAAGGAATATAGTGCTGGTTTGTGACCTCCACGCATGCTGGAACTGCAGACCCCAGTTTAGTGACTGAAGTCGGGACTTAGAAGAATGACCTCCAGAAAAGGAAAAAGTAGGAAGGCACATCACAGGGAGCCAGGAAGCTAGCAGGGCAACGTGGGGTGCTAATGGGAGCATTTACTGTGGGATAAGGACCTGTTCATACAGACTGCAGTGGATAAATTCGTCTTCTATGTCCGAAGTGAATTTGAGACCACATATGAAATGCTGAATGGTGTGCTAGCAATCTTTTCGTGTGTGAGCAGTATTTTAATGCAACATAGCTCAGCCTGCCTGCAGCAGACTAGACATACCGACAAGGATTAAGAGTCCAGTGCAAGACTTGGCGGAGTCACAGCTGGGCAGGGAAGACTCCTGACCAGGCAGCTGTTCGGTTCTTTCTTATATAAGCTGTCTAGACCAGACAAGAGGAAACGAAGCCAACCTTGGCATAAGACTATCGCTCCCTGCACAGATGGTCTCCAACCTACGGCTTTCATATTTGAACTTGTGTGAAGCAAGGGGGGGAACAGAAGAAGGATGTTAGTAGTCAAGCCAGCTAGGCATCAGAGAAAAGTCTATGAACAACTGTAAAAATATTGGAAAAGAACAGTAACTAGTAAGATTTATTACAACTAGGAAAACATTTGATGTTTTGCACACAGAAGGTACAGCTTTGCCAAGAAATGTCTCCTCACGGTGAGCCCATGAGACTCAAGTAGTGCAAGAGGACGCAGCACCAAGCTGTGAGAGAGGGGAAGGATGGTCCTGGGGAGGAGCAGCCCTGAAGAGCATGTGCACACTCAGAAATGTTTTGCCAAGTTTTCTTAATTCCTTGTGACTGTCCCAGTGGAGAATCAAGTGAATATAAGGAGAAAATATGATCAGAAAAGAGCCTGGTCTTGAAATAGTTGCATGGTGAATGAGACAGAAAGGCCTGTGGCTGAGACAGGTACTGAAGCAACCAGAGCTGTCATCAGAGAGCACCAGAGCAAGGCTCATCCTCTTGGTCTGTAAGGGCATGATAGTCCTGGAGCATGGGTCAGCCATCACTGATCGGCAGGCTGAGGGAAGCCCAAGGATGTGACACACAGCCAAGCCTTGCACCGAGTGGCAGGACATGACCCACTGGGTGCAGCACACTCGGCAGCCCTTTGTCAGTGCGTGATTTGGCTCATTAGCAGATACCAGGACTGGTCTTTTACAGGTTTTCCGTAGCGTTACAGCTTCCACATTCCCCCTTGGAGCAATGGGGCACTGGTGCCTGTGACGCTGTTTCCACACTGCCGTGGGCCCACGAGAGAGCAGCCACTGAGCGATGAGGCACAAGGGGTCCTGCCTGGGCTTCGCACCTGCCCACAGCCCCTCTGGGGCTGTTCACAGGAGCAGGTTTGTCCCCAGCTCCCCAGTCCTGGAGGGGAACCTGTGGCCCGCGCTGGGGCTGCCTGCAGCCTGCCTGTGAGAGCAGGCTGTGCACGACCCCCGGGTAGCGCTGGGCTTGGTGCTGCATCTTCCTCTGCACAGGCAGTTTTGCTGCTCTGGGACAAGCGGTCTGTTTACCTCGCACAAGGCTGCAGAGGGCACTTGGGGAGTCCAGAGGGTTTGGCCACCTCTGCCCAGGACTGTTTGGCCTTGCTTGTGGCACAGTGGTGCCACTTTTGTGTCTCTCCTCTGGTCCCAGTGACCCTGAGGACCTTCCCCAAACCCATTCCTGCAAGAAGAGTTGTCCGATTCTCCACACACAGCTTGTGAATGAAACCAGTTTTTAGGGCAGTCTGAAAAACTGGTTCCTTGGCTCCCCTGCAGCATCCTGGTAGCCAAAAACCCTGACTGACAGACAAGGTACTTGGAGATGCAGGTGGCTGCCGTGAGGTCTTCTGGAAGGGCTGGCATGTTTGAGGGTGTCTGGAGCCTGGGGTTTAGGAGTAAGTTACCAGGAGTAGCATCTTTCCTGAACCCCTGTTCTTTTTCCAAACCCTTCCTTTCTTGGCCACAGTAGATCTCAATATTGTGATTTATGAGGTGTCCCAAAAAGGGAAAAAATAGCTGTGTTCACTCACTGTGACAAAGAAGTTGGCAAGGCGGGGGGGGGAGGGATGTGTGCTGGGGAGGGCTGGGTCACCTCTTAGGAATGTCCTGCCTGTGGAAATACTGAAGCAGCTTCCCCCCCGTCACACACAGCCAGGGTCTCATGCAAGCTCCCAGAGCTGAGGCTGAGCTGGAGCCTCCCTCTGGTCCAAAAGCGCCAAGGTCTTTCTCCAGCTCCAAGTGTGGCTTTTGCGATGGCCAGGAGCTATGGTCTCCCTGGGCTCTGGTTCCCACAGCTGCTCTAGGTGCAAAGGACAGCAGTGTGAGACCCTGTGGGTCAGCGCTCCCGTACTTGGGATTTACAGTCCCTTGGAGGAAGGAGGAAAGGCAGACAAGTGACGTTTGGGGGTCTGGGCAGGCTGGAGGGGGAAGCTCTGCAGCCCAACAGCAGTGGCTGTGCAGGGTCCCAGTTCTGCAGCAAGCTCAGACACCGGAGCTGCAGGGAGCCCTGCGGGCACCCAGCAGCGGCAGCTGTGCAGGCAGGACAGGACTGCGTGCTCTGCCTGGGCATGCGTGTCGCCACGGGCAGATCCATCTGGAAATGGCAACATACAGCAGGGAAAGGTGGTGCCCACTCTTTCTCACAAGGTGACAGCCCAGTCAGCACTGGAGGTGCTGACACCAAAGCCCTGACCGTTCTCACGCACTCCAGTCCCCTGGGCTCACTGCCAGGGAGTAGGCTGCAACCTCAAGAGCTGCGTCCTGAGCAGATGCCGGTTCCACTCCAGCCTCTGCGTGCAAGTTCCCTCTGCTCCTGGTGGACACGGTGTCCTGCCTGCGGCCGCGTCCTATGCTGCAGGGTGCTGTGCAGCACCATGGTCCTTCCCTGGGCAGCTGGGCTCCTGCAGGCTGGGGACTGATGGTGTTTTCCTCTCTTCTCCTTCCTGGGGGCATAGGCAAGGTAGGTTCACGGCCAGAAAGTCCCCAGGGAGGAGCAGGCAGTGTCCGAGGCACTGCAGCAGCAGCAGGTCCTGGCTGCCATGGTAGATGTGGTACCGCAGGACAGGCCCTGGCAGAGGGGTCTGCATGGTCCTGCTGGGCCGTTAGCTAGCTCCTTTGGCAGGGCAGGGAGCGGGACCGGCGGGGAGCGGGACCGGCTGTGCTTGCTTCACAGGATCCCCAGGGGACTCAATGCAGGACAAGGGCCAAAGGTGAGCAGAGGGAAAAATCCAGGCAACGGATTCACTCGTCTGGGGTTTAACTCCTGCTAGCCAAGGCCGTGGCGGGGCAGAAGCTCAGTGCCCCGGCTCTGCCGCCCCCACAGCAGGACGGGAGCTGGACCAGGGCGGGCGTTGTGCAGGCAGGGCGTGCTGGCTGACCCAGCGCGTGTGTGTGGCACAGGATCCTCCCCCTGCAAGAGGTTCCCACCAAGGAGTGTGAGTGGGTGCCCCGTGCAGGCTGAGCCCCCCCAGGCACTCACCAGCAATTGCTCCTGTTTGCAGCGTGCACCCATGCTCAGCATGCCCGCAGCACGCTGCGTCCGCCTGCCCTAGGCCGGGGCACCTGCACCTCTCTGGGCAGCGTGAGCAGGCAGACCAGAGCCTGGAGACAGATGGACAAACCTGCCAATTCTCTTCCTTGTGTGCAGGTAGAGAGACGCAACAGAGATCCAGCCCTTGGGGCAGAGATCCAGAGATCCACACTTGGGGCAAATTGCCTCTAGCTCATAGAGAAGTGGTGTGTGCGTTCTGTATGCCGGTTCCCATATGTGCCAGCCAGGCATGACAACCAAAGTCCTCAGTGTCCACTGCAGCATTGCTCCTCCTCGGGCAGCGTGGTACCCCAGCAGTGGGATCTTCTTTATCGCAGGGCTCCTTCCCATCCCAGGTGATGCAGCAGCCCTGGGGCAGGCAGGAGGCTGCCCGGTGCCGTGCCAGCAGCAGGATGTGAGGGATCCATCACACCTGATCCTGCCCTGGCTTCCAGCAGGACGTGAGTCACACCTGAGAAATGGGGATGTGTGCTCAGGCACGAGTGCCCTGTCCTAAGCAAAGGGCACCAGTTCACCAGTCCTATGCAGGTGGATGGTCCCTATGGCTGGTCTCCCACCTCCCTCTGCACCGCTTGTCCCACCACTCCACGGACATCCTCCTGTGCGCTCCCCCCAGCCACCCACCCTGCCCTGCCCAGCCTCCATCCACTGCCCAGGGGGGGAGAACTGGGGGGCAGCTCTTCACCCATCCCTTGTCCTGCCTCATCTCTGTGGGGTGCACCCGCCCCTGGGTCCTGCCACCTCTCCAGAGGGGACAGCCCTACATCCACCCCCAGGTCCCGCTGCTTTGCCCTCTCTTCATGCCAGTCTCGGCACTAACCAAGCCGTGCGGTGCCCAGGGACCTGCTGTCCAGGAAGATCTTGGCACATCCTCACACCCGAGGGTGCAATCCCAGCAGGGAGAGGAGGAGGCACAGAGAGCCCTACTGCTCCCACAGCCCCAGGGAGCTGGAGGAGCCCCAGGGAGCTGGGCATCACCAGGACCCTCTGCCATGGGGCGCCTTGGGAAGCGGGTCTGAGAGCCCCGAAACTCATCCAACATGATGTCACTGTTTATAATAGCACAGTGCTCTGTGGGAGCTGCCCTGGTGTTGGTGCGCAGAGGTGTGGCAGCGTCAGGCTACACGTGTGCTTGCCGTGGGCAAACAGCGTGGTGCACTGAAGCCAAGAGCTGTCCTCCTCCTCCCCCTTCTCCATGAGCACTTTTGTCAGCCAGGGGTGGGTGCCTGGCCCAAGTATCCCCCTGGGGTGGTAGGTTCCCCCTCCCTGGCTTCCTCTGGGAGAAGATGGGGCCAGCCAGGTCCAGCTGATTTGTGACCTTGGGAGTGGTCCCAAAGTGTTGGGTGTGGGGAGAGTGGGAGCAACACAGGTCCGTAGGTGTCAGGCGTTCCCAGCCGAGGAGGGACGGGGCCTGGAAAGCTCCCTCATGCTGCTGAAGCAGTGGGAAGGAGGGAGGAGAGAGGGGTCCCAGGACCCTCATGGCCTCACTGCCAGGGCTCGGGCAGCCTGTGCAGCCCTGCGGGTCTGTGCTGCCGGGGCGGCACTGCCAGGACAGCAGGGTAACGCCTGCCCCTGTACTCCCCACTGCCGTGCCTGGGGAAAGGCCACGGGCTCGAAAGAGACTGGATTCTCCTTGCCTGGCGCTGCACCCTGGCCGGCATCGTCCCACCCTTGAGTCAGGCAGATGTCCCCAGCCCCTGGGCCAGACCGGTCCCAGACACGTGCTGGCACAATAAAATTCCATCACTGGTATTTAATTTCATGTTTATCATCTACGGAGGGAACCCAAAGGACCCCTAACCCCCCTCCCCTGGCTGCACTTGTCCCCTGGCCGGGGCAGCCCCCAGGGACCAGCCCCTCCGCGCCCGCCCAGGCCCCTGCTCCCTGGCGCCGGCTCATCCCATCCGCTGGGCGATCTGCCCACCAGCGCCAGCACACGACAGCAGCCCTGTGATTTCTGCAAGCGGGTGAGATCACACCCTCACCTGCCCGGTGCCAACACGCTGGGCAGCAGCCTGCAGCCCTCTCTGCTCTCCCCAGAGCCAGGCCTGGAGTTGGAGCCCCCGTGCTCCCTGAGGGGTTTCTAAATCTCTCCGTGCTCCATTTTCACAGGAGTAAGGAGGTCTGCTTCTCTGAGGCTGCTCTCGGCTGGATGCGTGCACACCTCACTGCCCTGGGGAGCCCCAGGAGATGCTGTGCAGTGTGGAACAGGGCTGTGAGCTCCCTGCTGTGCTGGGTGGGTCTGTGAGGATGTGGCTGGGACATTACCTGGGGTGAATGAAATCAGGAGAGGTGCAGACCTGCGGGAGCAGAAGCAGGATAAGAGAGATGCATGCTGAGAGCTGTGCATCCAAAGCTGCTCTATCAGCACAGCTGTATGCTTCTGCAGCTGGAGGCTCTGTGCAGGAAGCCCAGCATCAACGCTGCCAGCCATGCAGCAGTATCCAGTGCGACTGCCCCAGTGCTGCTGCTGGCAGAGGGGCTGGGGAGCAAACCAGTTGTGCCCCCGCCAGCTCAAGGTTGCCAGCAGGGTCCCCCACGCACCCCAAAGGCAGGATAGCTGCTGCCAGATGTGCTGCCCGGCAGCCCAGAGCTTGGTGTGCACCCGGTGCCTGCTCCTCCGGCACAACGGCAACCGAGGGGCTGGGTAACGAGCAGAGCTGCAGGCGGAGACCCCTGCGCAGCACACATGGCCGCCCAGCAGCACAGGGCTCGTCCAGCAGCTGAAGGTCATGTCACTTCTGAGGCTGGCAGAGGGATAGGAAGGACCTGTTGGGTGGTGCAGTGCTTCGAGGGGTTGGCTTTAGTACAGTTGCTTGGGAAGGGGCTGTCGTGCTCTAGCGGAGCCTGGTGCTGCTCAGGGCTGGAGAGCAGAGCTGCCAGGGAGCCAAGGGGAGCAGGGAGCAGAGGGCTCTGGGATGCCAGCCTGGCTGGAGACCCACACTGTCAAACAGGCCTGGAATGGGATGTCTGAACCAACAACATTCCCGGCATGGAAACTGCTGGACCCTCTGGGCACCTCCACCACACCCCATTTTTCTGGCCTGCAGTGGTGGGTCTTCCCCTGCAGCAGAGGAAGCTGCAGTCCTGCTCCATCCCACACACCTCTCCAGAGAGCTGGAAATTCCCAGAGGAGCAGTGAATTGGATCTCAGTGACCTGCCATGGGTCTCCGGGCTGCTGGACAGGGCAGGGGGGCAGCACCTCCCGCCCTCTCCCAGGACCTGGCAGCAGGTGGCAGCTGCCCGCTCGGCAGAGCCCGCACCTCCGGGCTGTCACAGGAGTGGAACAGGCTTGGTCCTCTCCAGGGAGTACTTCCGACCTTTGCCCAGAAGCAAGATTGAGCCCCACCAAGTCTGTCATCAGCTGAGCAGGACTGCAGCCTCACAGGTGGGGAGCTTGGAGTCTCCACAAGACCTTCCCTCCACTCCGGCACCCGGGCTTAGCCGTCCTTGTGGCACTGCCATTTGGCACAGGAGCCTGGAGGACAGATACCTCCTTAAGCCCTTATATCCCCCGTTGCTCCCACCCCTGGCTGGGAGAGGGAGCCCCCGGGGCAGCAGAGCTCGGGTCAAGAAAGGCGCAGGCCAAAGCAGGGTTCTGCGGGACGGTGCAGGGACAGCAAGGGCCGAGGACCCCACAAGCAGCTCCTGAGTGCAAGCAAGCGCTGGGGACCGTGTGGGGCAACACACCCGTGTCCCCAGGAAGCCCTCGGGGTGGGGGGCTCTGGCGGTGCCCCGGGAATTAATCTTGCGGAGATGTCAGGAAGAAGCTCAAGCAGCCCCCGCAGAGCACGCGGGGTGCCCCGTGGTGGGATCTCCCCGGGCACGGTGGGGGCAGAGCCCCGGGCGGGAGGCGCTGGGCAACTCTCCACCCTGCACCCTGCAAGCCGGAGGTGCAGCAGCTTCTCCTGCGGGCAGGAGCAACCCCCGCCCCGGGCAGGGACGGACCGGGGTGGGGGTGGGGGTGGGGGGTGTCCCTGCACGGAGTCGGCCCGGGCTGCGGGCTGCGCCGGGCTGACCCGGGGGATCGCCCTCTCCCGCCGCCACCCCCCCTGCGCCAGCGGGAGGGCTGGGGGCGCGGGGCCGCGCTGCAGGCAGCGCTACGCCCACGTTTGGGG
>VXBL01001073.1:87435-97716 GCA_013400195.1 Aramus guarauna
GGGGGGGGGGGGTCCCGGGCAGCAGCACCTGGAGGGACCCGCGCTGGCCTGGGTGGGGGCTCTGGGCGCGGGTGAGCCGTAGCACAAACCCCCGTCCTGCCCCAGTGACTCCAGAGACTCCGGCCCCGCTGCTCTGGCGACACTTGGCCCTTTGTTCGCACCCGCGCTCGGGCTGTAACGTCTGTCCAATGGCTCCATCCCCTCGGCCGGCGGCTCCCGCCTGAGACGTTTCCTGGTTACCTCAGTTACCTGCTCACGGCTCTCCGGGGTGTGGGCTGCCGCCTGGCCCAGGTCTCTGCTCCCGTGCTGCCCGGGGCTGGCTTGGTGCCCGGGCTGCTCCCCAGGCCCTGTGCCCGCCCGGCTGGGTGTCCCCTCCCGCGCCGCAGCCGCTGGAGCAACGTCCGAGTCGCTTCTCTGCTCCCTTTGTCCCCCTGGGAGAAGGAGCCGAGCCCTGGCCTCGCCTCTGTCGAGACCGATGGGTCATGGGGAGCGAGCGCCTGTGTGTCCCGAAGGTGGGGCTCTGGGTGCTGGGCTCCGACTGCGGTGCGGGGCTGTCGTGCCAGGGAGCCCTACGCAGTGCTGCCCAGCTTTGGGATGCCCTGCCACCTCCCCTCCGGCCCTGGGCCACCGCAGGCTTGGGGCTGGGGCTTTGCTGGGTGCCCCGGCGGGGCTGAGTGCGAGGTGGCCTGCGCCGGCGCTGGGGAATGGTTATGGCAGGAAGCTGAGTCAGTCGGGAAGGCACGTCTATGGGAACAGGAAAGAGTCAGGGTGCTGCGGCACCGGCGGGAAGCGGGAGCTGCACCGTGCCACGGGCGGGGGGTGGGCACGGGAGCTGCGCTGCCCTGGCAGAGCCTCCTGACGTGCCATCCTCAACCTGCTCTGGGTGACAGTGCACAGGGCTGCCCGTTGTCCATGGGCTGAGGAGCCCCCCGCTCTCTGTGGGGTGACATGGGGGCCAACGGGGGGTCCTGGAGGTGTCGGGATGGGTGGTCTGGGTTTCTCCTGTTGTGCCAGCGCTCCAGTTCTGCCACGGCCCAGCTGAGGTCTCTGGGCTGAGACGGAGCCCTGGGGGCAGTGATGGGGTGGGTGTTGGGTCTGGGGTACGGTGGGGTCTTCAGTCAGCCTGGGGAAATGGATCTTATTGGCGCAGCAAGCGCCACTTCTCCCCAGGGTTTGGTCTCTGACCCGCTGGGGCTTTGCATCCCCAGAGCACCCTGCTCGTGGCTTGGGTCTCCCTATGCCTGTGTGGCATGGGCTGGGGAAAGCCTGCTCTGAGCTGATGTGAGGCGGAGAAGGAATTATTTTTCTTCCTGGTTAAGTTTTGGCTCTGCTCAGCTGGAAGAGGATTAGCCCATATAAGGGAAAACTGCCTCTCCCACTGCTTCCTCCCTGCTCCTCTGCTCTCCCCAGCCCTCAACTCTGGGCTGCTTCTCCTCCTCCTTTTTCCCAGCAAGTAAGACCTCAGCAACAGCGTGTGATGTCTCTGGGCATCCTGGAAGAAGGAGGCTGTGGGGTGTGAGCAGGTCTCTGCAGCCCCCTCACCAGGGCCATTGCTGTGCTGGCTGGGCTGGGAGCTGCTGAGGAGCCTCCGCCCCTCACACAGGTATATCCATGCACTTCCCTCCCCAGTTGCCTACTGGTACCCCAGTCCTGGGGAGGCCAGTTGTGATGAACCTGTGGTGCAGCACAAAGGTGACCCAAGGGCTTGGAGGAGCCCAGGGAGGGAGCTGTGGGGGACGGGGTGGGTGCTGCTGCAGGGTGGCCCTTAGCTGGGTGCCTGGAAGCAGGGGGTTACTGGAGTGCTCGGGGCTGTACTGAGCTACGAGCTGTGGTCTGCTGGCCCCAGCTGGGGAATGCTTCCCTCTCCCGGCCCCTCCAGATCTCAGCATGGTTAATTAGACAGGGAGGATGCAAATCCCATTGCAAGCAGAGGCAGGGCAGGCTTGAGCTAGGAAAGTCACGGCCATGAGGTCTTCTTACGCCCGGTGGCCTTTGGGAAAGGCTTCAATGGCCCTGAGGAGCATTGCATCCCAGCTGTGTCCCCATCACACGGCCATCCTTTCTGCTTCCCTCTGCCTGGGAGGCAGCCATGGTCTGCGTGGCTCCTTCCAAAGGTGACAGCGGAGCTTGGGGCTGTGGGAGGGGCTTGATGCGCCTGGCTCCTGTCCCCAGAGCGGTTTCCCTGCGGCCGGGCTCCAGCCTCCCAAGTGCTCCGTGCTCAGCCGCTCCCGGGAGCCGGATGGATGCAGGGCTAATTACAGCCCTCCTGGAGGAGCCGCCAGCCGTGCTGGGGCTTGGAACACCACCGTGCTTGGGCATCGTCGGGAAAGCAGCCCGTGGGTGCCTTGCCAGCACCCTTTTCACAAAGCCACTTTGTGTGTGTGCCCAGGCGGGCGTTTGCTCGTAACCATTAATTTGCTGACAGCTGGGCAGGGCTGGCGGGGCCCTGGCATGTGCTGATCCCTGGGCCTGCCCTTGCAGGCAGGGTTGGGCCCCTCGGCCCCTTCCCACCCCCTGGCTCCAGCTGTGGTTTCCAGCACGCTCCCCCTCGCCGTGGCCGCAGAGCCTCCAAAGCCTCATCGTTTGCCTCATCGCGGCTCCCTGCTGACGTGGGCCGAGGCGCTCTCTCCTGCCCTGCTGCTGTCTCTCTCGCGGGGAGCAGCTTTCCAGCACCCAGGTGCAGGTCAGGTCCCAGCTGGACCCTCCTGGGCAGGACGGGCCCTGGAGCTGGCAGGCGGGTGTCACGCAGCACACGGGTGCTGGGGTGTCCCCTGCTCCAGAGGTGCGGGGCTGGTGTCCAGTTGTGTCCCCCCCTTCCTTGTATTCCCAGATCCTGCATCTGCTGCTCCCCCCCACCATCGCCCTGACCCAGCTGCCGGGGCCAAGCCATGTGCTGCCAGCAGCTTATTTAGGGAAGAGCCGGGGCCTCGGCCTCCCAGTGTGTGGTGCAGGAGTGTTTTTCTGTCCTCAAGGCCTTTGCACGGCTGTGGGGAGACCCATGTCACCCAGGCAGCCTCCACCTCCAGCTTCTTGTTCTGGGCCGAACCGGGCTGCGCCGCTCCCCCAGCCCCTTGCTGCCACCCGTGTGCAGCGGAGCCAGGCTCCCCGGCCGGCCGGGGGGTCTGGAGCGGCAGAGGGAAAGGCCCCGTCTCGGTGCCTCTGTCCTGGCAGCCAGCATCCCTGCCTGTGGCCGCATCCCCAGGGAGCAGCAACCAGCCGGGGCAGGCAGGCCTGGCGCGGGCGGGAAGTGGGAGGCCTCTTTGGACGGAGGGGCTGGCTTCCTTGCCGACATCCCCCTGCCCCGGCAGCGCAGCAGCTCCTGCTCTTCCCGGCCGCTTCCCTCGCTTCCCTGCCCTTGTGCCAGCGGAGATGCCAGCTCTGGATAAGAGCCCAGGGCAGGGGGGATGCAGACCCCCAGCTCCGACCAGGAGGCAGATGCTTGTGCTGCTGTGGGCCGCAGCAAGCGGCTGCAGCGTGCTGGCAGGGGTGGCATTGCCAGCCAGCGCGGTGGGAGCGAGTACCCCGGCTTCAAGCGGCTGCCCCTGAAGCTGCACGTGTTTTCACCGCTGGGCTGGCTGGGAGTAGCTGTTCTGGCTACTGAACATCCTGCCAGGGTCTTCCCAGCCGGGGAAGGACGCTGCTCCCGGCTGGGTCTTTAGGTTGGCAGGGTCTGGGGGACCACAGTTTTGGCTGCCACTGGGGTAGCAAATGGTGGCTCTGTGCCTGCTGGCTTCACCGGTATAGAAATATTCCCCTCCCGGTCCCCAAACCCTGGAGAGGGAGGGTGAAGGGCAATGGCTTTGCTGGGGAGACTGTACAGAGGGGTTTCTGTGTGTGGGGCAGTGGTTTGGGGCCCTTGGTGCTGCCCGGGTCCGGCTGAGGGACCATCCCTGAATTCCCACTGCAGCAGAACCTGAAGAGCCCAGATGGGTGGCCTGGCAGTGGCCCCTGGGACTGATGCTCTTGCCCCATGATGCAGCCGCAGCTGCTCCCAGCGTGCCAGGGCTTGATGCTGACAGCAGCTGTTGCGGGTCACAGGGTTTATTTTTAACGAGCTCCATGGGAAATCATCTCCTGGGTTCCCAGCGATGGGTTGGTCCCGATGTCCCGCAGCAGGATGGTGGGGCCGTGCCTGCCCTGGCTGGCTTCTGTCCCGCTTCAGCACTGGGGGGGGGGGGGGGCTCTGCGTGGCCCCCTCGAAGCACTTGGGCCAGCGGCAGGGCTGTGGCTGTGGACCTGATCTGGAAGAGGAGAAGCAGCTCTGGGTGTCCACGCCAGGTCTGGTGGGTGGGCTGAGGAGCACCCGTGAGATGTTTGGGGGTGTGTGGCCATGCTGCCGACATACAGAGGGTTGGACTTTGATTCAGGACAGATCCTGCTCATGGATTTGGTTCTGAGAGCTGCCTGCCGTCCCCTAGATGGGTGGGAAGAGTGGGGCTGGAGGGGGAGCCCTGCTCAGTGGGGTGCTGGGACCCTCCCAACCAGCATCTCCCGGGGGCCATGAGGGTGGGAGGGGAGTCGAATCCTCTGCTGTTCCCCTCTGCTGCTGGAGGGGCTGGCGTGGGTGGGAGGGCTCATCCCTGTGCTGGTGGCATGGCGGGGCCGGGCTGCAGGGAACCCACCTGTGGTGGCTGCACAGACCACGGATGGGCATTCGTGCCGTGTGCCCCTGTCTCCTTGCCCCTCACATGCCTGAAGGTCTCGGTGCCACCACGGCAGCCCCCCCTCACCATGGCTGGTCCTGCCCCCGGGGGGGGGCTGTGCCCGCTCCCTGCAGGGTCAGGCAGTGCCGGGCAGCGTGCGCCGTGCGCGTGGGCCCTGCCAGACAGATGAACCCATTGTGCGGTGCGTGGGCACCCCGCCAAGGGCGGCACCGGGGCCGAGCCGGGGGCGGGGGGCTGCAGTGTCCGGAGCCGGTGCTGAGCCCTGCCCTGTTGCACCCAGCTGGAGTCAACGCTGGACCTGACAGAGCGGCGCCGCATCCGTTCGGCCATCAGGGAGCTGCAGCGGCAGGAGCTGGAGCGGGACGAGGAGGCGCTGGCATCCAAACGCTTCCGCGCAGAGCGCGGCAGCCACCGGCAGGACAACAAGGAGAACTGGCCACGGTGAGGTCCTGCTTGCCCCCTGCCTTAGCCCCAGGGGACGGTGGCGTCGGTGCGAGGGTGGGAGCAGCCTGGCGCCAAGCAGCTTGGCGTAGGGGGGGGACAATTGCCTGAATTTGCCAGCTGCCCACGAGGGGACTTTGTTCCCGAGCAACCACAGCAGCTCCCGGCTGGTCGCTCTCACCCCGCGCAGGTCCCAGCGCCTGGAGGAGGAGCAGCAGGCGGCCCTGGCCGCCTTGTCCCGGCAGCTCGAAGCCATCACTGATGTGGAGGAGTTGACAAAGCTGGTGAGTGACCGTTTGCTGGGGCTGACTGTGTGCTGGGGTGACCCTGCATCTCTCCGGGTCTTTCTGTCTTGCAGCTGCGGGCAGCAGGTGAGTACGAGGAACGCAAGCTGATCCGAGCTGCCATCCGCAAGCTGCGGGCCGAGGAGATTGAAGGTGAGGCACCTTCCCTGTGTCCCAGGGTTGGGTACCTTGGAGAGCCTGGGACGTGGGCAGCTCCTTCCTAAACACCAACTTTGCTCCCGTCCAGCTGCCACCCTGGCTGGGAACGTGCAGAGCAGCCGGAGGGATGGCAGCGGGCCCCCCGCTGTGCCTGGGGGTGCAAAAAGCAACCAGAGGGACGATGCTGAAACACCAGCCCTGGCTAGGAGCGGGAAAAGCAGCCAGAGGGATGATACGGAGCAGCCAGCCCTGGCCAGGAGCGGGGAGAGCCACAATGAGGGCAACACCAAGCCCCTGACCACAGCCAGGAGTGGGGAGAGCAGCCAGCAGGATGGTGCAGAGCAGCCGGCGCTGGCTGGGCTGGAGGAGGGGGGCTGCGGGGGGGCTGCAGAGCGGCCCCCTGCCCAGGAACCCGAAGGCTCAGTGGTGAGTGTGCAGGGTGCTGCTGGGGGGGGGGACAGGACCATGAAAGACCTCCTCGCCCTTCCCTTGGGCTGCTGTGCCAGCCTTGCCTGGGGCACAAATCCTGGCCTTGCCGGGCTCGCTGCCTGAGGGGACTGGGGCAGGCAGAACTGGGGTCTCTGGAGTCACGGGGGATGTGGCTGGGCTGTGCCAGCGTGGCCCCAGCAGTGGTGAGCTGGGGCTGGGGGCTCAGGCCTGAGTGCCCCTGGGCTTCTCCCCGAGGGTGCAGCCTGGGCACGAGGGGTCCGCGGGGCCCCTCAGCGCACTTGGTGCGTCCCCTCCCTGCTGCAGCTCTGCAGCCACGATGCTCTTTGGAGGCGACGGCCGCTCGTCCCGCCTGTGGCAGCTGCCTGNGTCATTCCTGCTGGCCCTCGAGGGGCTGGGGCTCGCTCTGGAGCAAGACTGGTGCCCACCAGTCATGGGGGGGCTGTCTGGCCGGAGTAAGGATGAGCTGGTGGGCTGGGCTGGAAGGAACGGGTGCAAGCCGGGGTTTACCACCCGGCAGCGGTGACCCTGCAGGGGACCGTGTCTCTCGCGGTGGCAGGAGGTCCCTGCAGACACACCACGCAGAGTTGCCCTTTGTGGGGGAGGGTGGGGAAGGGCGAAGCAGTGGTTATAACCACAGCTGGGAGGGAAGGCTTGGATCCCTGCATCCGCATCCATTCAGCCCAGCTTCCCCCTCCACCTGCCCCGGGGCGGTAGCGAGAGGATGTGTGGCCCTGTGCCACCTTTCAGCGCTGTCTGCCTTCCCCATCCGGATGTGCTGGCACGCTGCCCCCAGTCCCGGCCGTACCGGGGCATGTCCCAAGCAGCTGCTGTGGCTGTCCCGCTCTGTCCAGCTGATTACTCCAAACCCGAGGCCATTTTCCTTAAACAGCAGCTGCAGTGGCACCTGGGTTTGGGTCCCAGTTCCCCTGTGCCCCCTTAGGGTACGGGCCTCTCTATGCAACCCCCACCCTTGAGTCACATCAGCACCTGGAGCCTGTGGTGCTCCTAGAGGCACTGGCACCCTGTGACCTGGCTGGTGACACCAGGACACCCTGGCCCTGCTCGTGCGTGTGTCAGGGACACACCTGTCTGTCCTTGCCACTCTGATGGGAGCGTGTGGTCCTGCGCCCAGAGCATCCCGTCGTTTGCCGAGCAGAGCCGCCGGCGCCGTGGGCAGCGACACAGGGTGATGCAAAAGTGGGTGCTCCCCGCCTCACGGAACCCCTCGGTGCCTGGGCTGGGGGGCCGGAGGGGACAGGGGCACTGGGCAGGGGCTGTCCTCTCCTCCCACCTCCTGGCATCCGTGCTGGACAAGGCTGGTGTGCTCGTGGCAGGGGCCACAGAGGGACACAAGAGCCGGCTCCTTGCTCCGTGCCCTGGTGCTTATCAGCCCCGCGCAAAGGAGTGCCAGGAGCCCTCGGTGTACCCGGGCTTTGGGCCCCTCTTCGGTAGACACAGCGTCCCCCTCGCTGCCTGGTGGAGGCAGCAGGGTCTGGGGACGCCTGTCCCCCTGCAGTGACCCCTGTGCGGGGGGTGGCTTGTCCGTCCCTGGCAGCGTGCGGGCAGGAACCTGGGTGGCATGGGAAGAGGCCGCAGACTGCGGAACGTCCCTGGCCAGGTGGCAGGGATGGGACAGGGACCTGGTCAGAGACTGGAGTGGGGCTGGCCCCGCTCTCACCTCCTGCTCTCTCCAGGCCCAGGAGCAAGACGACACGGTGGAGCTGGAGCACATCCCAGCTGGGATGCAGGAGCTATGCAGCCAGCAGGCGGGAGACCCCCAGAAACCCAGCGCCGAGGGTAAGTTCCCGCGAACGCTGGTGGCAAAGCCCCATCCAGGTGCATGCCTGGGGCTGGAGCGGTGCCAGGGCCGGCTGCGGGGAGGGGCGGGAAGATGGAGAGGGCAGCACAGCATCTCCCAAAGATGTGGGCAGAGAAGCTGGGTGCCTGGTGGGGCCGTGGACGCAGGCTTCCCCCATGTGGAGCCTGTTCTCTCTCCTGCAGCTGTGGTCTCGGGGACCCTTGTGCTCCTGGAGCTGCAGCCGGCCCCGGAGCCCAGTCCGGAGCCTGAAGATGGTGGCGAGGAGCCGGAGCAGGACCAGCCATGTTCCCCAGGTGCTGCCCAGCCCAAAGGACAGCAGCAGCCGGCCTGGCAGGAAGAGAATCCCAGCAGCCCCGCCACTGCCCAGGAGCCCAGTGAGGGGCAAAGCCACCGGGTGGAGCAGCATCCCCCGGGCCAGCCCAGCGCCGGCGGCCGGGGCAGCCAGGTACAGAATTGGCAGCGCAGGCTGGGGCCGCCGCCGCCGCCGCTCTCTTTGCCGGCAGCTGGTGGTCCCATGGGTGAAGGTAGCCTGATGGTGGTGGAGCGCGTGTGGCCCCCCTCAGCTGACGGCTTTGTTCCTTTCCCTCCCCGCAGCTTGATGTCAGGGTGCGCGGCCAGATGCTAGGGCCGGCCAGGAGGCATGGGGAGCTGCCAGCGGGTAAGTGCAGCCCCATGGGGACAGCGCACTGGGGCCGTGGCCTCCCCCAGTTGGGCAGCGCTGCCCCAGGGGGGCCCCACTGGCCCCCTGCCCTGTGGCACGTGCATCCCAGCAGCGCGGGGAAGGGCGTCAGCCCTGGGGACGCGACTTAAAGACACGTGGGCTGGGGCAGGAATGTGAGGGCAGGACGTGGCTGGGCCAAGGGCCGTCCCCAGGCAGTGACCACTTGCCGCCCAGCCGTGTGGTGGCCGTGCCTGCCCCAGCTGGGTGCCGGGGGAGCAGGGTGCCAGGCAGGCTGTTTACCAGTCCCCCAGCTCCAGGCCGGCCGGCCGCAGGGCCATGAAAGGGAATTGGTGCCGGCAGCAAACCCCAGCCTTTTGCATTCTTTGTCCCAATAAGGTCAGGAGCTGTGCGCTGGCTGGCCCTGACCCCCCCCTCCCCGGGGCTGCGCTCGCTGGCCCGGCCAGGGCCCAGCACCCTCCAGGTCCTCCCTGCAGCCTTGAGGGATCACGGTGGCCAGCAGCTGCCCTCTTCCTACTGCTGGGAAAACCGTCCCCACGGCTGTGCTGGGAGTAAACGGAAAAAAATCCAGAAAGCAGCTCTCTGCCCCCGGGGTCAGGGTTCGCGCTTGGAGCCACCCTTGCAGGCGGAGGTCCCCTCCCCTCCGAGAAGTCCCAGGGGGCTGCTGCTTCCTGGGAAAGCAGAGACCCTGGGGAGATACGGGGGGTGGTGGGCTGCAGCGTGGCACAGCCCTGGGGCGGAGGGAAGCTTGCAGGACCCAACCCCCCCGCCTCACCTGGGTGGGGGCTCAAACCTGGGTGCTGGGGAAAGGCTGAGCCCCCCTCACTTGGGCGTCAGTGGCTCCGGCCCCAGGCCAGAGCGCTGCATGTTTGGTGTCTGCCTGCACCCTGGGCGCTTCCTGAGCGGGGGGCTGAGCCACTGGGCCCCCTCACCATCCTCTCCAGAGGTGATGCTGGGCCGGTCCTGTTACGCCAGGGCCTGGTGGGTGCAGGGGTGATCCTGGTGTCGTGGCACAGACCTCACCTACCACTCGCTGCCCTGCTGGGGTGCAGGGACCTCAAACTCTGCCTTGCCTTCCTCTGTGGTATCATTTGGCACTGCAGGGCAGAGCCAGCTGCCTGGGGTACGGGGCAGGCTGTGAGTGCTGGTGGATTTTGGCACTACGCTCTGGGGAGTGTGGGGTGACAGGAGGGGGACCCTAGAATGCCGTGCTTGGGGGGAGTGGGGATGGCAACAGCACCCTATGCCGCGCTCACCCTCTGCTCCTCTTGTCCTGTTCCTTGCATGTCTGGCCTGTCTCCTTCCCAAGCGGCAGTGCCCACCCAGACCGTAGCGGGGACCACGGCTCGCCTGAACACTCACCAGTGGCAGCAAGCGTCCTCCCCGCTGCGCCCGGCTGGTCGAACAGGTAAGGTCCCAGCGGCGGCTGCCTCTGCTCTCTCCGCTTCCCAGTAGCAGGAGGTCCCTGGCAGAGCCTGGGCAGGCAGGGAGCTCTGTGGGGGCAGGGTGCTATAGCTGAGCGGGGCTAGCTGCTGGCTGCCCACTGGCTTTCTTGCCCATCGGCGGTCCCTCCCCACCCGTGAGCAGCCAGGCCCCAGCAGAAGCTTTGACGTGCTGCAGGCACCTAGGGAGGGGGAGGTGGCAGCATCCAGAGGGGTTTCACGCGTGGCGGGGTCTCTGAGGGGCAGCGTGCATCGCTGTGGGGTGCTGCATGCGTGGCAGGGCACCGGAGGGGGTGGGTGGCATCATTGCATCGTGTGGGCGCCCCGTGGGGTCCATCATGCA
>VXBL01001074.1:0-61872 GCA_013400195.1 Aramus guarauna
TGCAGGTCTCTTCCATCTGAAGTGATTGTCTTTAAGAGGCATTTGGAGAATGTGATATTCTGGTGGTTAGAGAATCTAATGTGCATGCTATGTACTCCTCCAGTTCTTCCATTTTTCCCATTCTATTAATTTTTTTTATGTCTAATGTAAGAAGATATGGAAGACATTCAATGGGAGAATAAAAATTCTTTTCCTCTATGCATAATCCAGCTTCTTTTTTGAAACAGTTTTTCTCCATCAGTGTATTTTGAATACCATGTTCATTTTATGAACATAGTTCTTCATAGTTTTGTTAGTCATTCAGCTAATATAAAATCAGTGAAAATAAGGACCAGATGCTCAGCTGGAATAAAATTTACACCAGTAAGTTCTATCTGGAGTTACAAAAAGCTGCTATGGTGAAACACAGATGAAAGTGTCAAGCCACAATATTTTATTTCATATTGCTCTGAAACCATATACTAAAATAAAACTATATGGGTTCAATAGAGAATCATAAATTGTCCTTCATTCATTCAAGACATTTCATGAACCATTTTTTTATCTCTTTACTATTTCGAGATGATTTTTAATCTCTAAGCAAACAATAATGGGTTGAGGTTTTGCAACAAAAAATTTGCCTTAGTTTTTTTTGTGTGTAATGGTCTGAGATTAATTTCACTGATTCTTATCCACTTCTTTACACTTTAGAGTTTATTCTGCATGCAGACACAGATTATATATATATGATGTGTTTGTGTGTATATATATATGACAAATACTGCTTATTCAGACTGTACATCTAAGATCAGATGCACCCAAAGTATGAAAAGGTTTTCAAATGAAAGAGCTTAATCACTTCCATATTCTGCAGGTCTATTTTTGGCAATAATACTAGCCTCTGGTTTGCACATGTATTTATTTAATGACAGTCTCTGTTCCTTAAATTGCCAATTGTATTGCTGATTTTCTTTTCATGGTAATAACCCAGTTCTTTTAGACTCTTTGTATTAGCTTGTCGTCAGGGTTGTTGTTTTCTGTCTTGGGATTGCTGTCTTCCTTTTTTCCAGGAGGTTGCATTCATCAAGCTGGAGAGCAGGCAGTTATTATAGAGATTTTAAATTTTTACAATTAAGCCCCACTCCTGTGAAGACTTATCCATGTTCCTACTTCAAACACGTGATCTGTTCCACTGAGCCTGGGGGATTAGCATTAAAGGTCACGTGTAAATCTTAGCAGTTTCAGAACCTAAATAGCATTTGTTTTTTTTTATATATTTCTGAACTTAAAGGAATTGATCCTGGGCCAAAGTCTGAGTCAAGACCTGGCTCTTCCACAGCTTCATGAAATACCTTTGAATAAATCACTGAGGTTCAGGCACTCAACGTCCTTCAGCTTCCTAATTCTCTGGTTTGAAATTTCTCAATTTAGGTGCCTCAATGTTCTTGCATATGTAGTCAAAACACCTTGCATCTGATTGCAGTAAGGCAGAGTGCTACTCTTGTAAAGAATGAAATTGTAAATGCCCCAGTCTATCCATAATGTTAACATGGATGTACCCATGCCTCAGTTCCCTATGTGTTTGAAAAAACCCCAAACTGTATCCAGGCAGATCTTTAGTTTTCCAGAGTAGGGCTCAATGCTTTTGCATTTTTGCAAACATAGTCTTTTTACTGGTTGCAATGATTGCAGTTTAGTGTAGCCACTAGGTGCTCTAGTCGTGAAAATTTGTAACAAAAATATAGATGAATAACTGTGGAATCAGTGTTTAGCTGCTCTTTAAATATGTGCTTGTAAGTATGTAGAAGCTATGCTCTATATCTGTCTACATTCATATATATTCAGCAGTACCCAGCTAATTACACTATTTGTATTCCAGAGAATTATGGGAGGCTATAGCAAAGTTTCCTGCGTTCTCCTCACATACCTCTTCAGCCTAACATGAGTCAGAGCTGCACTGCTTATTACAATATTATTAGCATAAGTTGTTTTAGTAAAGTAGTAAATAATTCATAAGGAAATCTGCAAAATCAAATATGTTTGCTTTTCTCCCTACTTTCATTGGGTTTGAGGAGAATTGTTTACTTTCTTTAAATATTTGGTTTAAAAATGTGGTAACAGTGCATTGTTTTCCACTCCAGCTGGCCTGTGTGTTTTTTTCTTTTCCAAGTAAAACGTTTGAAAACTTGGTGCCATAGTGAAAGCAAGAAAAGCATACAAAGAGCTGAGGTTCTTGATCTGTTCTTAAAAGACAGCAGGGCACATAAGATAGAGTGGATCTCAGCTTGCAAGTACCTGAGGCCAGGTCTGCAAGGAGTTTAACAGCTAATTTCACTGAAGTTTCATCATATGCCTGCATGCTGGTTTAAATAGAAACAGCACTGTGACACCTGCGTTGCAGTTGCACAATACAATGAAAGTCAGGGAGGAAATCATTGTAGTGGGCCCTGCAGAAATTAGAGGGAGACACTGTTCACCAGAGCATTTACAGTTTTATCCTATTTCTTTTAGTCTAAATTCTGTTGGTGTTGGTATTCCAGGCAGGTACACCACTATGGAATAAACCCCAAAATGTCAATTTAGAAGAGGTCTGGATCCTCTAATGGAAGAATAACTTCTCTTTTTTTTATCAAGTTTCAAAAGGTTACAGTATTTCCAAAGAGTAGGGATGCCTTCAGACCGCTGAGTTTGACAACCTAACATATGCCCAGACCGCCTGCAAGCCCCACACAGCATGTCATCCTTCTGGGAAGGAAGAGGCAAGCGGCACAAGCAAACCTTAAGCAAGCATAGCGTGAGCAGATGGTGTTAATTCCAAAGTCAACTCATGCACCTAAATTCGGTCCATCTCAGGAGGGACAAACACACAAGATGGCTGTGTGAGTTTGAACTGTCATTTCCTAAAGCTGGCTTGTCCAAACAGGGGTGAACCTTTCAGTTTTCATTTGAAATGTCAAGTTCAACTAAACCAGGGTTAAAGCCTGCCACAACTGAATTCAGGTCAAAGCTGGGAGATGAATTTGTTCTGCCACTAAGACAACCAATTTCAGATTGACTTTTACGCGCCAAATCCTCACAGACAACAGAAACATCAAGAATTTGGGGGGAGAAGGAAAAATAAAGCCAGCATTTTCAAAGACTTGTGTTCAAACTTCTAAATGTTACTAAAGCAAAAATAGCTCATGGGAGAGCATTTCTTTAACCAAAGAGAATATTTCTATAATTTGGGGGTTTTAAAAGTTGTCAAGGAGGCCAGTAGTCCAGAGGCAACTCATCTTCTCTTATTTCAGCAGTTGAGAAGGTAAGCCTAGCCTAGGCTGTCTGTCCAAGCTCCCATGATGATGAACAGAGGAAAGGAAGTGTCTCCAGAGGCAATCTACCCCACCTGAGACGTGACTTTGGACCTCCTCCTCATAAAGTTTCTGTCTTATTTTGCTGACTCTGGAAGGGAACCAGAGGACTGTCTTGCTCGAAGACTTAGTTTTTACATGGCTAAAACCAAGATAAAGTGTGTTTTACCCTCAGTGGAAACTTTATATCCTAATTAATAAACCAAGATTTTTAAAATACAATTTACCTTCTGCTATGTTCTCAGCCAAAGCCTTGTGTATATCTGAGCTGAACTTCACAGCTTGAAATCTTTGACAGGCTCTTTTCCATTGTAAGTTTGTACAGCACCAAGCACACTGCTATCAGACAAATAAAAAGAATAATAAAACTCAATCATGCTTGTATATATAGAAGGCCAATCAATGTAAACACAGGGTTTCTCTAAACAGGAGAAAAGCGGAAGCCAGATGGCATGAAATCATTGATAGCTGTTTCATAAACTTTTCCTGCAATCAAATCTAATTGAAATAACACTAGATTGTAGGCTTTAGCAGGTGGGCAGCACACACAGCTGTTTCTGCTAGATGATTTCCAAAGAATACATACATAAAACATTTCACAGGGACAGACATACGGGAAAAAAGGTTAGCCCAGATGGAATGCTCTCTGTCAGGCTTTATTTCACCAACAGATTTCTGAAGACTGCCTCTTTAAAAATATGAGCAGAAGTGTTTTGCTGGTATTGTTGAACCAATTAGAGTCACATACAATGTGGTTGGGAGCTATGGCCTGGTGATGCAGTGTCCTCAATGCCAATTCATATTTCAAGGCAAGACAGAGCAGAGAGGGACCTCCTAGTGTCCAGTTTATTGCTTTGCTGTGAGGTAGGATAAATGTAACTGAATCACCTCTGAAAGATATTGCTGTTTTATAGTAATTCCCCAAGGAAATACTCCACCAGTTTCCTCAGTAGTTTATTCCAGGTTTTCCCTGCACTAATAGGTAGATATTTTCATAACTTTAAATACAATTAAGCTAGACAGCTATGCATGGTCAAGGAGAGGAAACAGTTCATGTCTTTTTCCATTTTAATCTTTTGCATATTGAAGGATTTATCATGTCCTCTGTCCTCCTCCTGTCCTTTTCTGCAGGCAGATATCCCATGGCAAAATTCCTGAAGGCTCACAGATCAGCTGCAAGAACCAGGTGGGTCTTCCCAGAGAGGTCCAGCATCCAAGGCAGGCTTGGCAGGGTTTCCTGTGGCTGACCAGAGAGCTAATTCAACAGTTCAGGCTGAATTTTACTTTGAACTTTTGTTTGCATTGGAAGCTAAGACTCAAAAGAAAACATGGAGACAGGAAGGAGAAATGGGAAAGACCAAGTTATGTGGATCAAATGAGAGGCTATAGGAAAGATAGTGAACTGAAACACACTGTGTAAGTACACTAACTGGTACCTTCTGGCTAGATGGCATAGTAAAGCTCCTATTCTTCATGAACTTTATATAAATATGCTACATAAAGATCACCATGGTCTTTTCTATTACTATTTGTATCAGGATCTGTGCTTTTAACACTTCAGCCTAAAGGATCAAAAGCTGCCACTGTGTCAGGAAGAGCAATCCAGAAGTGATGGCATAAGTGACCTCAGGCTTCTCTTCAGATTGTATAAATCTTTCACTTTTTACTAAAGATTTCCTTGGAGAGGAACAATATATTTATAGCAGCCTTCCAGTACCTAAAGGGGGCCTACAGGAAAGATAGGGAGGGATTCTATCAGGGAGTGCAGTGATAGGAGGAGGGGTAACAGTTTTAAACTGAAGGAGAGTAGATTTAGATTAGATATTAGGAAGAAATTCTTCACTCTGAGGGTGGTGAGGCACTGGAAGAAGTTGCCTAGAAAAGCTGTGGATGCCTTCTCCCTGGAAGTGTTCAAGGCCAGGCTGGATGGGGCTTTGGGCAACCCGGTCTAGTGGAGGGTGTCCCTGCCCATGGCAGGGGGATTGGAATTAGATGATCTTTAAGGTCCCTTCCAACCCAAACCATTCTATGATTCTAACAATAGAATTACGTGCAAACTGCTGTTTAATAATTAAGATCTCTTGGACTTCAGGAGTCTTTGTGGATACTCTTTTGAAAATGTTAGTTCTGAGGTTAATGGCATCCAGCATTCTCCCCCTGCATCCAGTATATTAGAAATATAATATATATTAATAGTATATTGGTGAGGCCAGGAGTAGAGAAGGGGAGACAAAACATCATTACATCCCTACACAAAATCCTAATTTTAAATGCTAGGCATGATTGTGGCCACCCTAGTTCAGAAGGCAAAAGGTACAATGAAGGGCAGCAAGGAAGATCAGAGGTTTGAAATAGCTTCTGTCCAAAGAGATATGAAACAGAATAGCACTTTTCAGCACAGAAAAGGAAGAGTTTATGTTTTATAAAATGATGAATGGCAAGAAGGAAGAAAGGAAGGAAGGAAGGAAGGAAGGAAGGAAGGAAGGAAGGAAGGAAGGAAGGAAGGATGGAAGGAAGGAAGGAAGGAAGGAAGGAAGGGAAACATGGCTATTATACCTCATAAGACAAGAACATGGAGGCACCAAATCAAACTCTCAGACTGCAGGCTTTACACAAAAAGTACTTCTTCATATAATCCATAACTTGAAATGCCATTGCCACAGGATGCTCTGGAAGCCAAAATTATAATTGGGTTCAAGAAACATCTAGAGAAACTCATGGAGCAAATATCTGCTGTGGGCTGATAAGCACAATGTTGTGGGTCAGGAAGTCCCTGTCCCAGGGAGGTGTGATCCTGGGTTTACCTTGCTCTCAGGCTTGTTATGGTTGTTTTGCAGCCATTGTCACGCACCAAGCATGGTACCACATAGCCCCTTGCTCTTTCTCATGTGGTTGCAAATACAGCCTTTTGGTTCCTTCAGAAACCAGGTACAGTTCTCAAGTGAAAACCCACTCTCCTCAGAGAGCAGGAAGAAATCGGCAGTAGCCCCAAGTGGTGGGAGCAACTGTTTACAAAAGGCAGTGAGAATCAGCCCTGGGGTGGTATGACTCTGCAAGAAATAAATGAGTGTGAAGCAAATGCTTTTAAAAGCACCCATCTCAGCTCTGCACAGAGAAAACAGGAACATTCAGAAAGAATTGGTGACAAAAGATCCAAAAGAGGCAGTTGATTCCCTGCAGGGGAGAAAACAAAGTGTTTACAAAGATTCAGAACAGTAAATCATCAAAGCATTCTTTTGAAAATATTTCAAATGTAATGTTCATTCCTGTATTTATATGGGAGACACAATAAAGAGAGAAAAAGATACAGCCCTTGCCTTTAAGGGCGTTTGGACTAAAGCAGGTGTAGCATGACAAGTAAGAACAATAGCAAAACAACAAAGAGGAAAAGAGGAAGGACTGCAGGAGGAGTGGAAGCACAAGGATTATATGTAAATTTATATGATTGTTTTGGATTACTGGGGAAAATCTTCATCAGCTTTATTGACTTGTTTTCTATCTGCTTGCTTGCCTTAAACTGAAGTAGTTATTTCAGGCTGCTGAAGGGGTCTATTTTGAGTGCGGTCTCATGAAGGTTGATTATGGGAAGGGGTTTGTGGGAGTCCAAGGAGTGAAGACAAAAGGGGAGATGAAGATAAAGAACAATAGATGCAGAAACAGGAGTGACGTAGTGCAGATCCTAGCATTGCCTTTAATAATAGCTGGCTCTCATATAGAGCTTTTCACTCTTAGATTTTGAAGGGTTTTAAATTGAAGTCTGAATCATTTTCTTCATATTACAACAGGACAAATGATATGCTCAAGGTCACTCAGCAGAAAAAAATGCACTGTAACTAGGCAGAGGATTCACAGCCCCTGAATGCTAGTGCCACGCTGCCCAAGAGCCACACTGCCCCTCCATCAGCTTGGACTGTCACCTGCGACACAGAGGTGACATATTAGAAATTAATTTATCAGCTGCTCTCTCTATAAATGATATGCTGAAAAATCATATCAGCCCATTTGTAGGGAGAACTGACCTGTGGGAACATGTACACCAAGCAGAGATTTACTGGGGAGAATGAAGAGGATTCAAGCTCTCCTCCTCCTTGTTTTGAGTACCTGATGGAAAGTGGTACCCAGACATATAACATAGTCTCAGATAGACTGCAGACATATTAAGACAGACATGCCTGTTCAGAGCCACAGCCAGGCTACTCTCAAGGCCAGATACACAGTCTGTTCAAATAATGGTTTGCAATACACCCCAAGAGGACAGGTGATCCCCACAGTCCAGAGATTTAACGGCATGCTTGGATGTAAGGCAGAGGAGAAAGTGCCACACTCATGGATCTTCTGAAAAGTGCTCTCTCCATTATAGATATTCCAGCACGTTGATACCTATGGCCTCTTTTTGGCATTTGAAATGCACAAATTCTGCTGACTCCTGAACCATACATGTAGGCTTTTGACCTATAACTGGCAACTGTTCATAGAATCATAGAAACATAGAATCATAGAATCATATCTCAAGTTGGAACTGACCTACAACTGTTGTTTGAATTATTCCAAGTGTTAGTGTTCTAATTACATGTTTGTATAATGAACAGAGAAACAATTTAATTGCACACAGTACAATTAATAAAACAATTTTATTGCACATAGTATTTTTTTTTTTTAAAAATACAATGCTTTATCCCAGGTGAAGTTTAAGAAATTTTTTCAAATAATGGTAAAAAATCTGTAATGGCAATACTTAATTGTCACTACAGAGATGTTAGTTATTAAACCAACCCACGAGCTAATATTACTGGTCTTTTATTTGCCCTTCCTTCCAACTAATACAGTTATATTATGTCTCCAAATGTAACATCTTCAAAGAAGAAATGATGGTTTTATGTGGCTGGACCATGCACATTTATGTTAATAGCATTACCATAACTCATTGCCATACTACAATGGAATTTCTGCTTGCCTGGTTCATTGCAAACCTCACTCAACAGCTGTGCTGCAGATGTAGTCACATATGCATCTGCAATTGCTGTCTCCCAGTGCTGTCTGGCCTTCCATACCTTAGAAGATGTTCCTGTTTGGTTTTCAGGATGAAATCTTGCCTATATTATATCTACCAACTCAAAATTAGCCCAGCATCATTCACATGAATAAATCTACAACTAGTAGCCAGCATTACTCAAGGTACCTTGATTATACAAAAAAAATTTATTTAATGGTCCAAAGGTCACAGTAACAATTTTAATGTTTATATCTTTTTTTTATTACTGATGCTAGTCTTATCATGGAGCAGTTTAGAGAGGATCTTTTTATAAATGTGAAATTTTAATGGCTTGAAAGATTTTGGATTACATTTGCTTTGACATCTTGAACTAGTGGTAGGAATTTTCTCTGCTGAGCTAATTATCACATGAAATTGTTTTGAGCAACTGTATATCATCATCATCATCATCACCATCATCATGATTCACTGCTAATCAGAAAACAAGTGGCTGCAGCACCATGCTGCAGACATGAAATGCACAAACTGTAGTACACCTATTGTATGGAGAAACAATTATTTTCCCTCTTTGTGCTTATTGAAAGGTAACTCTAATGTGTTGACTAATGAATTCCACCCCAGCTGTGCGTGATCTTATAATTACATGGTTCAGACTCCACATCAGCTAATCAAATGGTTTCTTCAGCTCAATTTTACAATGATTCAGGCCCTAACTCACTGAAATATTCACCTAAAATCAGGTTTATTCAGTGGCCAGTGGAACCACCTTCACTTGCTTAAATGGATGGCTGAATATATACAGGATCATTCACATACATACTTTTAGGCAGATGCTGGCACTAGTTTGATGAATAAAGATCATACTGTGGAAACCGATTGCCATATTTGGAATTAATGTATTGATTTCTGCTAGAAATTATTATTTAACATACAGTGTCAGTAGCACCAGTCCATATTTCAGCACATGCAATGTATAATCTAAAAGGAAAGCAATAGAATTAATCAACTCCCTAGAGCTAATATTCAGTAAATGATCCCGCATATACATATTTCCAGTCAATAGCCATTTTTTCTCTAAAATCTATGGATTATCATATCCTTCTATTTTCTTTTTTTAATGTTTTGTTTCCAGAAAAAGCTCACTCTCTGCAAGAAAACACAGGAATAATGTGTATCCGTGCATCAGCCATTTAGCTGTTAACAAACAGAGATAATGGCCATTGGGAATGTAAAAGCTAGACTACTTGGCTGCTCTGACAAATGAAATCCAGGAGTAATGAGTCACACTAGATGTGATCCTTTAAAAAGAAACATTGGCAAACTCTCAGATTTTAAAATAACTTTGCTGAGATCAAGTGGAGCTGTCTTCAGCCATGATGAAAAAGCTAAAAATGAGTATCTGACTGTGCAGATAATTCCAGCAGCTTGGCAGCATTCATTTGCGAAGCAGCCTAGCCCGATAAGAAGTTCGTACTGATGCTAATGCAAACGGGACGGTGCGGATACATATTGCATAATCGCTGCATACATGGCACCTTCATTCATACACTGCCGTCTGTGGTTATCAGCTAAGAGAGATGATAACGTGCATGCCTGCGAGCCAGCCTCTGCTCTGGGTTTTGTTTTGCTCTGCATTGCTAGGCAGACTGCAGAGTACTCGCTTTCCTGAGCAAGGAAGGCCGAGCACGTCTTCCCCTGCACTTTCAGCTGTATCCGTAGCACCTTAGCAGTCAAAGGGAAGGAGCGCAAGAATGTCACCCACCACTAACGGCTGGAGGTGGATCCTCTTCAGAACGTGCAAAATATACAGGTCTTGAACTGGATTTGCCAGATCTATTACTATGGATAGTAACTCAAAAACTGCCTGTGTGGTTTGGCTTTTTGCGGTAATGTGCTATTTGCATCCCTTAGTCAGAAGTAAAAGGCAAGATTTTCATTGAGCTTTACATGTTTGCTCCATCTGACCGTGAACCGAACCCATCCACTGCTCTGCAATTTTTGAAAACAAACTTTTATCTGGTGCTGTTACTGAAGGAAATGCTATTTTTCATTTCTCTGCACCTCTTGACAGCCTATCTCCAAGTTGTTTGTGATTCAGGTACATCTAAAAAAATATTATAATAATATAATATTTCTCATCTGTCTGCAAAAATAGTGCATGCAGAATTTCACTGCCAGAGAAAGGCCTGCTTAACTTTCTGGTTCAGCAAGAAAATCTCAAAGAAACAAAGTTCAGGGCTATAGGAAAAAAGTCTACCTGTCATACCATATATCTTTTAGGCTTCGAGTAACCACACATTAATCAGTAGAAGCAAGGCAGTGAGCAGAAACAAACAAGGTGAAAAATCCCAGACACATTCCAGTTTTGTCACAGTGGATTTCTTCCAGAGAGCTCTTCAGGCAGACTTTCTTTTGACTCCTAACTAAGTGATCATTGCTAGATGAAATCAAAGTTTGCACTTCAGTGCTCTGCTTCACCAGTGTACAATGCGAACCACTAACACCGCTGACTGAAATAATTTTATTAGGCAGCAGAGATTTTTTTAAATGCTTAAATTAGAATTGCAGCTGTTCATATTTTTTCAGTATTACATGATTTATTTTTTTCTTTTTTTTTGTAGCAGTAAAGAAATTCTAGGCATACAATAGTGCTGGACAGTGTTCTGTAAAAGATTGGTGTTTTACAGATACGTCACACTACAGAAATGGATTTGGGAAACAGAAACGAATGATGTATAAAATGCAAAGCAGAAATGTCACTGATCACTGATATAACTGTTATATTCAGGAGCAGGCAAAAATTCCGTTTTACTGTCAGACAAGCTTGCAATACTTCCATTTTATCTAGGCTACTTGTGCTTTCTCAGCAGAAAATTCACATTAAATAACATTAAGCAGAGAATAGGAAACTACACAATAGTGGAGTCTCTGTGTAAAGGTTTTATCACTGTGAGATTGGGTTGCCTGAGTTATTCATTAGTTGGTATGTGGCAGATATTTCAAAGGGAAGCAAAAGAAGGCATAAGCAGTATTCTTAAAATGTTCTTGCATTGTTTCTTTGTACATATTTCTCTAGATTCCTTTGTTATTATGAGACCAAATGCACTGATTACAAGGGAAGAAAGACTTCATGATTAGTGCTTTAACCGCTGAATGTTGTCTGTAAAGGATCTGATTCAACTCCACTGAAATCCATAGGAGCCTCTCCTTTGATTTCATAGGTTTTTGGATTTAAGCCTAATTTATTAAAAATGTTTTTAAAATGTAATAGCTTAGGACATTGCACAAGTAGAAAGAGTTCTCTGCATGCTTTTCTAAAGCCAGGAATGACCCCTCTGCATGAGTATAAAGATAACAGTATGATCACCAGCTGTCGGAGTGAACATTTTAATGGCAGATCAGGAATGAATGAGTATCTCCTATCCCTCTACTTGAGATGTTACCTGTTGCCCTCAGGGGAAAGAAGGGAGAGAGGATATATTTCCATAATGAGTGTTCTTTTCTCTGTAGGGTGCTTTGCTGGATACAGATACCTTCTAGTAACTGTTTGAACTTGCTCAGCTGGTTGGAATGAGACAAATGTCCCCAGGAAAACTGAGAAGCACACTGATGGCAGAGTGAAGGTGAAATGGCCAAACCTCCAAATTTATCAAAAGTACATGCAGTTTTTCACATGGCTTTATAAGTTTTCAAAAAAAAAAAAAAAAAAGGATAACACCATCCTGTGATGTGTCAGGCACATGTTGGATGAGATAGTTCTTTTGTTTTGGTTGACAAGTTTGGTGGAAATGGTGATAGATCGTTATGTCTTAAGTACAGGAAAATTAAAAGTCATGTGTAGGGCTATCTCAGCTAATGGAATACACACAATCAAATATGAAGACAAACTTGGAATTACAGGAAATAAGAATGGAAAATAACTGAAGGAGTCATCCAGCCATTCTTCTCCTATGAGATTGGATGAGTTATTCTTATGCCATTCCTGATAGACATTTGCCCAAACCATTCTCAAAAATTTCTCAGGTAGGTTTTCCAATACTTTCCAGAGTCTCTGCTCCAGTGCTTCATTATCCTTCTTGCTGGAAAGATTTTACTTCTGTCCAATCTGCATTTGCCTTGTTGTAATTTAAGAGCATTTGTTCTTATCTAATAGACAAACAGAAGAGCTCATTCCCTTCCTCATTTAATCTGTCTGTTATTTAAACTTCAAGTCTTTGGAGCAAAAATATCCAACACCTTCATTTTTCCCCAGATGTCCCTTCTTAATCTTCATCATTCTCATTGCTGTCCTTTGGTCTCCCTCCAGGTAATCTACACCTTGTGCTCCATCACCCCAGCTGGCCACAGGACACATACTGAAGACATAACCTCACTCATAAATCTTACTGTTACAACAGAAGAGCCACTTAGTGAGTAAGCACATACATATTTGTTTGTCTCTTTTGCAGCCAACGGTATTTTTTTTTTGGTGACTCATTTTAAAGCTGAGTCCCTTTCTGCAGATCTGCTTTTGTGTGGCTTACTATTCCTGCAGTAAGGCAGAGCTTTTCATTTTTAAGCATCTTGAATTACATTATATTTTTCCAGACTATTTCTCCAATTTATCAACACTGTTGTAAATCTAATTCTGTCTAGTCATACCTAAATTGCCCAGTTGGTGCTCTCTGTGAACTTAATACATATGTTCTACATCCTGTCTTGAAAATCACAAACGGAAGCATTGCATAACATTCAGGATAATTCCTGTAAACACTCACTCAGTCCATCCCTCTAATTTAATCAGGAATTAGTGACACTTACTCGTTTAATACACTTCTCTCCAATGAGTAATGCACTCACCTCATAATTCTTTTCATCTTGTCCATGTTTCCTAAGGTTGCAAATGAGAGTCCAGAGATATACTGAAGTCAAGATAAATGACATCTACCAATTTTCTTCCTGTCCACGAGGCCTGCTATCCTGTAGTACAATCATTCCTTTAATTATCAAAGTTCATCTTTCACAATAGAAAATGTATGTGACTAAAATTCAGTTCTGAGATAGGCTGTAGAATGACCATCCAGGAGAAAGAGGCAGCATAGCAAGGGTCTCTGTTATCTAAGTCCATGGTGCACACCACTGTATACATACTTCCATAATAATTGCAGGCACTGAGTTATATTTTCTTTCCTCCTCATCAAACACACTTTTTGCTTGTCAAAGCAGAGGATGTGCCTTCTTAGCACCTCTTGGGATGGAAAACTCTTAGAAGATCACACATTGGTCTGGAAGACCATCACCTAAACAAAGTGATGAACCAGCTGCTAGTTTTAATACAATGCACTCCTGGTACAGTTTAGCTTTATAAAAGTGTGTTAGGTACCCAAAGCATGGGTATGAAGAATTCCTTGGAAAATACCCTCTTTATGATGCTTGCCTCAATACAGTTCAGTGGCCAAATAGTCAAAGTTCCTCTGAATGTTAGGCACAGGACCATAAGGGATGTGAAATGTTCTTGCTCATCACCAACATTTTGAGACTTTGTATAAACAGGCAAGCTAAGACAGTGTAGATTTTATTGAACTATATCACTTTCCAAACAAATAAGCAAAAATCAATAGCTGGTTGCAAGCTCATAAAGGGAAACTATGGTGGCAAGAAAAGAATGGTGCTTTACAATTGTGCCCTTCACTCAGATGGGTGAATGTCCAAAGGACTGAAACCTTACTTCAGTTTGGAAGGTACATCCAAAACTTCTCTAGACCTCTTGAAAAATGGACATAATTCTAATGAGTAAATATTTTGATGAATTTTTTTGGACAAGCATTTTTCCAACTTGGTAAAAGAAAACATTAGTACTTTTGATACACATCTTAATAGCTGGGGGTGGTCAAACAAAGCTATTGTTTAAACCATTTCAGAACCTTAAAGAAGTTTGACTTCAGTGTAAGATCCAAAATTTCAAAGGTTAAACTGAAGACTGTGGAAGAGTGCCATTTCATTTTGATGGCATGAAGTGCCACTGTCCCAGTCAGTGATGCAAAACTGGAACTGAGTGAACTACATTTCTTTCCCCACAAGCAATGGATCCATCCAAGTAAAACAATAACAAAAAAATCTCTTAGGGGAGGACTGGGAGGGCAAAGAAACAGACTATGAGTTTGGGAAAGGTAAACCAGCACCCCCTGATGAAAAAATTACAGTAGGAGAACACCTTGTCAGCAGGTGGTGTCCTCCCATGGCTAGCAGTGGCTAGCTCTGAGGTTTCACTGTGTTGCCTGTTCACTTGTTGGAGCTGTTACACTTGAAATAGCTTTTGGGAAATCCTACCCAAACCCCACCATTTGTGACAGCAGCCCCTATGGTTTTCTTTTAACCTGGGTCCTTGAGGATTTTAAAAATGTCTTGGAGTCTTTCAGAATATCTGCATATGCTGAAACATTTATAGTGATCCCTTTCCTATACCCCAGCAACAATGATCTAACATGAAGATGAGATGAATCTGTATTTTTAGCTGGTGTCCTAAAAGGAGTGGGTGCTCTACCTCTGTCATTGACAAAGTGTTTACAGCTCTGGTGGTGGGTCAACAGGTTTTTACTGGTGTCCCTCCACAATCTCTCCGCCACTTCAGCTTGAGCTGTCATAGATCCCCAACACTGCCTCTGTGTCACTTCATCTCTGCTCACCATCTGCAGTGACTCTGATCTATTCCTAATCTCAGCAAGATCTCGCCAGTGTTTCCCACCTTTAACAGAGACACCAGAAGAAAACCTGTTCAGAGGACCATCCTCACAGCTGGATGAAACCTTTGCCACCCACGTCTTTCCACAAACATGGGCTGCCATGTTCCCTCTGATGAAGGTAACTTCTTCATCTGAGGTATGCACAATTTTTTTCTCTTCATTTATTATCAAGGAGGGACAATATAATGTAATTAAGTTCATTTTTCCAGCCACAAAACATAAAGAAAAGAAAAAAGGTGGCTCTGGACATCCTGACATATAACTATTCCAAATGAATAGTGAGAAATAAAAGTATAGAAATATTTTAAAGATATTTGCAGTCATCTGTAACATTACATCCATATAGCAAATATAAATCAGCCTAGGTTTCAGAAAAGCTTACTTTTTTCTCTTATGTTTGATGCTTGACTCCTTTCACTTGGTCAGTAGTTGTGATTAAAACTTTTTTCCTCGGTCCTTTCCCAAATTATTTCCCACTCTTCTGAATTGAAAATAGTGGCACAAGTCATAAGAGTTAGGTTTGTCCATCGTATTTCATCAACATATTTTTTGATGAAATTTCAATTACTCTGGTGGGTTTTTGGTGGGGTGTTTGTTTGTTTGGTTGGTTGGTTTTGTCCATGGGAAATGCCTGTTGCTCAGAGAAAGTGCTGATATTACACAGAAGAACAGAAAGCCTGGAATTGAAGATATTTGATTTAGGGGAACTATTGTGTTATCACAGACTTTCCTCATACACCCCCTTCTCCTCTATAAGCCAGGTAGTTTAGCTACACACCAGGTTCCCTGCACAGCACTTACTGGCTTTGAAGGTACACGCTGTGCCTCCACAGCTGAGGGGTACACCATACCCTCTGGGACACTGGAGGATGATCCCATGTGAGAGACCCATCAGTGAGGCAGAAGGGGTGAGTGAAGCAAGTCAGTTACAATACAAAACCAATACCACACTGCAATGTCACAGTCAAATATTCAGATTTTTTTTTTTTTTAATCTTTTTTTTTTACTGGCAAAGATCTTATTTTCCCAAAGAAAATGTGAACAATGATAACAATGCAGAAAAGATGCTCCACTTTGCGATGAGACTAATGGTAATTATGACAGTTGCCCACATACCATGGAGGCCCTAAAGAAAGGAAATGGTGTTGCTCCTTCTCACTCTTGCATTATTTTAGATAAATAACCACACAACTCTACAAGTAGTTATGGTGGAATAGAAGTTACACTAGTTAAAAGTAGGTTCATACGCCACCTCCAATGCTGTTTTACCTTTTGTTGGTGGTAAAGGCCTCCTTGATTTTTCTCAATGTTATTCTATGAGAGAGAATATATGGAAGTCAGCAATAGGACTATCATTGCTCGCTATTGTACCACCAGCGTGGCATCTCTGAATAGATATATTAAATATAGAATCACAGAATCATAGAATGGTTTGAGTTGGAAATATCCTCTTTTTTTGTTTTCCCCCAGGGTAATATAGCTGAAAACAACTTTTCATATATCAGCTGTTGACTCTCGTGGGAATATGGCAAGCACTGGTAGATTTTAGTATTCAGTGTGCCAAGCTGAGGAGTGAATTTATGCTGGTGGATTTATAGTGTGAAGATTCAAAGAAGTGAGACATTACTCATTCTTAGTTTGGGCCGGTAATATTAGGCTATTATTCAAAAAAGGGAAAAAACATATGTCTAAGCTGGTGTATCATGACAAATTAGAAGCCAGGGAGTGTGTTTGGGAGTGCTTGATATTTTTCCTTCTAGCCAGTTTCAAAGCCTTTGTACTTTATTCTAAGAATCACAATCAAACTTTACTTCTCCCAACTCTTTCCCAAATGATTCTTCTCTGCAGAAATACAAGATACATTTTTCAGTTTTGTTTTGGGCTGACAAGTTCCTTTCGCTCTTGACAACTGATGGCACATACAACAACAACAAATCTCTAAAACAATTCTCCCACGCTCACTGTTTTGCTGACCAGCCCTTGAGGAATACAGGAGAAGAATCAAGAATACAAAGTGGCTTGGCGACACAACAGTAACGCTGGATCCATTTGCTTCTGAGCCTGTTTTACAATGTGCCCCTTGTGGAGGTTACAACAGGCCCTGTGATACCAGGACAGAGTCTCTCCAGACCTAATATTTAATTTACACATGGTGTTCGATCTGCATGGGCCTTGGAAAACAGAGGTATCACAGAAAGGGAGACTTTGATGACAGTGTCCCTCTGGGGGAACAAAAGGAACATGAAGAATTCCAGCTATGATCTGGAGAATCCTACTGAGAGGAAATAGTGAAAAATAATTAATAAATCCTCTTGTGCCCAGAGTTCCTTTTCATACATATTTCAAGTGTTATTTATGGCTCTACCCTCTCTGACTGCTGTATTTATTTGCACTGGGTGTTTCAGCTGGCACTGTTTGCTATCTTGCTTAGGGTTATATCAACAGTCTGAAAGAGAAATGCATGCCAGTAAGTGTCAATACCACTTCTTGGCAGCATATTCAGGTTTCCTTAGGATCAACTCATCCCACAAACTTTAGTTGCTATTACTTCAGGCAAAGTTTAAAGAGATCTGCCACTGCACTAAAAAAGGCTCTAACATAGAACCAAATGACATTGCCAGAAATGTTGTCGAAAGCAGAAAATTAAAGATTGTGCTCTGGGGTATATCTTCCTTGTTAAAGATGGAGAATATCTGAAGTGAGGATTTTTATTTTGGGTGAAAAAGTACCATAGAGTTTTTGGTTAAAAATTCAGTACAACTTACCTTCTCAGCCTGCAGCCTGGTAAGAGTTCTGGGTAGTGTAGTCCAAAGGGCCAATGTCTGGATAAACTTTAGATCTCCTCATAGGCACCATTGGAAACCTTACTGACAAAAACCTCCGATATGAGGAGGGTGAAAGAAAAGGTGCATCCTGTGTAGCAGCTGTTGGGTATCACAGAAAAGTGCTGGCTTGTACAGACAGAAGTAGTAGAAGACCCCATGTAAAATACAATAGCTATACAAATCCATTCAGATTTACCCAGGACACAAACAAGGATTCACATTTGCAATCACTTTTAAAAAATCACCAATGTAGATAAAGAATAGTAAGTGAAATTTTAAAGAAAAGTAGAGTTAAGAAAAATGTCTTTCCCTGACATCTGTTACTTCCCACATTAAAGATGTTTTTAAAGATTTGAATGGTTTTCATGGTTTACAAGTCAAGACAGACATTATTACGTAACCTCGGTTAAAATCCTCTGCTTCCCAGATAACTGCAGATTGTTCATTAATGTAAATCACAAAGGTTTGCGACAAAGATACTGTTACCAACTGTTACTATAAGTTTTGTTTCATGATGGGTCAGTGGCCTCAGATCTTTTTTAAGCACCACAGAAATAGTTTAAAGAACGGTGGCTCTGTCATTTTGTATTAAATATCTGCAACAGGTTTAGCAGCTGAAACTCATGGGATTATCCAGCTTTACGAACCCTGCTGAGTAAGCTGAACTAGAAGAGAGCTTTGTTTCTGATGGAAAAGGTGCCACCGTGGCCTGGCAAATCAAACACATTAGGATTTACGTTCCTGCCTCTAAGCTAAATGGTCACTTGCTGCACGACATAAACAGCGAGGAAAATACTCTTTTGGCAGATGCCCTGACCTGCATGAGTGGAAGCCTACATAAAAGCTTCTAAGAAATGCCCGATTAAAGCTGATCACAGAGAAATTTTCCCTTGGAGACTGTTGGTGTCAGCAGTTTTGGATAATCTCAGTCATATTAGTGGCATTTGTATTGTATTAGTGATTTACATAGTTTAATACAACATTAAAAATGCTAGCACGCTGTGAGTGGCTAGCATTTTATATCTGATATCTCTATCCCGCAACAGACTTTAAAAAACCACTAACAGAAATGGTTAATATTAAAAAAAATATTCTGAAAAATAAAGCAGGAGTAAAACTCTTGGGAGTTTAAAAAAGAACACCAAAACCAAGGAAGCCTCAGATATATTTAGGAAAAAAAAAAAAAAAGAAACTTTTTCCACAGTTGTGCAGTACATAGGAGCGCAGGCTTTTGTCAAATTGTCTGCTGATTTCTTTCACTCTTCCAGAGCTCATAAAAGTCTATGCAATATGACCTGAGTTATGGAATGGAACATACAGTTATTAAATTTGCAGCTGACATGAAGCTAGGAAGGACTGCGAGTAAATTGGAGGGTAGGATTCAAATTCAAAAATCATCTTGACAGGTTGGAAGAATGGGCTGAAAAGAACAAGATGAAATTCAATAGAGACAAATGCAACTCTCAGGCAGGAATTATCAGCCACGGAAACGGAAGATAAGGAACAACTGGTGAGGCAGCAGTTCTGCAGCCAAACAGCCTGGTTTATTGTGAACTGCAGGTGGTGGTCAGGTCTCCCCCAGGTATGCCCCAGGTTTGGTTTCAGGCAATAATCTAGAAACTTGCAGTCCAGCCAGAGAACTGATGCAGAGACACAATAACAGCCAGAAGTCAAGGAAACGTGACCCTGAGATCAAAGGGGGCTAAAGAAGAGGAGACTGAGGGGCATGGTAACAGTTTTCACGTCTGTGAAAGGTTGTTACGAAGGGATGAGGAGGAACACCTGGTGCTTTTGGCCACGGAGCATAGGACAAGAAGCAACAGTTTTAAATTACAAGAAAAAACATGTGGGTCAGACTTTATGAAAAGTACTGAAAATGTTAGGGAAAGAAAATAAACGTAAAGGTTTTACAGATGGAGGCCAGGGGATCTCTAATATTAGAGGTCTTTAAGGACATCATACAGTGTTGAAAAACAGCCTGTCCTAACAGATATCTCTCAGGAATGACTAATCTGGGGAAATGGACCAAATGTCCTCCTGATGCCCTTCACAGTCATATCCTTCCATGGGTCTACGAATTACAATAGACGATACACTTATTGAGTGGCTAACGCTGCGTTACTTTAAGGGAAGGGCAGTGTACCTCAGGGTTTGGGAAGGCAAATATTTATCAGTGACTTTTGAATGATGCACAATGATTTAAAAGTGCATAACAGCAGAATTTCTGGCATCTTTTCATCACTGGCTCTGCAGTCATTCCCTCTGTGAAAATAACCCAGTTGCTTGGTCTCTTGGTATCAATCCTCTATCTGTTAAATAGCCATAACTCAGTGCTATCATGAGGCTATGAGTTAATGAATGCTTATTCTGCATACAGAAAATTCTGGATGAAAGGGATATAAAACTGCAAGTAATGATCCCTTATTTATTATTGCCATGGTTCAATAAATGCTAGTTGGTTCCAGTTTTCTTAGGTAGCACTGGTTCCTTTACATTAAAAATCTGAATTTTGGAGGAAGTTGCAAACCAAACCCAACCCTTTGTGAACTTTACAAAAGAAAAATATCATCAGCATTATGATGTCCAGGCTACTGCATGAAACACTTTGTTTGCAAGGATTAGCAGCATGTAGACCAGAGAGCTGGAGATCCCTGACCTCTGCAGCAATGGAGCCATAACTCCTTACTTGTCAGCTGCCTCCTCTCCTGTAACAACCTTCCACCTACAGCAAACACAAGCCACAGTGCACGTTTGAGCAGCTGTGACCTGTGCTGGAGGTCAGCTGCATTCCCAGGAGCTCTCAACCCATGAGACTTAAAAGGCAGTGTGATCTTGTCCTCACCACCTCACAGAGTGGTCTTGTGAGCCCCAGCATCACCCCATCATTCTGCTGCCCACCAGATCTCTGCATTGCACACCTATTATTGACACTAGAGTTTTGTCACCTGCAATTGTGTTCTCTCCATAGATTCAAGTATAGTCATGACCATGACATAGATAAAGCTGTTTATTTTTTTAGCTGTCAGTCTAAAGGCTGTAAAAGTACTTGTGATTTGTATTACATATGACGCACAGCTCTTAGTTACTTTTGTGATATTTATAGCTAGAAAGCCTTATCTTTAAAGGAAACAAAACCAGATAGAAATCTGAGACAGTGTCCAAGTTGGTACCCATGTGCTTTAACAGAGCAAGTGATGTTTTGGTCTTCCTGAAGCTGAAATCCAGAGCACTAAGGCAGGTTCCTCAACTCCTTACACAGTGTTTAAGAAGAATAAGGTACATAATAGAAGTCTTCAAAATTATCTGCACTTTCTGCAAGGGAAATGCCTAAGGCTGAACTGAATTGTCTATAAATATTCAGCAGGAAAACTCTGAGTATAGAGTCATCTCCTAAATACAGCCCTTTTCAGGTGCCTGACTATTCAGAATTCATTAAAGCAAAGAGCTTGTGACCTTTCCTAGAAGAAGCTGAATGGAAATGGCTTTTTTTTTTATTTTTGGTGAGCATGAGTAGTGACAATATTCTTCCTGGGTTTCCTCAGGGCAGCCCGGTGCTGATGCACAAGTAAGGCAGTGATACCAAGGCAGCACAGGGTGACATCCCTTCCCATCATGCAGTGTAACTATTCCCAGCCCCTTCTTCATCTAAAGTCATGCCTCTGTGTTACTCTAGCAATCTAAGAGGACCCTCTCTAAGCCGGGAACCTACCTAATGCTGCCTTGGCTCAAGCATACTGCTGGGTTGCTAATGCAAACAATATGCAATATGGTCAGCTTGTTGAAAGCAGAGTGGTTGCTTTCTAATGGAGGGTGGAGGGCCTGAGGCCACTGTTCTCCTAGACAACCTCTCCCAAAGCATTCTTGCACATAATGTAACTCTTGAACCTACTGATAGTAGTCAGAGGGTAAGTAGCCCAGATTTTGTCTCCATGTCCACCACCTTCCTAAGTATCAGGTTAAAACATTCTCTAAGATGGAGGTGTCTCTGCATTTTTTGCTCAAGTGGGCAGAAAAATATTCAAAACTTAGTCAAAACATAAGATGTATTTTCAGGGGAATTAAATTCAATATGCCTGCAGCCAGAGTCTCAGTACAAAAATCTTGTTTCTGGACCATGATGAATTTAGTTATGATGGATGCATCGTGTCACAGAACCGTCAGGACTGAGGTGCTTCTGGGCATGGGCTCAAGAGAGCTCTGGATGCCCGACAGACAGCAAGTGGGTGTCCGTGACATCTGATCTCCTTCAGGGATAAGTAGCAACTGAAGTGAGGACTCAAGGTCACAGTTTCATAACATAGACACTCGTGTTAGACCTACACGTCATTATATGCAGCCAAATCTTTACTGAATCTGCTCTTAGTCACTTATGGTTAATTATCTTTATTTGTCAGGCTGGAAAATCAAAGTAACGGTAGGTAAGCAGCTTTCCCAAGCTGAAGTATTGAGACAACCAGCTCCCAAAGTCAGTCTGAGCCAAGCAAGAGTCATTGGATTTTGGTTTCTCCTTTGAGGATTTAGGCCTAAAGAACCTGATGAACAAAGCTTAGAATAATCAAGAAGCTCCTGACACTTGGCCCAGCATCCTGCTACCCTGCTGATACCACTCTTTGCATCTGTGCAAGGGAGAAAGAAGATCACTCCAGTGGACCCTTTGTGGGAATTTGAGCTATCAGAGCACTTTCACTACTTAATTTCCAGGAGGAGGGACTGAAATGAAAACAGAGTCAAAAACTTACCCTTACTCATGTGATTCCCATGAGAAAGCAATTGGTCCCCCATGGTTTTCCTTACATGGATTGCACATGACACTACCAACACACACAAATTAAGCAGATGCTTGGTATTTCCTCCTTCTGGAAATAAATTTTTCATAAGTTATTATAAAGTATTTTATTGAATCAAGTCTTAAATATCTTCCCTGTAGCACCCCAGCCCTTGTCACTTTCTTTCGCCTGAGCACTTTGCTCTAGCCCATGAATAATGAAACTGAGCAATTACGTACAAGTAATGCCTCCTGCTGCAAAGCCCAGAAACTAATCCGATGGGGCTTTTCTCTTTTACTTTTGAAAGTCTGGGCACCCCTGAGGGGAAGAAGGTGATACTTGCCCTTAGTAATCTGGGTAAAAGGCACAGTGGACATTTCACAGTGCTCCAGTTGCTCACTTTGCTTAACCTCGTAAATATTTTATAGTAGCCTAATGCGGGTGAAACCCCCCTGAATTTCCAAATTTTTTTACCCACTGCTATTGTAGTTACTAATGAGGAAATGTCAGCATTTATTTATGGTACCACAACACTATATGGTTCCTTCATGAGCTGTATAATTCTGATACTTTTCACCTCATTTAAAAAGTTGTTTCAAAGAGACCTTGGATAAATTTTGCAGAGCTGCAGTTGTGAACAGGGAGGTGAATCTACTGACACAGCTTCAGCAGATGCTTTTACTACTGTTCATTAACTTCAGCTCATCTGCCATCAGAATTATATAAGGAACATAAAGGAAATTAAAAAAAAAAAAAAAATGACTCATGCAATTTGATTTCTGCTGTGTCATTTCCCACTGTTTCGCTCTTTGTACCTCAACAGGCTGGCAATCAAACAGACTTGAGGTCACAGTACAGGAATGAATGGCAAGGGTTCAAAGTTGAAAATGCAATTATGTTTCCCACTTTCAGAGAGAATTACAAAAGTAACATCACTGAGGCTATAACAGAAAACTCCTTCCAGCTTTTATTCTGGTTTGATTTGGCAAAGATGTTTTCTTACTCTCTTTCCCTGTTCTCTCCCCCTTCCCATCCCTCTTCCCCTTCCTTCTTCCCTACTCTTTTCAACTTTGTGGTGAGGTTTAGAAACATTTATTTCAGAAAAAAAGGTATATTTCATGTGTTCAGTTTGGGACCAATTAATCCCTCATTTTATGTTCATGTCACATAGGGTACTTGAATCTTCAGATTTTTTTTTCCTTCAGATTTACAGATATTCACTTAATCTAAAGCCGCAGTTGAACTTTCTGTTCTTTTGCAGGATCAAACATGGTAAAATCAGCAATTAAGAAAACCTAGGGTTTTTTTCCTTTCTTCTGCAACTTATGAGCTTGGGGAGAGGAGGAAGTGGTGAAATTGGGGAATGAAAGTATGAATTCTTATTCACCCAATATTCATCTATATGGAACAGAACTACCCAGCAAATACTTGGTTTTATCTGAATAACAAAATAGGCATTTCCCATACACCTATTGGATTGTCATAAAAGAATGCAAACTGAAACTTGCAGGTGTTTCAGTGAGATTTGAATACAGGAAGCCTGCAATTGTTCAGGATGATCCAAATAAGCAGATAACACAGGACGTAAGAGGAAAGGCTTTTTTTTGGAACTCCCCAGAAAATACATTTCAGAAAAAAAAGATACTGTTCTTGAATTTAAAATGCACTTCTTCATTACTGTCTTTACATTGATGAATTTTTTATTCTTTTCCTCCCCTAATTTATGTTTTCCCATTTGTTTTTGAATCTATTTCCAGTGCATTTACTCTCTTACAGCAAGTCTCTCAAATATTCATTAGTTATTAAATTGCTCTTCCTAGATCAATCAGGTGCTAATTGCACTTATTTTGAAAGACCTGATCCAACACTATCAACTGTGCTATCCTACCAACATAACTCCATTGAATTTAGTGGTATAATTTCTACTTTATTGCAGTGAATTTGCCAGGACAAGCAGCCATATGACCTTTTTTGGACCAGGTTAATTTAGGAATGTGGGTGCTAGTAGGTCAGATGATACAAAACATAAATCCTAGGCATAACGTTCATTTTGGAATCCAGGTGTTAGGACATAAGCTCTCTACACGAGCACATGGAAACCTGCTTGAGAAGAATGATATCCTCCCCCCAAATAAAAGAAGTTACTGGATAGGAAGCTGTTTTAATAGGATGCATGAAGCACAGAAGTATCTAAAACCTCACCTTTTCTTTGAAGCTTAAGCTCCTCAGTTAAATTAGGATGCAGAACCTGGTGTCCTCTCTTGGAAATAATCACTTTGAAATAATCTCAAAAGTCTTTAATTGTAGGTATTAGAGGTGGATTCTTTACATAACAGACCTTTTCACAACAGCCCAGTAGTTAGAATATGAGTCTCATGAAGACCTTGCTTCGGTTCCTTTCTCTGCCAGAAAATAAAAATCAAAATTCACATACCAGAAAGCTGTGTGACCCGCGAACCAATAGTTTGTTTATTTTTCAATAAAGAATATTCAGCATGTTAAAGAAACTGTAAATGCATATTTCAACATATACTTTAAAATGTTCACATTTAGAACAATGATCTTTATCAATCTTATTGGCAACAGAAAAAAATCCTTAGGAATTTTGAACACCAAAGCATGTAGATCACCTCTCAGGGCATAGACTGACACAGTTCTATAAGATCAACAGTGCTCATTTAAAAATCTGTGCATTTCCAGGTATTGCTATCAGCTGCAAACTCAGTGCCACTGAATTTCAAAACTTTATGTTCAGTTGAACCATTAGCAATCACCTTGGTTTTAACTGTATTGCTGCCTGTGTGGCAGAATAGAGACATATCAAATAAATCACCGTATCTTTCCTTTCAATCATTGCTCTCAGGTTCTTAGGGGACACACAGGTGGAAAATGAACAAGTAAAGGGAAAGAAGGAGAAATAAAAAATTCAGGTCTGTTAACACTCATAAATCCCCAGGCTTTTCTACAGATTAAAGGCTCAGGCTAAGGGGATAAAGTTAATCTTAAATTTAAGACAAGTCACTTTTCTTTTCCACATCACAGTATTTTTTTGTAGCAATAAATAAACATTATCTCATTTGTTCTAAAAATTTTCTATGTTGAGTGATCTTTGTAGAGCATTTGTCAAAAATATTTTAAAGCTATACTTATTCTCAAACTCCTAGCAGAAGTCCATGCTCCAGAATATTCAGAAGCACACAAAATTTTATGATAGGTAGGAGACAGACAGATAGATAAATTAATTATTTAAAAGGAACAAGCATTTACTATTGCTGCTCAAACTTCAGCAAAGCCAGATGTGAAGTAACTGTAATATAGATTGCATGGTTCATCAAGATTCTGATGGCTGAGCAAATCTTAATAAACAGAGAAAGCTGTTTATAACCTTGAAAGTGTTTGGTATAAAAGTCTTCAATGAATCAAAATATGAACAACTGAATTAATTTGTGGACATGGAAGATGCTTAGGAGAACATTTAATTTCTTGGTACAGCTTTCCTTTTTTTCATTTGTGTTGCTTTTAAAGTTATGTTACCCATAATGCAATGCACTTTACTCATTATATTTAAATTTACCTCCTCTAGAATGGTTTTAAATTGGATATTAGTCTGGACTGAAAAATGCATGTCTAAGTTTTGAACCACCGTACAGATCTAATTTTACGTTTGAATTGCATTTCCCCAAAGCCCGGGAGTGTTAAATTCTGAGATATTAGTGTTAGCATATCTGCAGCCTTTTCACACTAGGGAATTTCAGGAAAAAAACTCCCAGCTGTGTTAGCACTGGTTCAGCTGTGTCAGTGGTGATGATTTGATCATCTTTCCACTTTTAATACAGAAGTGAACCATGTGACTCCACATTCATTTAAATGTTGTGGGTTTTTTTCAGTTCAAAAACTAAATGTCTTGATGATTAGCAGGTATTCAAATGCCCTCTTTAAAATTACCTAAAACTCCCAAATATGTTTTCAGATAATCCAGACACCTTCATAAGGAAATAATGCCACTTTTCCTCACAAGATTGACATTTTTATGACTTCATATCACATTTTGCCATTGAGTTCCGTCTTCCTCTATGAGGCATCATGATTTCTTTTTCAAAGAAGTGGTTTGTCATAGGAGTTCTTGGCAACAAAGAATTATCATAGATAAGGTAGACAATGGACAACAGAGACATATCTACAATTTCCCAAGCCCTCCAGATCACATTGGAAGTGCAAGTATTCAGAAGAGGAGTCATTTGACTTTTTGAAACCCCTTCCTCCATAAAAATCAGAAAATGCAGAAATATCTTTATCAAAAGCATTTTTGATGGCTAATTTTCAGTCACTCAAGTCTCTACTCTGTATTCAAGCACAGCTGAAATGATGATATTACGACGGGAGGGGGAAGGACCTTTTTCTTACAATTTCCTCATGTACCCAAGGCCAGTGATATAAACTGTATCTGAAAACACTTTAGAGTGTTAAATAATGCAAGCTCACAGCAGCTTTCTTTTTTAACCCAGCCTCACTGCATAGCTTTACAGCAAGAAAACAAGAAAGAAAAACCATGTTCTGAAATATTGTTTCCCAAACTACATTGAGTGAACTGAGTGGAGGAGTCAAGAAAGGTGATCAAGGAGCTTGGGCACTGGAAGGGGAAAGGCTCCATTCTGCTGTGGTTCTGCAACCACTTGAAGCCAAGAAATCCTGACATGGGTCTGTTCAACTGACTGATGGAAATCTCCTTGTTCAGCATTGCATAACGTGAACCTCGGCCAAACAACTGCTGTTGGTGGGAGCCTTATAAAGATGGTGGTCTGCACAATGGGAAGGCAGATGGGAGCCTGGGAGGCTGATCCTAGAAAGCCAGAAGCCACTTTCTACGTGCCCTCAGTCTGATGTTTGTCCCCTGGCCATGAATCTACACAGAGTCCTTGACTAACAACATAGAACCAACCTAGATTAAATGCCAAGTAAGCAAGTAGTGTCACAGTTCAGGAAAACATTCTCTTTCAGGCCAGCCCTTCCCCGTATCTTTAATTCCCAGGCTGTGCTCATTGCCATTGACTGCAATGGAACACCACAGCAAAGACAGACACTCCTGAATAGCATGGTGGATGGAGATTAATCAAATTATGACAGCTTCATGCTGAGAGTCTCTGGTTATTTTCTTGCACTGAGGGTCTGTGTAAAAGACATCGGAGGATTAGTCCTTTTCTCTCTTTTCCTCTATGTTTCTCCTAATGTAGGGGATCATGTACCCAGACCAAAACCCATCAGCTGGGGAAGACAACTGGGTGAAAGGACAGAATGTTAACAGGAGACTGGTGGCTGTTGTTTTTGATGGTAGCCTTCTCTGCAACTTTAAGAAAGATGCTGCTTACACATTTTGTTCCTTCATCCATCTTCCAAACACTTGCCCAAAGAAATGTTTTCTCTAAGTGTGAGTAGTTCCCTGAAAGGCAACTGAACAACTTCAAGTTAAACGTGTTTGCTGGACGGGGTGGGTCTTGGACTGCGATCTGATTGCAAAATGCATGTATTTCTGTTTATTTCTATATACAGTTAGTAGACATTGCTGTACACCAATAAGGCAACAAATAACAAACTAATAAAGACAACTGTGTCTAAGATTCAACAAAGTTCTAAATTCTTACCATCCCATTTCATGCCAGCAGAGTGACATTGGGGGGTGGTGTTATGTCTAATGGGCATATCCAGGCTCCTGCCAAACATATTGTGTGCCAGATGAGCTGCTGCCAGGTTATAAACTTTGAAGGACTTGTTATCCAGAGGAATAAAAGAGTTTGCTCTTAGGCTACATTTTGCAATTTTATTAACAGATTCATTGCTACCTTACAGAGTAGCTTCATCAGTCAAAGAGCACTTTCAGTGCTGTCCAAAACTTGGAGATGGATCCAAATGTCCCTGATTACATAAAGTTTCCATTTTGACCTCAGATGGCTCTGGACAACCTCAGCATTCTCTTTTGGATCCAACAAAACACCAGGCTTTTTCCTGAAAGATGCCACATTGTGAGCACAGGGAAAAAGCCATGACATAGTTTGACAAAAAAGAGGGGAGAAATGCAATTTTCTATGACTCTCTGATTTAGAATTTAATCAGAGATATAAAATATAATGCAAAAATACAATACCTTGTTTGGACTTGCACCAGCTCAGGAAAGCTCTTGAGAACATGCAACCTACTCGAAACACATGCCTACATTCTCTCCTTACTAGAGGTATCTTTATGAACCAAGACAGTAAAGTACTGAGACAACCATTAACATTCATTGAATGTGAGACTCAAAAGAGTTTGCCTGAAAATGTGAAGTGTAACTCTGCAAAGAATATCCTATAAAATACAGGTAGTTCAAAATGCGGTACATTTTGGGGCAATATAAAATTATTTTCAGGAGAGTAAAAATTTGAAAAAAGATATTCTATACAGCATATTTTTTTTGTTTGGCTCTGCATTTCAGTCAACTTTAAAAAAAAATAAATCAAGACCATTTGAGCTTTTAAAACCATTCTTAAAAATGGTTTTGAAAGGAAAACTGAGAAGTTTGATTTAGAAACTGATCTGGTCAAATATGTTGATTGTTTTCTAATGCATTTTCCAGTACATGCCTTTTGGCAAAACAGATGTGAATACATATTTAGAGGGTATTCACTGATGTCTTATAAGCGCATCTGCTTTAAGTGATGTTTTTACCTATTCCTATCCTCTGGACAACTGTTCTCTAACCCTGTCAATCTTCTTAGGGCTATGATAAATATTCTTACATAAACACTGTTCTTTGGTATATACTATGTACATAAAGGTTGCATCAACTGTGTTATTTCAGCAGTCAAAAAATTTGTTGGGAGATACTGCTTTGATAGTACTCCCCTGTGAGACCTGGAGCAAATCACCCTGCAATGCTGCTTTTCTGCTTACAATGTCAGGCCTTTGAGAAGAAATTGTCTTTCATGTTGTATTTATATATTGCCTCTCAGCTGAGACCTCCAGATGCTACTATAATACAAAGATTAAATAGCGGTACTATCTGTTAAATAATGAATACTACAAGCATGCTGATGAGACATCCATTTGGGATGAGGAAGCGAAGCAGGGATATTAAATAACTTTCCCAAGGTCATGTGATTCATTATTTCCAGAGAAAGGATGGTGAGTCAAAAGCCTCGTGTCCAGAATAGGGGTGTGCAAGGACTCCCCACAGCCTTGCAGGATCTCTGCTGTGGTAGTACGCTCTTCATGTGTTTGACCAGTTATCGAGCAAAGCAGCTCCAAACATAGCAGCACCGCTCAGCCAAGGGGAAGCTGGTGGGATCTAAGAGTCAGCTGAGAAGGACACAAGGGGACTTGGGGCTCCGCCATTCTACAGGTGAAAACTGGACTAGAAATATAGAGGAAGCAGTATCATAGACTACTTCTGTACTAATAAATCAGCGTCAAGGAGCAGTGTCAAGGTGGTTGTGTGTACCACCAGCAGTCTCCCAAAGGATCCCCAGAGAAGTTTCATGGCATGCTGTGGATCAGGAGCCATTCCCAGTTAACCATTTTCCTCCTGGCAAAAACACAGTTCGAGAGGGTAAGGGACATATGTAAGGACATATGGCATCTCCTGCCAGTTGGGTTCAAAGGCAGAGATCAGTCCTAGGCATGCTTAATATCCTCATACAGCCACTAGCACTTTCAAAACCAGCAAGCTCAGTCCTGTATTTATGACACTTTGAAGGTCAGATCATGTTTGACTGCAAAGATTTCCTTCTTAAGTTCATTTTGTGGGTCAGAGAATCGCTACTCCACCTCTCTCCAGTTTACCTTCATTGGCTCTCAGGGACATCTCATGACCAGAGAGGAGCTACCTGCATCTCCAGGACAAAACTAGCCATCCTGTTAATTACTCGCCATGGCACACGATGGTAAATCAAGCTGACCTTGGCTGTACGATACTCCTCTAGCAGAGTCCTCATGCACGTTCTGACCACTGTCATCCTCAGGCAGTTGCCTGGCAACACCAGCATCTTCAGTATTCACTTGCCAGGCGTTAGGTAATAAACTCACCAATGAGGCTACAGCTAGCTAATTTCCTCTGCCGTTTGCAGCAGAGGATAAAGTGAATCTGCGGTATCTTAGTGATATTTCTAAACAACTGCCTGAAGACATTCTTTTGTTACAAATTGAATTCCTCTGTTTCAGCTGACAGGTCCTTTACCCCTAGTCGGCTGTCTCATGTTTGGGAATAAACAGAGAGATAGAGCACCTGAGGAGCTGCTGTTTCTATTTGCGCATCAGCATACCAAACAGCACGCTATCTGGTAATCAGGACTGAGCATCCTGGCAGGATGCAAACTACAGCCGGTGCTTGCTGGACAAAGACAAGCTGTACAAACTGAACTCTGCAGCAGGATAAGTAACTGTCACATTTCCTGACTGGGATGATGGTATTAGTGGAAAAAGTGAAACATTGAGATTTGCAAGACATCTCCATCTAATGAGCAAAAGGGAGAGTCTGGGCTAGCATACCCCTCTTTCCTCCTTTCTCATGGAAAGCAGCATGGTTTTACAGGGAAAAGACAGGGTAGAATCACCAGCCCAGGACCTATCCCTTCTTCACTGGTTCTCGTGAGCTGGTAAAATGAACTAATTGATCATCTTCTAGCTATTTGCCAAGAAAATGCTTAAAACCATCCAGAGTGCTCTGTGACTTCTCATGGTAGGTTTGAACAGAATGTCTTCATGATGCCATGACTGGGATTTTGTGCTTGATGCCCCTATTGCATAATCCAATATAGTGGATTTCTCAACCTGCTTCACACACACACACACACACACACACACACAAGGTGTAAACTTTTCCTGTAACACAAAATGAACAAAATAAATGAGCAATGAAGAAATTAATGTAACCTAATATTAGCTTGTTAAAAATAGGCATCTAGCCTGAGTTACTCTCTGGGTTCCTTCACGAGTCAGTGGGGAAGACAGATGGAGTGCCTTAGAGAGGAGGAACCTGTCTATTCATCCTGACCACAGAGGGGACCTAAATGGGGACTTGAGACTGGACACCTAACCTTAAGTAGCTAATGTTAGTTGAGTTGAATCCTATCCAAATTTCTGTAGATAATGTACCACTCTTTGGTTGTGCCAAACTAACTTTTTCGGAGAAAGGTGAGAGAAAGAAAGAGAGTAAAGGCTAGCTAAATAGCTGCTACATATCATAGCTTTCACAGTCAGATGAGCAATCTGTTACCTGTCTCTGAGTTTATGACTCCACTATAAACAGACATCTGGAATTTTGGGGGAGAATACATTTAAATTGGTTCAAACAGATCAATACTGACTCCAGAGAAGCTGGACTGGATCTTTGCATGCATGTGGAGGCCTCCAGGTCACCCAGTGGAAGACTCGACTCTGGTTGGATTCTGGGTCTTACGTATTTAAATAATACATAAGCACCTAAGGATGACTGTACTGGATCAGATTAAAGATTTATCCCTGTTTCCCTCTCTAGCAGTGGCCAAGAGCAGATGCCTAGGAAAAAGATGTAGCAATAGGATACAGTTATAATTTTTGACAGCCATAAATTTCAGGACTTGTTTGGTCAGAGTCTGTATCAATATGTTTGTGCTTAGGAATCAGTGATGGCCTTTTGTTCCAGAGTAAATTTTCTTTATAATAAAACAATGTAGGTTTTGACAAAAAGCCATTTGGGATTTCAACATTTTGAATGCTACCCAGAGGAACAAGAGAAAGAGTGGCTGTGGAGTCTCATAGAAAAACTTGTGAACTCCTGCCAGGAATTGTGTCCACCCTGCAGGGTGGAGCCCAGGTGACCTCCAGTCTGCTGGGTCTGTGCATCTTAGCAAAGCAGGGTTTCATTTCATAGTCTGAGCTCATAAGAGACACCTATTCCTCCCTGTTATGTAATTCTAAGAAAATATTTGAGGATGTAGGTTGCTGTGTAAATGTCAGATATTATTTTTACTAACATCAACATATCATTGCGACAGCTGTTTGATATTCAAACTAATCACAAGGAAAACGCACTGCCCAGGATTCAAGGGCATATGCTTAGCAGTGATTCCCCATCGCATAAATGAGAGTACGAATGCAGGCATGAAAAGCTGAGGTGATGAAAAGAAAGCTAACATCTTCAAATACTGATGCTGGGGCATGTGTTGCCAGCACAACATTTCTCTCCTGACATTCAGATAGCATATTTCAAGTCCTGAGAGGTGTTGAGCTTGAAAGGAGCAGCTATTTCTGAATGAAGGGTACTTCAGAGTTCTGAGATCTTTGATGCTCTCTCCTTGCAACCCAGAGCAGGAAGAAAGTCTGCCCCTCCCAATGTAGTGTATATCCAGAGAGATTTGTAAAAGAAACAAGTTTCACAGACAGCCCCGGTGGTGGATGACTGAGCATCATCACTTGTACCATATGAAGGGAAATGTCAAGCCCCGTCAGTGCTCTCCTTATGAGAATGGACAGCAGCCTGTGTCTGTGCAGCCCAGCAGAAATGAAGTGTCATTTGAATCACTTATATACAGAAATGAGCAATCCTGTTGGCAGCTTCTTCCTACCTTTCAAGTATTCCACCACTTTTGAAAACCAAGAACCAGCTTTGACAATGGATTTATAACCGTAGTTTCTAATTGCTTGCCAAGCACCCACAGTTGCACTCAAAGTTGTCTCACACAAAACCTACCCTGGCGAGTCTATGGGCTCAAATGGGTGCAGTGAGATTCACTGGGATGGCAAGGGAAATCTGTAAGATTTTTAATTTATTAGACTCAATTTCTGGCAGAAAAAAAAAATAAAAATTCTTGCTAGTCAGGACTTAAATCTAGAAGAGCAGGAAATGAAAATTATTCCTTACAGAAGAAAAAGGCAGGCAAAAGGATGATGATGAGGAGACATTTAGGATGTTCTTCTTGGTGGAATAACACCATCATGAAGGGCACAAGATTTGAAGTGGAGGCAAGGACAGAGCCATTCAAAATCTCAAAGATGGTGACAAAAATACTAAACTAGTGCATGAAAAGCAGTGCCAGAAGAGAAACCTTGTGCCTTGATTGATGAGAAACAGACACCATTGTACTATTTGCAGTTTGAATGGAGGGGAGTGGCTGAAATTACTCATGGCAGAGTTGTTTTCTATCACTGTTTCTGCAATTGCCACACTTTCCTTTCACTTCATATTGACTCTGCACTTTTTCGTAGTGACATCATGAATGAGATTTTTTTTCCCAGTGAGATCAATAGTAGACAATACTATGACATGAGCCATAACCATCCTTAAAAAGCTACAAACAAGTGAAAAATCTAGTTTAATTTACATTATACACTTTGATAACTTATCTACTCTGTCCTTTTATTGATAATAGGACAAAACACAGCATACCATAGCATGTGACAGAAGAATGAGAAGTACATATTGTAAAGTCAATTTCTGAAGGCAGCGTAGTCTCCATTCTGGGTGCAACACTGTGACTCTTAATCTTGGTTTTGAGAGATGACCAACTCTGCAGAGATATTGGTATGCTCCTTTTTTTATTTAGTGCTTGCACATGGCTAGTTTGCACACACAAGTTGCTCTCACAGTTTAGACCATAATAAAATAAGAAAACTGGACAAGTTCTCCATTTCTGCCTTCTCTCGTCAATTTAAGAGCTGACATAGGGGGCTGATTTTTAGAAGTTGCTGGGCAGGTCCCCTTGAAATCACACTCTCCAGAAGTAGTCCCCTGGGGCAACCAAAACCATACAGTCTAAGACTCCTACTAGCAACTGCAAATGTCAATCTGTTGCGGTCCTGTCAAGTTTCAATTTCATACAAGGAGGCAAGTGTCACGGTTGCTCTGTAGTAAGTTTGTAGTCCCTTCATCACCCCAGGATCTTCCTGAGTTAATTAACAGGGGGCAGAGTGTGTTGACTAACACTGCAGCAGCACTGTTGGGTGACAGCGTGGACATTTTCTCTGCTGTTCTTCCAGGGTCTTGCTGTGCTATTTGCCATTTTGTTTTCATACTCCAGGAGGTGCTTTCTCCCACTCTCACAGGCTGTGCTTCACTGTTTGATACCAAGAGCTGAGATTGTGACTTGAGGCTGGATACCACCAAGGATTTTATACTCTCACCCTGTCTTGGGATTTTTGTAGCCATCATAATATGCCACAGCTGTTATGTGCTATCTCAAATATATCTAACAAATGTACTTATCATGCAGAAAATCACTAATACATGAGTTCAAGCAGAGTGTGAAACATGGAACAATGATGATTAGATAATGGCTCCATTATCTATACAAATGCAATGCTACTATAGTAGTTCATCATAAGATAACATATCTGAAATCTACAGCTGAGATTTTCAAAACTGTCTAGGGCATTGAGGTACATATCCACCATTAATGTTAATGTGTCTATGTCCCCTCCCTCATTTAAAAAATTTCAACCTATGTTTCAAGAGAAAATAATAAGCTAAGTACAAGATAATTCCAAGTCTGAAGGTCACACATATCACAAGGGATTCATACTGGCCTTTACCACAGTAAAATATCAAGCACAGATGCTTTCATGGGAAACTTGTTCCAACTCAAATGCAAAATTAAATCAGTATCTTCAAAATTCCTTACAAAAGAAACTCTGAGAAAAAACAGTTTATTAACAGTTTCATTGCAGAATTTTCATTTATTTTTCTGAGTTTTAAGAGGAAGCCTCTTTTTACAATTCTTTTTAGCTTAGTAATCTTAGAATGGAATAGTACTATTATTGATGTGGGATAAGAAGATGTAACAGCTGAAGTGTTTTGTTTTGGCAAAATTTTACATTAATTAGGTAGCATTGATAGAAAGGGCTTTTCTTCTGACTTAAGATGTTACCTACATCCAGTGCAATGAAATAATACAGCCTTTTTAAGGATCAAAAATAATCTAAACATGCAACAAAAATGAATAAATTGAACTGACTTTTTAAACATGAGAAAGTTTTATTTTAAAAAGTTAAATAGAAACAAACACAATCTTTTTCCCCAAGTGATTTTTTTACACAATGAAATGATTTTGTAGAAAAATCAGAGTTGGAACAACTACTTCGCTGCAGACAAAATCTTTCCTGAGGTGGGTTTGGAACTGGCAATATTATTTAATATTCAAATATGACATAAAATTTAAATCTTACATCATATTTGAGAAGTCATGGCAGTTCAGCGAAGTTCCCATTGACTGGAAAAGGGGAAACATAACCCTCATTTTTAAAAAGGAAGACCCAGGGCTGGTCAGTCTCACCTCTGTACCCGGCAAGATCATGGAGCAGATCCTCCTGGAGACTGTGCTCAGGCACATGGAAAATAAAGAGGTGACTGGTGACAGCCAACATGGCTTCACTAAGGGCAAATTGTGCCTGACAAATCTGGTGGCTTTCTATGATGGGGTTACAGTGTTGGTGGGCAAGGGAAGAGTGACAGACGTCATTTACCTGGACTCGTGCAAAGCATTTGACACTGTCCCGCATGACATCCTTGTCTCTAAATTGGAGAGACATGGATTCGATGGATGGACAACTCNAAGTACGTAAAGAGGGCCTACCAGAAAGTTGGAGAGGGACTTTTTACAAGGGCATGTAGTGATAGGACAAGGGGGAATGGCCTTAAGCTGAAGGAAGGTAGATTTAGATTAGATATTAGGAAGAAATTATTTACTGTGAGGGTGTTGAGGCACTAGAACAGGTTGCTCAGAGAAGCTGTGGATGCCCCCTCCCTGGAAGTGTTCAAGGCCACACTGGATGGGGCTTTGGGCAACCTGGTCTAGTGGAGGGTGTCCCTGCCCATGGCAGGGGGTTAGAACTAGATATCCTTAAGATCCCTTCCAACCCAAACCATTCTATGATTCTATGATTTATACAAGGGCAAATCACGTACAGTCAGACATACAGTGTTGTTTAAACAAAGGTAAGTACAGCATGTCTTTCAGAAATCAAGTGGGAGTTGATTTAGATATAATGTGATATCCTATTTGAATGACTGTTGTATATTCAGCTCTACTGCCCTCTATCAAAGACTTGCAAATAGAGGTGTAAAATGGTTTTATGTCAGCCACTACAAAAGGAATGTCTCCATATTATGATTGGAAAAGCTTTTGCTGCACATGTATTGCAGGTGAGCATACACATTGAGTAATGAGAAACACAGAAACAAATAGAAAGAAAACAGATGCTTTTTTCTGGTAATGCTGAGTTAGTATTTTTTAACAATGTCAAATTATGCAAAGTCACTCTATGTCTAGAAAGAAATGCATAACTTCATGACTCCCGCTTCTATTATTTAGCTTGTGAACTGAAGGAGTTGGTAAATTCAGGTAAATTAAATATCTGATAAAGGATGGGTCATAGACGGCATTCCTCTGCCTTCAGAAAAATGATATTGACAAACTGCTGATGAAGACTAAGGTGATAGGTGCCAAAGTAAAACAAGCAAACAGACAAAAACCCCACCAAACACAAAGTTCATCAGCTGTATGGTAAAGTACTTGGGAGACCTGGAATGCACTCGTATGCATGAACAATAAAATGTTTCTTGATGATAGTCTGCCTCACAGTTCATTTGCCTGAAAATCTCTTGGCAGCCATCTGGATCAGGTTTAAATAAAATGTAATACTAAGCCCCTAATCTGACAGTGATAAGCTGGTGACAATGATTATTCATGAGTTTACAGGGAGAGTAGACCTTGAGAGGCAGATGTGCGTCCTTTCTTTCAGGCCCAATTTCAGTGCTTTGAATGTACTGGAACCACTTCAGAACATAAGGTTTGTTTTATATAAAGAAAAAAATGCTACTTTAATTAGCTTGACATCTAATTGCTTCCTAATTGTCAGAAGTTGCCCTAAAGAAAAAGAAAGAAACTAATTAATTTCCCGAGGCTTGCTGCACATACACCCTGGCATTAAAAAAAAAAAAAAAAAAAGTTTTGTTAAATTAATGGTCCAAATTAATGAAATGGCTTGGCCTTGTTTCAGGGGGCAACTGTTCTGAAGTAGGGGGATACCACTTTACTGTTTTATTGAAATGGAAAACTTTGGGCGGGTGTTTCAAAAGCACTTAACTTTGACTGAACTTTGCTCTCATGAATTAATCTTCAAGGCTTGGCCAATGTAGAAAGCCCTTTATTCCTCATGGGCCTAATCCAATGTTTTTTTAAGTCAACAGGCAGTTTTCCATTGACTTCCTTGCACTTTGGACCAACCTTTAAATTTATTCAGGTTAAGATGGGAATTTAGGGAATGGGTTTTATAGGAAGCTCTCTGCTTTAATTTCATCAATGTTATGGAGCTTTCCCTAGTAAAGTTTTGTTGCTGTTAGTCTATGCCTTTCTTTCTTCAGGTAATGCTTAATATGGAAATGTGATGTAGATAAGGAGTTGTTGTTTAATGTCATCACTCATGCAGTAAAAAACTCATTCACCCGTGCAAAGGTATCATCTACATCTAGGATCTGCTCTCCTGAATTCCACATTTCTGCTGCAAGCTGTGCCCAGCCACAGCAGCTCTGCCATACTGTGAACATCTTTTAGAAGCTCGTGCTTGATGTAAGCGAAGTGCTTTCTTCTCTGCCCGCTCCCAGAGGAGAACTTCAATTGCTTCTGAAAAGGGAGAGGCACGGAAAGCTCTGGCCTGAGAGCAGTTGCAGCATTTGCAGACTCCCCTGTTTGACCGCACAAACTTTATTCCCTGTGGCACAAACTACATGACAAACATTTGGGCCCTTCATGGATAATTCAAGTACCAGGAGTTCATGGGAGCAATTTGGAATAAACTAGAATAAGGAATATTCATAATGGTTAGAGAAACCCTTGCAGGAAAAACCATCCTCTCAGAATAGAGGACATGCACATAGTTATCTAACTCCAAGTGTTGGCACTGGTTATGATTATTTATTTGTAGTACAATGGCATCTAGATGTTCCAACTAAGACTGGGAACTCAGAGAAAGAAACTCATTGCCTAAAGATCTGCTCCAAGAAACTCCAAGCCTAAACTGAAGTCAGCTGTAAGGTAAGGCAGTCGGATCAGTGTCGTTCAGCTGGGGTAGGATAGTCTCCAACAGACACATAGTGACCCCAGTTTTGATCTTCTGCCCCACCCACAGTCCTGCACTGCTTTTCAGCTATGCTAACCTTTTCTTCAGTTTCTTAAGCTTCCTTTCTCTCCTCCTTCTGCTTTTCTTTTGGACCCAGGCATAACAGGCAAGACCTAAGCTAAAGCTTCAGAGTCATCAAACATACATCCAAAGATATTTTCTCAAATGTTTGCAGATGTGAGGATAAGGGATTACAGAGTCCCAGGCACTAAATGCTCTCCTGGGATCCAGGAAAACATGGGAACATGGCTGGATCCAGGCTGGATATTTTGCTGTAGCAGAGGAAATAGTTGTCACGCCATGTGGTTAGAAGTAAATGCTCTATCCTTTGGAGCTAACAAGAGACAACAGCCCTTTTGGCCTCCCTAGCAAGTCCATACATCATGGAGAACTGCTTCTTCCTCTCTATCACCACAGGATGTAGCTTGAGATATTAAGTTTTAATCTTACTCTGATGCATAAGGTTGGTCCAAATTGTGCCCTCAGCCCTCTTTGAGTATTTACAACACTAATGAAATTACTCTGCGGCTGACATTTTTAAACTTGGTATTCTTTCGTTGCTATCTGCATTGCAGCACTTTTCTTTGCTCCCACGGACTCAAACTTTGTTTTGTAGTTGTAAGAGCATTCAGGAATGGCCTGAAGGCTCAGTCAAACCAGAATCAGTGGGGGACTGACCTTTAACACCCTGGGAAAGGGAGAAGCCAAAATGAATCTTCAAACCAGTGTGGGGAAATTATTCACAGTTGCTAAGGGTACTTAGTTAAGTCTAACCAGAACTCTCCTCTGAGCACATCCTTGGCACAGGTAGCCATGAACTTGGAAGTCAGTTTGAGAGAAGTTCAGCTAGAACCAGTGCTCACAGAAAGCTGGTTTCAAGACACACACACCAAATCCCAGTAATCAATTCAACCAGTATAAAGCAAGAGTGGTAACAATGGCTCAGGGCTGTGGAACTTATTCTAGCTGGGTGTCACTCCCACATGACATCGCCTAGTTTCACAGACCTCCCACTTCCAAGAGCGCAAGAGTGATGAGGGAGTCATGCCTTCCCTGTTATCTGGACACGGAAGCAGTATCTGCTGTCCTTGGTGAAAAAATGCAACTTTTGACTTGAGTATCACTGCAGTCAGCCTCTTTCTCAGATCTACTCCCTAGGACTCTGCAAGCATCCATGTCACAGGCAGCCATATGAAAGCTAGAAGCTGAAGGAGAAATTGCCCATTAGACCTCAGAATTGTTGTAGCATCCTTTTTAGATGCAGTACAAATTGCAGAATAAAAAATAAATTAAGAACATGCTCCAGAATGGGATGACAGTCAGAATAGGCTATAGTGGGGTGTAAAAAGGAAAAAAGACTGCAACTATCAAAGACTGAGGAAAAAAAATGTAATTAAATCCATGGGAGGAGATTACATGCTTGCACATTTCAGCTTTCCCAAAATTGGTCGTACTCTGGGGGACATTCTGGAGTACTCACGGACAAAAGACAGCAGAGAACATACAATGTCCAAGTAGATCTTGCTGCAGGTGATTAAACAAGTCTGAGACCTTCTTTTCAGATGGATCCACAGTTAGAAATAAGTGCTTTGGAATTGGTTTTACAGGATGGAAATTGGTGAACTAATTTTGGCCCCGTTTTGTAACAATGGACAATGAGAGCAGTGGCAGAAGGCAGCTGCCATTGCAGGAACAGCCAGCTTGGGATGCCACAGAACTCAAAGAGTTCATGCAGGTAGAAATGGTTGTTTCATCAGCCTTTCCTTAAAATGACAGATGACTACTAATCCTTGCTATATTATAATATATACCTATAATATATACCTATTTGGTTGTAGGCTTTTAATTCTAATCAACTTCTAATGGCTACAAGTTAGTCATGTAAAAAATAATGGAGCATCTAATTATGTGGCACAGTTATAGGCCTGTACCCTCTGAGAAGGGACACAATAACAAAAATCCTTGCAAAAAGAAAAAAAAAAGTGAAGGTTTAATTTTCTTGTCCTCTGCCTACTTTTACACTGGCACCCTTCCAAGGATCACTTGGAACCAATGGAGCTGGCTATGATTAAAGAGCCCATACACACACACACAAAGAAAAAAAGGATTACACAGCAGAGCAACAAGACCAAAGACCATTTGAAATGGATTGCTTACTCAAAAGGAGCTGCTTCTTGGAAGGGACATGGTTGTGCTAGTTAATCAGTACTGTCAAAATAGATGTCTCTATCATAGCCTGCTATTTATTTTGCATCAAGGAAGCAACAGTATCTGGTGAAGTTTGGGAAGAAAACAAAACATTGCAAATTGTTTTTCTAGAACTGAAGGGAGCAGATTTATAGGGGAGGTTGCTCCAAAAATGTACTGCAATATAACATTGGGGGTGAAGGAAAAAAGAAATGTATGTATAATATTGCTGACTATACTGCTGACAGGGCAGTTGTTCTGGAGGAAATAATTTTTACAGTGCATCTGAAAAAAAAAAAAAANGGGGAAAAAAAAAAAAAAAAAAAAAAAAAAAAAAAAAAAAAGCAACCAACTATCTCCTGAGATCAGATTGGTTAGAATACAAGATCTTGAACACAAAAATACAAAAGAAACTTTCCTCTGTCTACAAAGGAAAAAACAAAGGGAAGCCTCTGATTAAAAATGAAATAATGCACCTCCAGTATTGAGCCTCTGGTTGTCTCCATGACGGTGCATCATTAATGAAGAGTACTAGGTTCCTTGCAGCTACGGGTCTTCCAAAGGAGCAGTCTGTAGATCATAGGGGTTCATTTCCATGGCAAAAATTGGTGTTTGAAGTTACTCTTACTTACTGGGCTGTGAAACATGAAGGCAAGGCAGTAGATCAGACCTCAGCTGGGAGCAGTAGCTCCACAACATGGGTTACAAGTATGACTGAGGAGAAATTATTTTTGGAATCTAGAATTTTAAATTATCACAAGTAAAATACTATCAATTCAATATATGTATTTAATGCATATTTTGCTGTGTTTTTTTCTCAACTGAAATAAGCTACATGTTTCTTCAATGTCTAGAAATGGGTTAGCATGTTCTGATTAACAATGTTTCAAACTTAAATTTTCCATTTTAACATTTCAAAACTTGAATTCACCCAAAATAAGAATGAAATGAAGGATATTTCAAACAAAATTAGAGCTGCTTTTCTAGAAAAAGAAAAGATTTAGTATTAGGAGGCAGTTTCTTAACACCAGACCACTTGTTAGAATCAGCAATGGAAGTCCTGCACCCTTTGAACGCTGGTGGCCAAGAAGTTGCTGTAAAGACTTCCATAGACAAAGCACAAAAAAAATAAACTTGTTTAGTATGAAAGTACTGACAGCTCCAGGCTTGGCAGTATTCCAGTGAGACTTCCCCTCGCCCCCATTAGAGGGAAAAAACACAGTTTTTACTCCTACAGAGTTGAGGTTTTTTTGTGAAATATGAAAGATCAAAGTGCAGATCCTGGCATTGAGTCAGATAGAGTGGAGATTGACAATGAGTTTCTCAAACTCTTCTTGTAACCACTGTCTTTTGAAGAAATAAATACACCTTGAAATGGAGCTTGAAGGGGGACCACAGTCTTCCAAACCTCAGATGAACACCTATAAAGGCATCGATAAATCTCTGCCACCGGTTTGGACATTAAGTCTGTTTTGGTCCTGGAAAACCTAAAATAAAATACCTGTTCATACAAATGCATATAAGAGGTAGTATAATCTGAAAGAAGGACATTTCAAAAACCAACATTCAGTCCATCTCTACATTTTACACAGTGGTGGCATGATTGTCCTGGATATTTCCCATCCTCTACTACTTGTTGTTTATGAAGTTCCAGATGTCAGTAACTCAGCAGCCAGGTTTCAAACTAATGAAACATTTAGACTAGAGAACACATCTTTTCCCCTCCAAAATTGCTTACGGGTGAAAAACTACTTGCTCAGAATAAAAAAGTATTGCTTAATGCTTACTGGTGAGATAAACAGCTAGGGATGAATTTTCTAAAGTTTTGGATTTTTTTTTTTCTTTCTAATGTCTAATTTTTACATTTAAATTTAAAAAGTGTTGGTTTCTCATTGAGATATTGAGAGATTTTTTGAAAATGCTTGTGTAATATAAAGATTAATTCTTCCACAAAAACCTGTTTTTACACACCTCCTCCAATTTCAGTTCTGCAAGTACACTAAGAGAGTAAATTTCTATGCATGTGTTTCAATAAGGACATCAACTAGCCATGTATTCAGACTATCTCCTGTGAATCACAATATCCATATCCCTCTTTGTTATATTTTCAAAACTGAAAATTAGTCCTGGTAATACCAATACAAATATACTCTCTCTTCATATAATGAAAGGAAGCAGAAGGTTCTCATTCAGTATAAGCTTTAGTTTCAATAGAAGCAAAAGAAGTAGAAAATTACTCAGATCGTTTTTTACTCTTCACCCTTCTCCCATCTTTCAGCAAGGACCATAACCTTGAACATGCAGCACCTGCATATCAGAGAATAGCTCAAGGAATATGCGTCACCTAGAAATCTTCTGGTATTGTGGAGTGAGAACAAAATCCAAGGTTAAACACTCAAATATTAACAGAATAAGCTGACAAAAAAAGCATAGGAAGCCATGAAGAAGAGCATTTATGCAATAAAAATTGAAAATACTCTTTAATTCCTCACTAAGAGGACACAATCAAGGCCTCAATTAGAAGCATGACTTAATTCCTGGTATGTCTGAAATTTATTTGGAAAGCTGTATTTTGCAATTTTCTTAAATTCTTTATAGAATTAAAACCTACAATTTGTATATGCCCAAACTCAGCTGGCCATATTCACTGTTTTGACCAGTACAGTCATTTATTAACGCTTTCCTCCAGTTTCTAAATGGCACAAGGCTGTGGGACTCTTGTGAGTCTGCCTGCAGTTCATGCACTTCGGCCAATGGATTGCAGGTCCGCAGACAACTGCAGTGGAGGGAGCAGGCAGCAGCAGCACAGGATGAAAAGCAGCCGTGGGACTCCTGATTCCAGCTCATCTAAGTGTCCCGCCGCACTCCAGCACCTGCCTCTATTCCCTATGCCTCCCATCAAGATACATTCTTGCTGAGGAGTTCGGATGCTTTGGGCAAAGAGGTCTGGACTGGCTGGTTTTTTTGGAGAAAGGGGTGAGAAAACATGAACATGAAAATTGTCATATAATAAAACCCAATGCAGCTTGAAAAAGCATCCTACAGAGCTTCTGAAAAAAAGCTTTTCAGAGAGGAATTGAGAAAGAGATATATCTGAAAGAGATTTGCTGTTTTTAGCTGGAAAACTGCCTCCAGGTTGTTTGAATCTTCATGTTTTCAGGGCTGGAAGTCTGTTCTGAATGTCTATCATTTCTGACCAGGGGAAGTACTTTTTGTATCCTACTCTCCTTGGTGCCACTAGACCCTTGACATCCATTTTCCTGTGTCCCACTTGCCCCCCAGGTACTCCTTGAGCTCAGGGTCCTGCCCACCCTTCCCTGGGGCAATCCACGGCACCCTCACCCAACCTTCCTCTGGCCTCTCACGGTGAGACTGCCAGCTGACCTTCGGCCATTTCCAAATGGGGTTAATAAAACAGCATCATTTTCCCATGAAAGAATGAAGAAACACCTGAGGTTTTCTAAATCCAGTGACTTTCTTTTCTTGGATTTTTTAAAGTATCTGCTACTATGAGAACATTGATGTCTTCTGCTATTGTGGCAAACAGATTTATAGCTTAACTGACTAAAATTTGGTGAACGTTTTTGGCTAAAATATCTTTTGGAAAAAATAATTCAGTGAGCAGCAAAGTATATCAGCTACTCATGTTGAATTTATTCAATAGTTTGAGCCACAAAAGGCTTAAAGTAGTTCTCCTTAAAAAAAAAAAAAAAGTGTTAATATTTAAAGAAAATTGTGTGTTTATATTTTCTTAATACAAAATAGCATTTGATTCAGAAAATTTCTAACAAACTTTTTTTTAAAACAAAACAATAAAAAAAACCACAATTTAAGCAATACATTTTACTTTAGGTCAAATGAAGTAATCTGACCAAATATAATTTCATTTATCTTAAAAATGTTTCCTTTACACTCAGCCCAAAATTATTTTTTGTTACTTTTCAGAAATACCAGTAAAACAAAAGATTCTCTATTTACACAGCTGCTTTTGTGACACACATGCCCCAGTTTCAGGGCTACATTTCTTATTCCTGGCTGGGCTTACCAAGAACATTCCACTAGTTAATAGCAATAACATGGGTCAATTCAGGCTTGAGGTAGGTAGGTGGTGTTTAGCGGAGTTTTTCCCACTTTTATTAAGTCTGAATAGATTCCATTTTATTAATTTATCAGTTTCTCAGAACTGGGATAACATTTTACGCTGCGATCTGTTCTTTGATTTGGATGGAAGAACAGTTAAGGATTCTAATAAAGGAAGGTACTAATGCAAGTTCTAATACATGTTTCCTACTTCCTGACCATTCTCATTATTATTTTTTTAAGTAGCATTCATGTAGAAGTCTTGGTCCTGGCCTAGTCTGTCTTACTGGCATTCCATGTCCTCATTTTTTGAATTCCACTGCATCTAGATGCTGGGCTGCTCTAAGGTTTGCCCACAAACTTTACTTACTGTGCTCTGGTAAGATACTTCAAGTTTCTCAGTTTTGGAATTTACTTCTACTGAAGCTGTGGAGTTGGCATGCTTCACTAGGATTTAATGTTACATTAAAAAAAGAAAACCAATGTTGTCTTTAGCATTTAATCAATTTCACACCAAAAAGCTCTTCCTCTTTACACCCTCACAGCTTGTTCAAAATTTATTGCTTTTTCTCTGTTGCACCTTCCCATTTTAAGTTCTCTGGACACTAGCTTATACTCCAGTAATTCTCACCTATCACTACTCTACTTGTCTTCTCTCCCTTTATTTCACCATTTTCTTTTCATTCATCCACTAGACATATTTCTCTGACCCGCTTTTCCTTTCCTGTCTCACTGAATGTTTTTCCTGGTTTGAATATCTTTACTAGCCTCCCATGCTTCCCCTGTCCCCCCCGGTGTCTTCTATGGAGCTTTCTTGGGCTCTATTACTGCTACATTTCTGCTCCTGTCTTCATGCTGATATACTCTCTAATGCCTTTTCTCCATTTGTTTTTTTTTGTGTTTTTTTTTTTTACACTGAATACTTTACATAGTTGTTGTTCAATGCCTCCCTCTCTCTACTCATTAGTAATTTTCTTATGCTTGTAATGCTCTCTGGATGCATATATATAACACCATCCTCGCTTCATCCAAAAGCTGGAACCACCCCTTACATGACCAATTTGAGTAACCACAGCAACTAGATCCATCTGCCTTTGTTCTCTCTATTGTGATACTTGTCCACTTACCCTTTCCTCTCCCAACAATTAGTTTATTCAGCTCGTAGATGTGATCACGACAGTGGGTTTCAAAGCACTGAAAAGGTATTTTGGATAATAATTACAGTTTAGCTTTAAGGTATTCTGCCTGCCTCTCATCAGAAATCTAGCATTCTTTTGCTTTTCAGGCAAAAGGATCTCTGCTCCCAGTTAGAGTACATACATTCCCATGCTTAGCCAGACTGATCCCTGGGTTCCTGTCCAGAGGATTTTTACATACTGGGTGGAACAAGGGCCATTAAGTAGTCTGAGAGCCCACAACAAAAGGGTGCAAGTAGCGAAGCTTAACTATAACTTAATCATTGCTAACAATAAATTGTTATTTACAATGTAAGCAAAGGATGAACTTGCTGTATCACACAAAAAAAATTAGGAAAAAAAAAGTAGAAGATATCACCATGCTATAGCTTCCATCTGTTCAGACATGGAAGGAGATCTTCACATGACATTTAGAACAAATATGATATTTATTTATCCGAAACAGAGACTATCAAATTCCGCAGCCCATTCCTCGGGCTCATCTTGCTGAGAGTGCCTGAGCTGCAGGATACCACTCCGAAGGTGACCTCATTCTGAAAGCTGAATCCAAATGAATACAAAAATATTTGTTTATTGAAATGTGTTGTAGCAGTTTTCAAGAAATGACCTAGTGAGACTTGCAGCAGAGGGAAAAAGGTCTATTTTAGTTACTGCTCAGCTCAGTATATTATGCATCAACCTAGGGATCCTTCTACTAAGGCTCCCAAATTGTTTTAGGGAAAAAACAGCATGAATAAAATACATATTACTTCTACAGAACTGGTTTTTTTCTCTCAGTTGTATCAAGATAAATTCAGAGTAAATCTAATGAAGTCAATGGTTTTCTCATAGTGTAAAAGCAAACAAACTGAGCTCTGAAGATTCTCATGTTTTATTTGCCAAGTGTTTTCATGTTATGCTGGCAAATGGACAGTGACAGGATGTACAGGTTTTGGGAGCCCTTTGGCAGGCACCAAAGAAGCCCTATTATACCCCATGACAATGCAGCCATTTGCAAATGCTACCAGAACCGGACTTCCTAGCCAGAAGCATAGCAGTTCTTCTCACTGGTTTGTTGTCCTCGCATGCTTACTTGCTAAATTGCAAGCAAAAAAGGCATCCTGGATGTTTCCTTGAGGTGGCAACCGCCGTTGAATGAGGATTTTTTTTCACTAAACATTAAACATGAAGGAAGAAATTTAAATAGAAACTACAAACCACCATCATCTACTCTTTTCCTCCTCCCCTCAAGCATGGGCTCACGCTCTCTCCAAACCCCCACAATACCCAGTATCATGGTTCTTTTATTCAGTCAGAACAGATAGTTTCCTTTTGGAGATAAGCTTTCAATCTTGCAGTAAATTACTTGCATTATTTATTAACAACCTTTATGTTTGCTGAAAGAATATGGAGTCATTTGTCATATCTAATTTCATTTGTGCTTAATGAATAGAGGGCCAGATCCAAAAAAGACCCTGAGTATCTTAAATGCGTCTTCTGGAAAAGCTGGGCTCCTAAATCTCAGTTTTCAATCCTGAAAGCATCCTCTGAGTTGTCACTCTGCATGAGGGTGATGACACTTCTGAGCCACCTCCCTTCAGGGGTCAGAAAACCCTGGCTGCCAGGCTGCCCCTCCAGCCACCATGGGAAGGCAGCAGATTGGCAAAGCTGCCCAGAGGCTTCAGCAGAAGAGTAGTAGTTTATTCCTCAAGAGGACCTAATGCAGATGTAAGACTCCTGGGTAAAGTCAGTGGTGACTGCCACTTTTTTCTAAGACAGCCACAGTAGCTGTAAGCACCCCTTTTGAGTCAAGCCTATCAGCTGGAGAAACTGGTTGCAACTCTTCCCCTTTTAGTGTCCTAAATAATCCAAGCATGAGCACGTTCACTGCTCTTTTTGAGCCATGCAGGAGAATGAGAGAACAGCCACACAAGCAATAACTGTGAGCATGATGGGACCAAATGGTTGCAATTGGTATGGAGAGCGGAGTGCTGAGCCTGGGTTTCACCTTGAAGTGTTCAGACAGCTGGAATGTATCCAAATGCCATTCTTGCAGGTTTCCTCCAACATTCCCATTGTAATAACCTTGTTTTCCCTTGCCTCTTGTGATTTCAGGTGATCCATACCCCTAGAGCATCTCCATCCCTCACCAGCCAGGTGAGAGGCAGTAAATTGCAAGCTATGTATGGTACAAGCTGCTGCCCAGGAAACCCTGCCAGCTGGCTACTGGCAAAGTGAACTGAAAATTGTGGTCCAACAAGGCTGAATAGGAGGAAGAGTTCTATATTAGTTTTCATATCAGGAGAAGAGATTTCTTCAGTCCTGCCTCAGCTGTCTTCAAGGCTCATCCTCCCTGCCAGTGTTGTCTGAAGTTGGTCAACAAGGCTCAGAAGTTACTGTAGGGAAGAGCAGCAGCTTGCTTACCTACTTATATAAAACCTCACTTCACCTAAACAATGCCAAACCACTTGTGGTCCTTTTCTGTATTATTAAGATGATAAAGCACAATCAATGATCTCCATCGCATTAGAGAAAGCCTCCAGCTCCGTAGTTCATCCCTGTTCTGTACACCTTGGACGTGGTCCTTCCCCACTCAGCCCTCTTTCTCTTTCCACAAGTTAGAATGGGAATTCAAGAGAAAGGCTAAAAGGGAGGGGATTATCAGCATTAACTCTTGTTAGCATATCTGGGCATCAGCTTAACACCTGCTGTTAGTGTACTGAAACACAGACTAAAGCTGCATTTCTGTAAGAGACATTGGGTGCAAAATTGGACAGAAGAGTGTCAGATTGCAGTTATTCCATTCTTTCACACAAAATGTGAAATAACATGTTAACTGCCTTCTGGGCATACAGTAAGCATCCATTAAAATAATCACCATATGGCTCTTTTTGGGACATGGTAACTTTCATGTTATTTCACAATCCATTCAGATGAACAATTTTACAATGGACCCTACAGGACCTTGAAAGGATTTTATCAAGTTACTGGATTAAGGCTTTGATAGAGATTCTGAGGAAAAAGCAGGTGGAAATAACAGCTCACACAGTGCTTCTGCAGAGTGATTACTGGGCTATATTCTCTGTTCAAATGGGAAAAGGAAATCCCTTGAAATAAAAAGTCTGGCTGCTGCTGATTAGCTGACAAGAACAAAATTGAACACTACGCGCATAAAACTCTATATGCGCTACCAACAGATCCATCATGTCAGCAATTCATTTTCTTATGGTAGCATGGGCTTGGAGAGGAATCCATTAAAGCCCAAATAAATTAATAGCAGAGAGAGAAGCATCCCCTGCCTTGCATGATTTTCTATCCACATGGCTTACAAGTCTAGTTTTGGGTTGTTATTTTTTATATGTATCCCTTCCTCACTCATTAACTTCACTGCATTATATAGTCAGGGCCCCAAATATGCTGCTTTTTGCTGTTATCAGCATATAACTTACCGCAGTTTCTCCACTGCAGGAATACTGTAGTAAGAATATTCTATATGGAGCAGATACCTCTAAGTCTTTGAATGGCTGCAGCAGCACCTGGAGCTTATAACAAGGACTAAGGGCACCATAGATTGAGGGTGAACTTGGGTTAAGATTCATCTAAAACATCAAATCAGTCATTTATTTATTTTTTAACAGCCTGTATCAGCTCTGTCTTTTTCTCCAGTTTTATCCCTTGCAGAGTCGTTGAAATGCATTGTCTGTTGGAGGACTCCAGTTGTGGTGGTGATGGTACGTTAGGTGGCAAGTCCCATGAAGCATGCTAATATGCACTAATCTTTTAATAATGATGAATATTTGACTCTTTGTAATGTTGGGTGGGGGTTTTGGGGGCTTTTTTGTTGTGTGGTTTGTTTTGTTGTTTTTTTTGTTGTTTTTTTTTTTTAAAGAGGCTTTCCACAAAAAAAAATCATCACAATGGTTGTCACAAGTAAGCTTCCCTCCCCTTTGAAAGAACTGACTGTAGTGGAAAAGATAATTACTTAGTTCCTTTATCTCCGAATTATTTGTAATAAAACCTGAAATCGCACCACAAGGTCTTTCATGAGGATGTCATAAATTAAGATGCATCGATGTATTTGGTGCATCTGTTCAGCTCTGCGCTCCTTTGTCTTCTGCAAATAGCGCAGCAGCTTCAATACCCAGCAGACAGCATTTACGCAAATGATGTCGTGGTCTGTATCATTAATATTCAGCGATTGTCTGTCATAGACACCTTACTGTACATCTGTTATGCAAATTTATGTTAATTTTTGCTCACTGACAGCTGCCTTGGTTCCCTCCCTAAAATGATCTTTTCCATTTTGAAGTTTGCAATCTGTTCCCAAAAATGTTAATCTAACAATTAACTGAAATTGCTAAACAGAAATTTTACATGTTATGTCCAAAATAGAAACCAGTGTTTTTAAATAGATGGTGAATCTTCTCTTCACATCATTTGTTTTATATGTGATTCAGAGAAGGGTAAACATTGATCTTTGCACAGCCTGTGTTGGGATAAGTGACAATCTCCCTATACAGCAATAGGTTTTGCAGGAAATGATGCCATCTTGTTTTCACATAGGCTATGGGCATAAAACTGACTTTCCCTTTAAAAGCTGTTCTTTGTACAATTGTTTTCTATTTAGACTTTTGGAAATGAAGAGGCTGCTCTTTATTAATACGTTATTAATTTAAACCTTTGATATTAAATAACAGGACCATATTTCAAATAAAGAGAGCAAGCATTTTAAAAGAGTTTCAGAGCAATTACAACATCATGATGGCACAACATATCAGGAAAAGGGAGATAACGGAGGTCTTGGAAGCTAGGTTCAGACTGCTGGGGAAAATGCTTTGACTCAGTGTGCCCACAACTGGGATTTTTCTTCCAGAGTCAGGAACCAGCCAAGTTACACCAAGTATTGCACAAGGAACCAGTGGACATCTGGGCAGGTGGTGTACAGGAGAGAGTTTAAGCCTGTTAGACAGCAGGGAAGGTACACAAGGACAGCCTAGACAGAAAAAGAGTCTCCACCTTAAACCAAAGCGCAACCAGATTGCTGGCACAGAGTGTTTGTAAGTCCTGGGGCATCGCTTAGATCCAGAGCAAGAAAAAACATTCACAGGAGCAATAGAGCGCTTGGGTCAGGCAGACACCTGCAAGGGATGTCAGAAATGAGAGGGTGTTGGTGTCTCAGACAGGACAGCTCTGAAACCGAGGATGAAATGGAGAGGGACAGGTTGCAGTTGCAGATCAGGCTGCTAGGAAAGGGAATTAAATAAGAGTAGGCATATTGCCTGTATTGGGAAAGAAGTCCCTAAGTGTCCATATACCAAGGCCAGCAGCTTCAAAGCAAAAACCACTTAACTACATTGCCTGGCAGCATAATAGGGCCATGATGTAATAGATTTTTCAGACACCTATGGCCAAATCAGAATTTGACAGACTAATATGGAATCTGTCTATAAACCATAGAGAAAGACATGCTGAAAGAAGTTGTAGACATTAGAAACAGCATTACAGCACACCAGATTCTGTATCAGTCTTCACCACAAGAAAATATAGCCAAGATACCTATCCAAGCCTTACCCTTATCAGGAAATAAAGAGCATGCGATGTCAGGCTGAGCTGTCAAAATAAGAAGAGTAGGAAAATTAAACTGATAAATTAAAAAGCAGCATGTCACCTGACTGATGGCATCCCTCCAGGAGATCTCTTAGAAGCGTAGCCGCTGTTTCTAACAAAGAATACAGAATAGCTCATTAAAAAAACACAGAATGGCAGGGTAGAAAACATTGCCCTTTCCTTCCAAAAAGGGAAACAGGGGAATTCTCAGAGTTACCAACTATGAATCCTCAGAAAAGTTTTTGGAACAATAATTACGACAAAAGTATAAAATCACCAAAATGAGAATGCTATGAGGCCAAGCTGGCAGAGCTTCTATTAAGGAAAATTGTTTTCTCTAGTCTATTGTAATGCATCAAGAGTGTTAAACAATGGATGATGAAGACCATTTTGTAAATAAGTTCACTTGAAAGACCATGTATTTAATTGAAAAAGTATTTCCTGAGGAACCAATTAGAAAAACAAAGTAATCATGTAAGAAGAGTGAATATTCTGCTGTAGTTCAGAAAGTAATTGACAAAACCACAGCAAATAGAAGTATATAACTTACTCCCAAATTAGAAACTGATAGTGAAAAATTGCTGAGCTATTTTAGAAATGACAATTAATAAGATTGTTTGAAAAAAGGTTAAACAGCCATATCAGTATTTGCAGGTGACAACACTTTGTCTAGATGTCCAGACAAAGGAAAGTGCTTGACAGACTTAGGCAGGCCTTTAAAATGAATTTGTTTTCCAAGTGCTGCTTTCTGATTTAATGTCAAGTACAAGATAAATTTAAGGACACGGGACACTACATTTCAAGGAATCTTCTGAGGAATCAGGTTCAACCATTTACTATTGCAGGCAATCACGTCATATAACTTTTCATCATAAGTTTATCAAGTTCCAGGTTTTGTTCTAATCAGAATTATCATACAGATTTTTGGTAAACAATCTTCTCAGAACAAAGTTTTAATTGTTTATAGCAACATTCAAGCATATAACAGATGCTACAGCTAAGCAAAATGATTCATAAAAATTGAAACTGACTCCTGTGTTTTCTAGTTAAAGTAGAACTTGCAAAATAGTTCCAACGTTATACTATCCTAATGTAGGGAAGACCCCCACCAGCAGAGAATGGAAGGACCCTTCTTGTGGTCATCTCCATCCTGTCTCCTGTGCACGTATTTCAGCACTTCAGCCTTTATAAACAGTTTTCCCAACTAATTACAACAACCTGAAACACCCTCCTATGGAAGTTTTGGGGTTTTTTTTAATTACAGGAAATTGGCAGGGGACACAGGACAGCATCCCGAAGGTTGTCTGTCTAGCATCACCTGCAATGTTGGAGTGAAGTAGTGGAATGACAGTAGGAGAGTGGTGCAAGCAGAGAGCATTTAGAGCAGTGGGCCAGCCCAAGGTTACAGCATCCACCTGGCACCCCAGCAAGCGTGTCCCTGCCTGCTGGATGCCGATCACCAGTCCCAGAGCTCAGGGCTCTGCCTCTGCTGTGTTAGCTTAGTTTTGAACTTATTTCAAACATCCTAAGTTGAGAGAGCTTGTTATTAAATTGAGGTCCACAGAGAGATATAGTTTTCATTGTTTGAAATAGTTTTGTCATAGTAGTTGGAAAAACAAAATGCTGAAGAGCAGCTATAATGTGACTAACCTCAGAGCTTAAATCCAATATCTCCTTGGTGACCAGATCTTCTAAAAACAATTTTTCCCCTTGATGACATTAAGATTAGATGATGCTTTTTTTTTTATTTTTAATACATTGCCATTTTACTGTCATATGGCTGAATCATTTGTAAGGAAAAAGAATGTGATGAACTGCTTTATCCTTAAAGCCTTGACAATATTTTTATACCATGTAAACCTCAAGTCGCTGACTACAGCCTCAGCAGCAGCTCAGGGGCTATGCCAGGAATTTCCACCTATAGAAGTGAGCCGAGACAAAGAATATTTTGCCATTTTGATTTTCTCCTCCTTCCCATTTTGGAACTGAAACAAATATTTCATATTTCCTGATAAAAAAGGCCATCAGAAAGTTGTGACAGGCTGATTAAGGTATTTTGCTTCCAGAAAACACGGTAGTCTATTTTTCACGTTTCTGAACATCTTTATTATATAGACAACATAAGTTGCATCAGAAATGACCCCTTAAAATGAAAAAAAAAATCAAAACATTGTTCCAAAATTGGTGAAGCTCTTTAATTTCATTGTTTTAAAATGGTGTTTCTTCCAGATTGACTAAAAAAGTCTTAATAAACTGTATTTCATTTGAAGTGCTGAAGAGAATTTCAGAGGCACCTTTGACAGAAGTTTCCTGAACAGCTCTTTCCTGAGCTCTGATGTGCAAGAAACTGGGTTTTGAACTGTCTGTAACCAAAATGCTGAACTGCAACAACTCACACCCTCCACCCAGTCCTTCGCACGTGCTTTGCACACATATCCCAACCAAGCCTAGAGCAACCCAATAGCTAAGTAGCTTTCTAAGCACTACACCTTAGAGAAACGCAGCAAAAACCTATCCCAAAAGCACAGAGACAGGCTGTAATTCTCGGAAAGACCCTACAGGTATGATGGCTGTTTTACAACTCGCTCCTTCTGCGGCAGGCGGTGCACAACTCCTGCTCACTGTGTCCCCCAGCACCCCGCAGCTCTGCGCAGGCAGTGCCTTCCTGCTGCCAGGCTGTCATTGCACAGCACCTTCTGGAGATGGTATCTGCAGCCACAAGGACAAAGAGGTTTTGTTTGTTTTAGGAATGCTGCTGAACCAGACAAAACCACTGTTATTTTCACTTTAACTGTTCTTTATCTTGACATCTACCTCCCCTAGACAGAATACACACCTAGAAAGACAGACTTAATTAGATTTCTTATTTCTGACAGCCACTAGTGCAGTAATATTCTCTTCTCCCTACCCACATAGGTCACAGAAAATAAGATTGTAGGGATCTAAAAGATTCGAAGTCTGCTAAATTATTCACAAGAGCAGCACTGAGGTCCACCTGAAGAGTTGCATTTCTTTAAGGGACTGAGCAACTTTCATCAGTCATTTTATTGACTAGCGTAGAAAAATGTAAGTTAATGCACATAGGGAAAACTGCCACCAAACACACACAAAAACCGCTCCAACACTGCTCCTCTGACTGTTGCTAATTATTAATGGGATCTTGGGGTTGTAATTGGTAATTTCATGGATCTATCACCTCACTGATTAATAGTAATCAAACAAGCCAGCTAAATACTAGGAATTATTAGGAGAGGAGTAAAGAACAAGACAGAGGATCTTGCTGAATAAATCCATAGTTTACCTGCATCTCAGGTATTATGTTTTATACTTGCCCTCAGTTCTCAAAAAGTAAACTCTTAGCTCTAAAATCAGGAAGTGTTCTGAGAAGAACATAATGAAAAATCACTTCTGTGTAACAAATGGCTAAATAAACTGGATGTCTTCAGTTTGCAGAATATAATAATATGTACAGTCATTACTGGTATGGGTGTTAAGGAAGTGACTGTTTATTCCACCGCAAGAGTTCAGGAGCAAAGAGGAGCTGGACTGAACACAAAGGAGGTAGATCTCAATTTCCTGGGCAGCAAATTGCAAAGCCCTCATAGAAGCCACATCTGGTTCAGAAAGCCTCCAAGAAGATAACATTTGGAAACTAAGAGAATGGGCAGGGAGGGCAGGAGCATACATGTCTATCCTACTGCTCTCCAGGTCCTCCATTTCTCTCAAATGCAGATACAAGATGTTAGGCAAAAGAAACCTTCCCCAGAAGCTTAGGCATTCACATCAGATAAATAAAGAATCTCCACACCATCCACAAGAGACATGACTAAGTGCTCAAATTAGGGTTAAAAACCCCTCACCAACCCCAAAATATTTTGCAATTTTCAGCCCTCAATAGACAAGAAAACATTCCTAAAAACAATCAGCCAAATTTACCTTCAAAGACAGGACTACTTTTTCCCCATAGAAGACCAAAGCTCTTTCATGCTCAGCATATCCCAGCACTGAATGAGCCCCAGCCCACCTTCACTCCCCATCTTTATAGGCTGCAGCCATGGCCTGTGACCAACCAAAGGCTGAAAAAGCACCATCCCAAAGAAGGCCTTTGTCTCCCCTTCTCAACTCTCCACAATCCCACTTACAAATGAAGAATGTTTAGCTGATAGTGTCATCACATGAACTGCTTCACCTGAGAAAAGCATTACCTTTGGTTGTGGTACTGTTGGGAACTCCTCTTAGCTCCTGCAGTGCCTCTAACCTCATACATCACCTCTATCATTTTCAAAAAGACAAGTGTTTATCAGAACATTACTTCAGCTACAGGAGAATAAAAGCCACATGTTTCAAAACAACTTAGCAACTCAGTAGCTAGAGTTAATACAGAAAAAAAATCTGTGGAGATTGGTAATAAATTATGATCTAAGTGAGATTTTTGATCACTAGATTGCATTAATCTGTTCTTTTCAGTCCCACTTAATCTAAAACCAATTAAATAATTGCATATTCCTTGTATTTAGATAAAACTGATGCTAGTCTTAAGAAGTGTCAATGACTTGTGAACCTCTGCTACTTGTAATTAATTGTTCTGCTCCTTTAAAAATGCCATAGTGATAAAGAACAGAAACAAAGTAAAATTTGAATAATTAATTAATTAATATATGGCTGGGAAGCAGCACAGCTTAAATTTGTGAGTGTGCATAGGCTGGTGCTTTCTGAGATCTTACTGAAAATGGTACTATACCAGTAGTAATATCAAGGGGAAAAAAGGATGCAAGATGACTCAATAGTCAGGAGCAAGTTATGAATATCTGCTGAGGATGCATCACAAATACTGAACCTTCTGTGGCTGTAACTGCAAATACTTGAGATGATTCATCGAAAAGGATGTCTCTAATATCAGAATAATGCAGCTTTAGGAGGTCATTTTGAATGCTTTTCTATATGGGCATAAAATAATATAACATCTCCCTAGACTCATTTGAAAAACTTTCACTAACCTGCACAGAAGAAAAAGTCAAGCTCACAGTTGAGTAGGAATAGGTGACATTTTGATCTAGGTAATATGAGGATATACAAAGCATAAATTGAGCTAATTTAGACATGCAGCACTGTATTTAAGTTTAGAATTTTGCCCAGCAATTTTCATTAAAATGAAGTCCTCCTCAAATGCCAAATATTCTTTGGGAATAAGTAGATGTGGCAATGAAAAGAATAAATAAACCCAGATAAACTTGAAGATGAATTATTTAAGCAGGTGTGCAGGTTAGAGAAACTCACAAAGAAATTCTCCCTGTGAAAAGGCATGTATTCACCTCGTTAACTGCCTGGGTTTCTACATTCACAGCTCTTTGGTTTTTGTCTTCCATTAATTCTAGGAAATGAAGTTATTTGTAGCAGTGTAAAAGAAAAATATGAATTTAAGCAAAAAGAATACCCCTGAAAAGCAAATTTGCAATATTTCGAGCTCATTTGGGGATTTATGCCAAGACATGAATCCTACAAGCTGTGCTCAGAGCTTGGGAGAGGGAGTGCTTTGGCGAGCTGTGCCTTCGGGATGAGTACAGCACTCTCAAGCCACGTGCACGTTCCTCGCGCACTGCAATTTTCACAAAACTCATCAAACCTCCAGCTGAAAGTAAAACGACTGAATCCAAGGTTTAATGTAGATGTCTTAGACGTTTCCATCACATCATATTTACGCTGTAAAGGTCATGAGCTGAACTTCGTAAAACACAGCAGATCCAGCGTGGTGAATCCTCATACAGTGGGTTAATAATTTTTAAATATGAATACACTGAGCTTTTCTCAGTTGTGTTTTAATACAAGCTTTGGGATTACATCTAGGTGGCACCCAGTCTGCTGAGCCAAAATCAGCTGCAATAAGGAGAAGTATACTCCTGTATTCCCAGGACCTTTCAGATAAACCATCATTCTATAAGGAACAAATAAGCATTTTCACAAGGATATCTGCAATGTACTCCAATGTTTAGGCTTAGTTCTCCATGGTCCTGGCAGCTACAATCTTCCATGTAGACTGGTTCAGGCAGTCCTACAGCAAGTTATAAGGAACGGGATTACTGAAAAGATGCTTTTGAGGGGTTTTTCCCATTCTCTATTTGCACTGCAAGTTATTATGAATATTCAGTTTCCCTGGCACTCATTACTGTGACACCCAAACACCTGGATACAGGCAATACACTTTGACCTGGCTGGCTATGACAAAGTAAGTCTTCCTGTAAAATCAAACTGTTAAGATGGACAGCCTCTCCCATATGACTGGGTTTTTATTATTATTATTTTACTGCCCAATATCAAGACCTCTGTATTCTCTGTAACTGACTTCTTTGTTTGCTTTGCAGATGCTGCAAATGAAACACCTGCAACCATTGTGGATAACTATTGGAATACAAATTTGAAGTCAAACGCCCCACAAAATCAGAATGTGGTAAAAATTCTTCAGAGGACTGCAATAAGCATCATTTTTACACAATCATGATTCTGTGTGGACTAAACCTGCAAGGTAAAATCCAGCTACACACAGTCCACGTGACCCTTTGGTGTGAAGACAATTACAACCTGGAGACAATTCTGGAGAAGCATCCAACAGATGAGCCATGCAAATAAGCCTTGTTTTCCACGAGGAGTCTTTCTACTGTCAACTCTATTTACTGTCACTGTAACATTATCCATCTTGCCGTGGAAAGTGCCAGACATAAAAATAAAGTGGAAATCTATAAAACTGGTTTTGAGCCAGTAAAAAATGTCAATTTTGTGGCAGTCTTTATTAATCCTATTAACCGCACTACTTCGGAATCCATAGGATTTCACAAGACTTGTAATGCAAGCAGTGTTTGGATACAAGACGACACACAGAAATTCCATATATGCATACGCAGAGAAACTTAAAGAAATGACTCAGTGGCTGATGTCCAGCTATGTCAGTAATGTCACAGGTGATATGGTTGAGAAGATTGTGCAGTCTTGTTAAGCTGGTTACATTCTCCATGGTACCACCATGGGAAATTTTAATGTTGCAGTTGAGAGATGTAGCTTCATACAGTTGACTTGCACAATATCCTCTCCCTCCCTATAGGATGATCTGTTATGTTGAATGAACTGTCTCCCTCTGTGTACCATGCCACACCTCTCTTCTTAAAGAAAAACTTGTGTTTTTATCAGAGGAGATCTAATTCAGCCAATCACATGTAATTACAAGAGTATTGTACAAAGTGTGTGAAACAACTTGTGAAGTATTTTTCTTGCTACCAGAATCATTCTTTTATCTTTTAGCTTTATGTGTTGCATTGAGATTTACTATTTTTCCTAAAAAAATGTGCTACATGCGTAACTGGCCTAAGGGTATAGAATTAAATATTTTACAATTAGAAATTCTGAAGGAAAAGAAAAAAAGATTCTCTGCCTTCAGCAATGTACTTAGCTCTAAGCATATTCAATAAACTAAAAGTCTGACTGTGAACCTTTTCTTCCCTCTGGTGAACATTTTTTCACATAAGTAACCCCATTTATTTACACTGGGAGAAGTACACTAAGGATTCTAAAGGTAATTGTTGGAGGAGAGCGGTTCAGCTGGAGCCGCACATGAGAGGATAGGCTGTGAACTGTGGTTTATTAATTCATTTTGGCAATGTGACCCAGTAAGTGCAAAATAACAGTAACGTGAAATATGGTACACAAAATGTGACTAACAGCAATTATGCTAACTGTGAATCTAATCTTGGAGAAAGCAGCAATGAGGGATGCTCAGCATCCCAGGACATGTGTAGTTAACCTCAGCTAACCGGGCTAATCTCCATATGGTCTCTGCTATGTCGATGGGGAAGGATAAGCTCATTCAGACCACTACTCTAAAGCAAAAGCCCAACTTTACTTATTTTTACTTATTCCTGAGGACTCTTTGTGTTTGTCTTTCTCTCCTTCCACACACTGCAGGAAGACACTTTGACTGTCTTAGAAAAGTGGCTCTTGCAAATATCCATCTTAGAACTGTGACTGCAAGTAAATTCCAGTACGTAAATTAATCTAAGTTACGTATGAATTTACATGTTGAATGTCAAGATATAACATATAGATTGCCACCAACGATGCAAATGAGGATGCAAATGAAGCACAAGTTCAGTGGCTTTGCTTGTTGGCAAATAGCAAACAAATGCAGAAATCAATATCCACTACATTGGGAAGTTCAAAATAATTATATCAGCTCAGGGAAGAGGGCAGGGTGCAGGCCTGAGGTTGTCACAGACTCCCCATGCCTGTCCGGTGCCAGCACTGCTCTGACCTGCCAACCCATGCTGCCCCACGCCATCCCCAGGCAGCGCTGGGGGGGGAGCCTGAAGCCTGGGAAAGGTATTCCGAGACCACCCTGTTCTGTGATGTGCTAGCCATGCAGACAAGTTACGTCAGGCTGTTTGCCCTAAGGGGCAGAGGATAAGCCGTGACCCACTTTATTTAGTACTATAAAAACAGCCTATCTTGACAAGACTACAGCATGGCGGCATAATGTGATATTAATTTCCATCCCCATGCCCATTTCCATGTCCATCTTCACGGGCAATATGGACTCCTGTTTCAGGTTCACAAACAACATGAAATAAAAAAACCTAATACCTCAGTCCTGCCCTTGGCACAGGCATGCTTTGTTAGTATAGGGACTGAATTATTCCCTTATCTGTGATATATTCCTATTAATAACATTCTGCTCTGACTAACAAACAGCTTTATTTTATTGCCATGATTTCTGGCTGTCTCACAGTCTTTAAAAATATGAACTGAAACACTCACTCCAGGAGTGGTCAAAAAATATTACTACTTCAATACAATATTGCAGGTACTAAATCTTTTCACATATGAAAATTAATCCCTCTGCTTGTTTAGAGAGAAACATATTGCAAAATAAAATCACAACTGTAAGTGATAAGAAAATCTCAACAATTGATAGCCCTGCCTGCTTTCAACCGATAGCAGGGGTACCTGGTGCAAGGAAATCTGCTGCTTTCATAGAAATACCAACCACAGTGGAGATGACATCTCTGGGATGCAGCATATCAGCAGAGAGAGGAGACAGAATCTTCATTAACAGCATCTCAATTAAATGTGATATGCAGGGTTGATCCTGGGTGTATTGACTTCATTTGTGGTGTTTGTTCTGTAAGGACTTCAGAGAGAAAGGCAAGTCCAGTCTGAAGTCTCAGTCACTGACAACAGCTCTGCTCTTATAATGCAGCAGAACTTTCTCTGAGGAGGCAAAACTTGTCTGGGCAAGGACTTCCTTGAAGCTTAGTCTGAGACAGTCAAGACACCTAAAGTCTCTAAGGTCTACAATAAATGTCAACACATTCAGCTTCAAGTGCAAGGTGTAAATCTTTCCATCTGCCTTCTCTAACAGGAACACAAAATAACATACACATTTAAAGAAAGAAAAAAAAAGCCTCACATACTTTACAGCCCACATATATCTAACTGAAATACTCGGACACTCTGGCAGTAATGGTGACAGAAACTTAGTGAAGCCAGAGCAGCTGCAGCAGAGTCAGGCAGTGCTCCATGGGTCCATGGCCACACAACTGGCATCCTGAGACACCTTCCCAGGTGTCTGGGGATACCTCCTGCCCTGAGAAGACTTTACAGATTGGACAAACTTCCCTCCCTGAGACAGGACAGAGTGTCTAAATTCACTAGTCAAGCTCAAAACATGATGCCTTTGGAGGAACCAGTCATCTTGAGGCTTGTGATAGTTTGACCACATTCTAAAACCCTAAAAATTATCTTCCTAGTTTCCTCAGTAGAACCATTATAATTGATTTGGGTGATAGGAATGACTACTTGGGCAACTGAAGGTGACAAATCAATCCTAGGAGTAACAGACATGCTCTACTGTATTCCTCCTGACCACCTCTTAAAACAGGACTTGCACTGAGCAACCTCATACAGCTTCAGAGAGAAGATAATCTATTCAAGCAAAAAACCAAGCCCAAACCAAACGACCAAACCAAACACACACACACCCCACCACACACCCTCACACACTTCCCCCACCCTCCCGCCCCCT
>VXBL01001074.1:61881-82946 GCA_013400195.1 Aramus guarauna
CCACCCTCCCACCCCCTATTTTGGAATACTTTAATCAAGATGTGAAGGAACACAGGGTCCTTTATGGAAAATAACCCAACCACATCTTGTAGCTTTCAGGAAAGCGGATACATAGCGTGCTGATAGGGAGATGGATACTGGCAGCCTCAGAGTCCCACCTCCTGAGTCACCAGCTCTCCATCCCACAGCATGTTCTCGGCTTTGCTGCTCTGGTGTGCAAGGATAACCCCAGTTTAGATGTCTCACAGGAACAGGCCAGTTAAGTTGGACCTAATCAGTTCTCCTACCCACTTGAAAAGGAGAATTGATAAAAATGCATACTATGCAATCTAAATAAAAGTAATCATTTTTTTATGAAGTTGAAACTTAAAATCAGGGAAGAAAATAAAAGTGAATAAAGCAAAGCAAACTATTGCAGAAAGTATTTCACTGCCATGGCCAGTTAAGCTTAAGGCCACGCATGCTTTCACTGGTTTGGTATGTTCTGAAGGAAGAAGTTTACAAGTTTGTCCCGCTCACCGTGTGACCCGGCGCAGGCTGCTCCACCCTTCCTTGCAGCAGAGCGGAGCCTGCCAAGCGCGCTGCTGAGATTCCCTCACCACCTCCTCTGGACCGAGGGTACAGCACGGTTACCCCTTTTCCCTCCTCCGTGGGTTGTCAGTGCCACGATAAAGTGTTTTGGGGATTAGTTTCTTTTTTTTCCTCTTTTTTCTCTGTATTCTGAGTTCCTTCCCATTCTTCCTTAAGGGATATATAAATCCAGTCTTAACAGTTTATTCCTCAAGCAGGAGGGACTACCAGATAAAATAATGCAAAGTAAGGAATGTAGGCCAAGTTTCTGTCCCAATAGTCAAAGTGAGTTTCACCATGGACTGCAAAGGGACTCAGACTTGGCCCTGTTTCTGCAGATATGGAAAACATTAGTGAAGCTTTAGAACATGCCTGGGGCTCTGTCCTAACCTCTGTTGAGCAGCTATAGGAAAAATGTAGGAAACATAAATTTCTCCTCTGCTTGTGAGCCAGGGCGGGAGACTTGTCCAATGAACCATCTGTGACAGCACATTTTGAAGGTGCCATATGTTTTCCAAGCTATCAGGAGATACAAAATGTGTGCAGCCCCCAGCAGCAGTTATAGCCAGTAGGGAAAGGTGGGCTCCTCATGGAGCCCACATCCCATATCCCATAAGGGGCTGGAGCTAAGATACATGGTCCTGGTGGGAGCTGACAGTATCTTCAAGGCAGAGGAAACATTAGGCTGTGCTCTTGTTCTGTACTGCTGTACGAGCTAGGCAGGTTCAGCTCCTACTTCATAATTACCAGAGGTGATTTATTCTATCGTTATCATCACAGAAGCTTAATCAAGAGAAAGGTCATAAAAAAGGTCCAGACTTTTACACGTTGCAAGTCTGGCTTGGATATTCTGCTACGTATTAAGAGTGGAGCTTCTTTGCTCCATAGTCTGAGCAGAAATGGACTTGGCAAAGGAGAAGATCTAATCAACTTCATTTGTACTTTGCCTTCTCTCACTGAAACTGGGAACATATGTCAAATCAAGCAACCACAGAAGTGTCCAGGATCATGGTTTTCATTTTTCTGGAAAAATAGAACAGCTGGAAGGCCAAGTAACCACATTTATTCATTGTACGTGACTTACTATCATGGGTGTGTAAGAGATTAAACGTTATCTTCCTCCTTTTGTTTGCCAGTTCAAATTTAAGGAGTTTGAAGTGGAATTATTCTTAAAGAATTGTGCATGACACTGACAAAATCAGCTAAGCAATAGAGAGAAAAAACACTGCAGAGTGTTTGGGCACATAACTGCAAGACTTAAAGATGAGAATTACTATGGTGTAATGCAATTTTGCTATGGAAGGGAGGTTAAAAACTCTCCATATGGTTTGGTCTTATTTTAGAGAATGATGCATATAGACACTGTAATTTCATACACAACAAGTGAAAAGGGTGATTTCTGCATAACAATATGTCACTTCCTTCTGTCCCAGCCTGTTCTGTATTCTGACCATTCTGGCGTGACCTTTCTGGTGCTGAAATCAAGCAGCTCCCGGATAGCGCATGTGAAGGGTTTAGCTATGTTTGGTGTTCAGTATAAAGATCCAGGCGTGTAATTTTGCCATGGCAAATTTAGAGCGAAAGAATGGATTAGTCATGGCAAAAATGCTAAGTATAGATGAAACTCAGCAAAAGCTATGGGCTTGTTTTCTAGTGGCTCAGCGAGGGTTGTGTCATTCTATTTATCAGAGGGGGTTTTGCTGGCGATTGGTTTTCTGTTGGTTTTGGTTTTAAACATGAGGGTAGCTAAGAGTGTGATGGATGAGGCAGTGCTGGAACTGAAGGGGAGCAAAGACAGCCATAAGATTAGTGTCTTTCTGTAAAGATAAAAGGCATTTATTATTCATATCCATATTGCCTCAAAATTCTAACCAGGGACCAGGAGTTAATAACACTTTGTGATGAACATGGCAAAGACCCTCAAAAGCTTAGAAATGAGGCGTAAGATGAGAGGGAGCGCATGGCTTTAGGCAGATAGCCACAGGAGTATGAAGAAGCAGTGGCATGGATCCTGTTCCTCAGCAGCATTTCCAGCACACCAGCAGTCTGCTCTTCAAAAAGGTTGTGTGGCACAGAAGGAGAAATAGAGAAGGAAGATTTTGAAGGAGAATAACAAAGTAAAATGCTGTGAATGTTTCTATTTCAGAGCATGAATTAGAAATAACTCCAAACATATACATACCACAGTTGGTGATTTCCAGCACGGGACCCAGGACGTGGTATGGCCTGAGCCCTGAGCAGCCACGATTTCCTTCAGCTGATGTGAGGGAAGGGTTATTTTCATCTTCCTGGGTAAAGGTCAAGACTCTCCAAGGCAAGTGACACTAGGATCAGTGAACCCATTGAGTTTAGTGTTGTGAATAAGTGCAAGACTTGCATTTTCCTGTTGTGAAGTTTGCTTTCTATTTGGGACATCCATGCCCAAAGCAAACTCTGTGAAGTTCATGGAGTTATGCTGTTTAATTTTGCTCTGGGAGATTCAAGTAAAATGTTCAATACTTGTAAAGTTTCTATGCTCAACACTTCTGTCATTTCTATGCTTAACACTTCTGTTTGTCTTCCTTTGTTTTTGGATTTTTTTTCTAACAAAGAACTTTCATTTTGAGGTTGAGATTTTAAACACACAGAAGTCTGGAAATTCTAAGTTACTGTTACCACAGCAACCGGAATTATATACATCAATTAAAGTCTGTAAACATAATAACCACACAAAGTAATAACAATTCCTATGGAAGGAGTCTCCATTCTGGCTAATAAGAATCTTTTCTTGAGTTTTTGTGGGTTTATGTGAATAGAAATAGACATGCAAATAATGACACTTCTCCAAACCCAAAGTCTTCAAATTAAATTACTGTATAAACTTTTTATTGTAGAATTTTCTCCTTTTCCTGCTACATTATCCTTGATTTTGGACTTAGCAGACAATAGTCCCTTTTCCCAAAAGCTGTAAATCTAAACATAAGAAAAAAGAATGATTCATCTTGAATATTAAGCAATGAGATAATTTAGATTCTAATTACCTGTGGTTTTGTTCAGCAAATCTGACTGAAGAGGCTGTGTAGCACTGAAACTTTGGAAACTTTAGCTTCTCCTTAGAGCAAAGTCTTATATACAAGAGCATGTTAACGCTGGGCTGATGAATTTGTTTCATAGTGGTTGTCATCAATTTATCATCCTGCACCTAGAACTGGTAGACAACTACGATTAAAAAAAAAATTTCTTCTATCTCAAAAATTGGAATACAATTTTTTTGACAAAGAAACTGCATGCACAGTATTCATGTTACTAAATCAGTCTCTGGAAGAGCATGTCCCTCTCCACTGACCATAAAAGGGTCTGGCTGACAGGCTGGGACCATAGGCCTAACTTTTACCCACTAAATTTAGGTGAGATTAATTCTTTTTTTTATGGATGATGCACTACTTTTTTTCTATGGTTGGGAGCAAGGGCTGCTTGAAACTGACCTCTGAGACTGGCCTCTTTGTGCAACCCCAGAAGAGCTGATGGGCTTTAAAGAAAGATGAAGCCACAGGGACATTATGAGAACCCCTAACAAATGGCATTTACAATTCCTATTGCCTGCCCTATAAAATGGGGGAAAAAAAATAATTATTTCATTTGCAGGACCTTTAAGCTAACAACATGGTCAAGATGAGCATTACAGAAGGGGTGTGCACATGAAGAGGTGACACACTAGGGATCGCCTGGTTCACTCCAGGTGGTGTGACATCCTCACACAGTGCCTTGCAGGTTACTCAGGCCACATAGTACATTAGCAGCTTACACCGCTTCATTTTGTCTGTGTGTATATACTACATGTGTACATATGTGCTACCACTGAGCAATTAAAACTGCTGAAGACGACAGGCCTCAGTGTAGTAGTTTTAAGCTTTGTTCTGTCATAACTGAAGGAGAAAAACTGGTTTTTAAATGGGGAACCATGATAAATAATAAATGTTAACATTTCAAAGAAAATTATTAATCAGTCAGAGGAAGCAACGTCTCTAGGTTTCAAGCACAAAATATTAATAGATTTCAAGGCCAGGAATGTACTTCTGAAAATGATGGGGTTTGACATCCACCAAAAGTTCACCCAAATTGTCATTTCAAAATGTTTTGTCTTTCTTTACTGTGAACTGATATAGGAAATCAAAAGTTTGTAAAATAACTGCAGTTATGTAAAATTTGCTAACATTCAGGCACCGTTTCCTGGCTTTATGAATCATCACATCTACCCTGTTTCTAGTAATATGTTTATTTATACTCCTTGGGGAAACACTTTTGCTTCCTAATCAAATAAATCCAGTAACATCAATTTCACGTGCAAACCACAGGAATGATGGAAGATATTTCACTTCCAAACCATTTGAACCTGTAAGGTCCATGTACCAAGATGCCAGTCTGTGCTTTGAAGTATTGCTCCTGAGATTTCCAAGCAGGTTGTGATCCTTTAGGTGGACTTTTAGCGGTATCCAACTGCTGGAAGTTTCACCTGTTTCTGATCGGAAATATCGTTTGCTCTGAATCCCCTTTTTGTGGTTATCCTGGATTAAAGGAAAATCACACAAACAAACCCACATACAGACACTAGACTTGCAAACATATACAGAGAGGCTGGTAAGATAACCCTCACACTGTTTTCAGACTGTGCCCATATTTTATCTCTCCCGTTAACTACACTTTTTCTCTCACACAGACACACACCTGAGGATAAGAGTCATCTCACTTATCTTTATTCATCTAAAAATTGTCTAGTCTAAACTGATTATCTAGGTTCCCTCTAGAGTCTGTGCACGGAGAAAAAGCGAGAGGCAGGCACATCCAGAGGGCAATTCACTCACCTGCATTAGACACTCAGAATGGGATGAATCAGCTTTTAGAAATGCTCCTCTCTCTCCTTTTGCTGCAGACGGAACATAGACAACCTGCCTGGAGAAGATAATTAACTGATAAAGTTAGGTAAGGCGATTCCTACTCCATATGTAGGTATACCCTGCTTTTGGAGACTGTGTTGTCCTTTGTTGGGATTTATTATGCTAGCGGAAGAGACAAATCTTTCACTAAGAGAAACCAGCAGAGTGGCTGGAATCTAATCTGAGCACAGGCTGCACCTTTTTGTTAGTGAGAAAGTGTTTGGAAAGCGTCCTCAAATTTTCATGCACCAACATGTTTCCTGCTTCAGGTTAGAACTGGAAGTGGTGAAATAGCACAAGAAAATCAACCTTGGCGCTGCTGCAAAGCAGTTCCCAGGAGATTCCTTCCCAGGCTGAAAAATTAAAGGATGTTGGAATAGTTCGGTGAGATTCTGGGCAACTGTCCACACCTTGGGGTACAGCAAACAGAGCAGAGCACTTGTGAGATTCTTCATGGTCTTCTTCAAAGACTGCCTAAATGTTGTTTGAAGCAACAGCCTAGTATAGTATATAGTAGACCAGCTGCGGTGCAAGATGGGGCGTATAGAGAACACAAGGCTCCGTGCATTAACTCTCTGTGTAATTCATGGATTTAGTCATTATTTACTACAGCTCTAAAGAGGCTACCAATAGCCCCCTCAGGAATTAGCACTTGCTCTGCACTCGCAGCAGTAGCATTCATCCAGTTAAAGCCCAATATACCTCTCACAGAAGATGAAGCAGAGTGTTACGGAGATGGAGAGTTGTTTAATATGTGGCCCCACGCCGCACACTATTCAAACACTTTCTGGACTTCTCCTTTCCTCCTGCAATTCCAGACAATGCTCTGTACCAGGTAGCTAAACACACTGCAGCAGCAGCGGAGAGCCATTAAAGGTCAAAATCTCCACTAGCCTTGAATGCCCATTCTAAGGCAACTAACACCTGATATTTTCAGAGGACACAGCACTATATAGCATTTGCTATGTAAAAGGAACAGATTTTGTCAATTTAACTTGTGACAGTGAATCTAAAAAGCAGACTTTGGATGCTTTATTCCAGCTAAATGTTTAGAAAATGGGACAAAAGAAAATTTGTTGTTGTTGTTTAAACTCATGGGCTACTGTAAAAATTTTGTTTTGAGTATCTTGCTTAGCATGCAAGTGAATGTAATGGAGATTTCTTATATCAGTAGATAAATGCCTTAATTGCAAGTCTTTCCTCTTACTGCAGTTTATGTTTTGTTTCCTGCAATTCTTCCCATTTCTGCAAAGGTGCTACAGAAAACATTTCATTAAACAAACCTTTTATCTTTCACTCCTTACACTATTCATGATATTTTAAATGGGAAACCTCAGAAGGGTGCAAGACCTCACCTATAATCTTTTGAAATTCTGCTCCACAACTCTTCATGAAAATACAGTCTTGCAGTTGGGTTTCTTACATGTCCGTTTCCAGACAGAGAAGCAGCTCTCCATGGGACTATCTAGCTTCCCAAAATGCTTTCATTGTCCCTTTCTTCTTTCACTCTTCAAAATCCTTCAGTAATTCATCTTGTCCTTTCCCAGATTCAGTATCATCTAGACTTTGCCTCATTAGGCTAGGAAAAATCCTTCTTCATTTCGGAGTGAAAGTAAAGTTTCTCGAAACAATTGGTTAGGGAGTCACAGCCATCAGTGCTGCAATTTAATATCAGTGCTCCCTTTAAATAAATTGTCATCACACCTTTTGGGTTAAGAGGTTTAGAGACTGATCTATACAGTTCACGTTGTCCAATTACCTTAACTTGGAATTAAATAAAATCCTCAAATTTTATAAAATTGAGGAAATTTGCAAGGTGCAACTTAAAAGTGCAAAGGCTGTCTTGTCCCAGTCTTATGGGAAAGCTCTTGGACTCATGGTCATCTCTGTTTTGTAGGAGAAGAGGACTATAGACTGCTTAATGAGAAGTGAGGTGTCCAGTGGCATACTTTGGTCACTTCTCTATTATCAAAGCCAGCCTATGCCCTTAGTGATTATTATCACTACCAGTGACCCAATTGGAAGAAAAGCTGGAAATTGATTTCTAGCTTCAGTTCTATTTTCTAAAGAAAGGACATTTCTAGCCTCTTTCTTTGTGATTAAAGCCTTCGACGTGCAAGCTGCTAGAAAACTGATGTAACCAGATTGTCAGGATAGAAAGAAACAAGCAGCTGGGATCCCCATCTGCTGCAATAAGGAGCTAAGCTAAAAATCCTCCCAACATACTCATCTGAGGTAAAATGAGTCAATAAAACTCTATTTTATCCATAGAAACACCCCACAAATTCCATCCTTTACCTCCCTTTACCCTACCCCTTTACAACACACTTAAACTAGTATCATCTGATATGGTCAGGTTTTTTAGCCAGGTCCATGGTCTGCTATATGAACAAAATTCATAGCACATAATTTATGTTTAGTGTCAAGGGCATAATTTTCCTCATTGTCTTCAACAATGGTACAGAAATGTGTGAATTGTGGTGCTTCCTCTGATCTGTCAATAGTTCCCACAATTGCCACTCCAGTATGATGGAGTCACGGGTGTCACTGAAGCAGCGTTAGGCATTTGGTGCAATCTCTTTCTCTCAAATGCTAGTCAGCAGTATAAACAAATGGTAACACACCAGTTCCACTGGTGTTCCTAATTAAAATGTTTTATTCTGTAAGTATAAAATCTTTCTGCTTTTCTACTTCTTGATCTTGTTTTGGTGTCATTTCTCTCTTCTTATTATTTCAGTTCTTATGTTTTGAATAATTGAAACTTCAGCACAACTCAGAGGATGCACTCTTATTTTGACTTTTCAACTTTAATATATTTTTACAAAATGGAAGATATTTCCTTTCATAGAACTTAAAATTTAATTAATAATTTTAAGATATTAACCCTAGCAATCATTTGATTACTCTATATGTTTATGTAAAGTTACATCAAAATGCTAAATAGTTAACATTTATTATTAAATATAAATACATTATTATAAATATATTATAAATACATTATTATAAATATATTATAATAAATAATATATAGTAGAATAAATATTATATAGTAGAATAAATATTATTATAAATATAAATACATAATCATAAATACATTATAAATACATAAATTTATTAAATGTAAATACAAAATACTAAATTTTCTCCAGGTAAAATATTTTATAATGCAAAGCATTATTATTTTAACACAGAAAGCATTTTAATTGCAGTAATTGTAATCTACAAATTGGCTACAATGACATTCTGCTTTGTTTGACAAAAATATAATAATTATGCTCTCAACAGTGGATGTTGTCGACACCTCACAACAGGCATGGACTCTGTCCATAAGATCATGGCATTATGGCTATATCAGTTCATAAACATCAGACTTACATAGTTACACAGAGGATGCATAGACCTTGATGCTGTGATTTCAAAATATTTTTCAAAGTACAGCTATATTTCTGCTCTTTTGTATATTCCTCATGACAGTCTTCCCATGGGGCTCAGTTCCCCTGTTTTTTCCCCTTATCCAACAGCTTCAGCTACACACCTTCCTCAAGTACATTATCTTTGAAGGAGTGTTTAAGGATCAGCACATTGTATGTACTCATCAGTACCAAGAAAAAGCATCAGTAGGCATCCCCTGTGTAAACCCTTAGTACGGCATAGTCTGTATTTTGCCAGGGACCATCAGCAACATCTCTTGCCCAAAAGCTTGATGGTTGGGCAGTAGACGAGAGCCACCAGGCTCTGCAGCAGCATGCCTGTGTCTCCACCGCAGCACATTTGTGGTATTACATAGCCTGTCAGCCACCAGCCCTTTAGATAAGACCACAGGGAACGAGCACAGCTGAAAGGACAAAGTGACAAAAAAAACCAAAAAACAAAAAACAAAAAAATCCCAAGTATTGAAAGTTGCACTATGGCTTATTTGCTATGATAAAAACAAGTTTAAGGGGTATAAATAGCAAGCAGAACTCTTCTCTCTAGCATTGATAGTGCACTGAGGGTTTTTTATTTTTTTAAAGTGCTCTTCAGATTTGGTGCATGAATTATCACCTCTAATAGCTGACAATTAAACCACTTCAGCAAAGCTGTGAAATAGAGGACTGGCAATAAAATCCCAATCTCACCTGGCAATTATTTTGAAACTATGCGCCAAATAACCAGATAAATAAATCTGTCTACGTCACAGGCAATTCTCTGCAGACTGACAATTCCATAAATAAACACACACACACAGATGCACACATCTACAGCCACATCTATATGTATAAGCTTCAGTGAAATATGGAATAGGTCTTAAAATCAATGGCATAATCAAGGAGAAGAATATGATAAAACTAGAGAAGTACTCAATGACCTCTCTTGAATACTGTGCAACTGGCTCAAGAACATAATACAAAAGGCTCGATAAAAAAAAGAGCTACTAAGCAGATATTTTTCATTTATGGAATCTGAAAAGCTATCTGGCAATCCCGCTCATTGTTCTGTTTTAGAAGTAAAACAAAGTGTTCTAGGGACGAGTATCGATTTCACCATTAAAAGAAAACTACCCATTCATAAATATTAAGTGATGATATTATCTCTTTCCATGACTGCTTTCTTATAGGCAACAAAAGAAACATAATCCACATCCAGGAAAACAATAAATAGCTTTAGCAGCTACAGACTCTACTCATCCAACACATCTCCTAAATGGAAAACTGGAAGGACATTTTGGGAAGCTATCCCACTACGGAAAAAAGTAGGAGCACCCTATAAAAGACTCTGCAGTGCCACAGACAAACTTCTACAGACATAAAAGGGACAGTAATAAGTATTTCAAGCCTTTTGATCTGATGAAAAATGCCCTCTGTGTTTCTTATCTTCTAAAAAAGAAGTTTTTGTGCTCTATAGTTGAAGGATAAAACAAACAAAATGCCTCATACAGTAGTGTGAGAACCTTTGTGTTCATTAGGAAGCTTAACATTTAGAATCTTGTAATAAAATCAGAGGTTAGAGCCCAGAATTTCCCTGTACTTGTCCTTCCTTAGATACCAGGAGATTTGGAGTCCCTTTAGGTAAGAAGTAAAACACTCAAAAATTCTTGATGGTTGACAGTGAAGTTGTAACAGTTAATTTGTAATCAGGTCCAAGGACTTCTTTCAATATCTTTACCCTTTGCTCAAAATTATGAAATTTTCTTTATAATTAAAGTATTCAAAACCTGCTGACTTTCAAAAACAGTTGTGAGTTTTGACATTTCAAGATGTATCTGAATTATGTTTCCATCTCTTATTTCCAAGTATGATTGATAAAAATTTTTGCTTGTTTTTGCTTACAGAAAAGATGGTATCTTCCTATAGCCACATAATCCAGGAAGTGGAGCTGCAAGAAAAGCACTGAGTGTGGAATCGTGCAAAAAGAGATAGTGAAAGAGAAGAGGACCCTAGGGCCACGTGCAGGAGTAAATTGAGAAGGAGAGAAAGGTGTCCACTGTTAAAAACATGTCCACAGTGCAGCAACATTTGAAAACACTTTCTAGGGGAAAACTTTATCATCAACCCTGAAAAAAATTGTCACTGCAGACCAGGGAAGATGAGGTAGAATCAGTCCTACACAAAAGCTCAGTCCCAACTGGATGATGCCATTTGTAGAGGAAGGTCATGTGGAGCAGAATGAGACATAGATCTGCTTTGCCTCCACATGAGACTGCCCTCTCTCCTTGATGTTGTGCTACATATTTTCTCCCTAGAAATACTTGAGAGAATGTCTTTTTGCTAGTTATAGGCATGCAAAAATTGCCCCAAGGCAAATTGTAGTGGGGAGTAGAATTGAGAAAGAAAGAAAAATATATAGGAATGGGAATATGCATGGACAGACAGAGAGATAAACTAGGATTATATTAGTTTCACTGATTTCTCTTGAGTTATTCCTAATTTGCCCAGCAAGAAGAATATCAGGCCCAACAATTCATAGCTATTATTTGATTCAAAAATGTCAGTGCAGAAGGGAACAGTGCCAGTGAATAAAGCGTTTTCCCTAATGAATACATACATATCATTAGGATTGAACTCTTTATTTTATAATCAGTACAGTCACTAAAATTAAGTATAAAACCAAATGCTTCAGATAAAGCCATCATCACTTATGATAGTCATGTTTCATGCAGTAGCTTTCATTATAGTGTAGGCAAGCAATGACTTTGTTTTTGTAGTACCAAAACCTCCTACTCTATAATCTACATCAGAATCAAGGAGTTAGCGGTTTTCAAAATTTCTCCAGAGCTGACAAGGAGAGAACAGCAGCAAGAACAGCAAACAAAGAACATTTCAGTTTTGAAAAGCTCCTGAAAATTTTGATTTGTTATGAAAAGCATGTTTCAGATAAGTCCTAGTGCATCTGGAAGAAGTTTTTGACTGGAAAAATAATATTCTTACAGAATTTGGATATATTTACACATTTTAAATCCAAAGTCATAATTCAAGCATCTCCTTGTTCTCATGAAGAATGAGGAATGAAGCAACTGTAAGTTGTAAAGTCATGCAGCTTCTGAGGAAGTTTTTGTCTGTGTGTGTAGGTTATGTGTGGGGAATAGGCTGCAGTCTGTTTTAACTATATGACTTCTGCAACTTTGGTACAAGAAGAAGTATATGGAAGACCCTCTGGTGTCATTGTTTGGTTGCTTCCTGACAAGCAATCTATTGTTATTTAACTCACTTTCCTCTTTATCAAATGCTCTGTCCATTTCACAGATTAGTGCGTTTTATGCATGTATTATTATTTTATATTTCATGGTAGTGCCTCATAAAATAGCAACTCAAAATTTTAAATACAAGAGAATGAGGCCACCAAAAAAAAAAAAAAAAAGTATTGAAAGAAAAAAATTGTTCCAGTTTTACTGTTTTCTGTCCTGATCTCAAAAGACCAAGCATACACAATGATGACAAAGTTACACTATAAAACAAGGTACATTAAAGGAATCCCTGAAGCAATATATGCCAAGAAAATATGACCTCAGATAAGCCACGATAATACAAAAATTAACTGCACTGGTAAATTGGACAGAGATTGATAGGTTTTACAGATGGAGCAGTGAAAAGTGAGGTGGATAGTGAGACAGCAAAGTCAGTCCTAAGTGGACTGTGAGAAGTTGTAGATGGATCTCACAACACCAACCATCCAAGTGGTTAAATGTAAGATTAAATTCAGTGCCACTAAGTTCAGTGCATGTGAGAAAAACAATTTTAACTGCATGTATACTTCAAGAGCCTCTAAATTACCTAATAACCCTCAGGAAAGAGATTTTAGAGTCATTGTGAATGCTCTCAGAAAATGTCAGCTCAGTGCCTAGTGATGGTCAAAAGAGCAAACAGCATCATCTGAATTGTCAGAATAGGAATAGAGAGCGAAGCAGAACAGAAAATATTGTACTGCTGTAGAAATCAATGGTGCACCCATTTCTTGAATCCTATGTGCAGTTTTAGTCCCACAATTACAAAAATGATCGAGTAGAGCTTGAAAAGGTGTAGAAAAGGGCAATAAAAATCAGATTATTGAATGGCTTTTTTGGGAAGAGAGACTAAATAAGGTATGACTCTTCAAGCAATGAGCAAGAGAAAATACAATAGAGGTCTATAAAACCAGGTTTGCCAGAGAGAAATTGCAGGGACAACATATATTGACAACATGTGCCACACGTCATACAAAAATATTATTAGACAGCAGACTTAAACCTAACAAAAGGAAGTACTTTTTCAAACAACACTTAAATTGTAAAGCTCAGGGCCACAGGAAGTTCTGAAAGCCAAAAATATAAATTGGTGAGGGATTAGACTGGCTTTTAAAGGCAGCAGTATGGGTGTGACCTCCAACTAAGACAGTCCCCAGGCTGCTGATTGCTGGGAGGCAGGAAGGCAAGGCTGGGGAGCGTGATTTCCAATATGCCTTTTAAGATCAGAATATTCTGAGGGTGATATTTTCCTTTCTGGCTTATGAACTATAAAAAGCATTACTATACGTTTTCATTCTCTCTCTGGAAATACCGCCTATTAAAATATTCCTGTTCCCTTTAAGGCAGAAAAGCTAAATATCTGGTTCTTTAGTTCCGTTTCAGGCTGAGACTGCCTTATGCTACTGCCTCTCACAGAAACAGGGATAGAGGAGTAAATGGACCTTTTGGTTCTTAAGTTGTTGCTAAATATCGAGTAAAAAAGGCTCAAAGAATTACAGCTTCTTGAACTGTTTTTAAACAAATATTGAAGGGAAAGTAACATCCACAGTGCATCAAAGTCCAGCTTTCTTAAAGTACCATGTAAGAGTTTTCTTCCTTGTCATGTCAGCTTCACCATTTTTTTATGACTTACAGAAGCTTTGCATCAGTCACAGAAAACACATCTGAGCTGTGTAACTCAAAATGTTCTGGCATTATCCAGTAGATAAGTCTAAATTCAAGAGCAAGAGAAAAGGACAGCAAAAAAATATAATATCTTCCTTAATGGTATCATAACGAGTTTGACTTCAAGGGCTCTGTAATGTCTTGTTTTTATCTGACGTAAAGTTGCATCGCCAGAAATACTTTCAGAAATTGTGTCAGAAAATCTTTTTTTTTTTTTTTTTTTAAGCTTTCCTGATACCAAAAGAACAAGAACTTTCTTATGATTTATATTTCCATTTCTGGAAGTATATGGCACTACCTATGCTGTTCATAACATCAGGTGAATAACAGATCCTCTGCCATTTCTTTAGTCTTCTCAATATACTGATCATAATGGATACCCGAATGGATCTTACCTGTACTTCTGCAATAAATACGTCCTACTTGCTATCTGCTGTAGGCTGAGTTTCCCTGCTTTAAGATCTTATTGCACTTTTTCAAGTCCAGCAGCTAGAGAGTCTGGACACCGACCCAGCTGGGTGTCCTGCCTGCAGCAAGTCTGGAGAGCTCATTAGGCAAAGCGTGCAGGGAAACCATTGGAAAGAGGCAGAGGTAACTGACTGAAAAAGCATTTATTTCTGGGCTGTGGTTGGAACACAGCCTCTTCCACAGCAGCTGAGGCTGTTGCTTACACAGGTCTGCATGTAAATAAATTGTGTTAACCTAGGAAAATGTGTACTGAAATGCTGTTATACTTAGAAGCTGTCTTTATATTTTCAAGTTGTTTATTATCTAATAATCAACAAGGAACCACATTTTTTCTTTTGCTTTGTTTTTCTCTATATACAGCTTGCAGAGGTGGAGGTACTGAGCAAGTGATAGTAAAGATGAGCATTAAGGTTTCTGGAGAAATGCTGGGTTAGTGTCAGATTTCCCGCATATCTGTCTATGGAGAGCTGAATGGGGAGAGCGCTGCACTTCTGGGTGCAGTGCAGTGTCAGACTCTTCCTCCGGCTGTCCCACTGAAACCTCATGGGATGACCATACCTCCATCTATGGTTTGCACAGCCTCATCTGAGCAACTTTGCATGGTTAAAGTAGAGAAACAGACACTTCTGGGGCACAATTCATCTCACACATTTTAGTTGGTTGCTTGAAGTTGAGCTGAATTACACTCTAAAGCAACTATTTATTTCCACTGACTTTAAAGGGAGTCTGGATGACTTGCTGTAGTGTGGTGCTTGCACTTAGGTGAGATGAATCCCCCAAATTTCTCTTGCTTGCTTTCCTGCCAAGGCTGCACCCACCAAATCCCTACTTCAGTTTCCTTTGTCCATATTCTCTTCCCTGGGTGAAAATGAAGTGTCCCAACCCTGTTTTTACTGTGGACCTTGCTCTTGAGACACAAAACCTCAGTGACTGTGTCCCTGTTTCCACTCTCAAGCTCTGCCAATGCCAAGCCGTAATCTTCACCTGCTAGTCTGAACTCAGTTACATTACATTTGATGGCAGTTGCATTGGTTCCCTCACGTCTTCCAGGTGGCTGCCTGTGCCCATAAAAGAAGAGACAACAGCATGCCCTGTAATCACTCCTGTTCCCCAGGGGGGCTGGTTAGACAGGCTCTGCTTTTTGCTTTCCTTAGAGCATAATTCTTCTGTCCTTAGTCATGGACACAGTCCCAGTAGTGTCCAGGAGAATTACTCCCTTGAGCTAATACTGCTGAACCCCTGTTTCACTTCTCTTTAATCATGCTAATCTTCATCTTTTATTCACTAACTGTTAACAATGGAACTACAAGCTCTGCCTTACCTTCATCTAAATCTTAGGCAATGATATGGAATCCAATTAGAAATTCTAGAGAAGATGGGAGAGTTAACTCTTTGTTAGTCATGTCATAGGTGAGTTAGTCATCTGGTGATTCACAAATCCGTAAAGAAAAATCTGATAGGCAAAGCAGATTTTTTTTTTTTTTTTCTGTTGGCAAATTTTTCTGGCTTGGAACTAATTTCTTGTCCTGCTTTGTACAATACTGAAGGTAAACCTGATCTCCAGACATCCCAGCGTTTCACTGGGTGGCAGAAACAAATAGGCTGATTTTTAAACTGCTGCTATGGCTATTCTGACGGTCTGTCAGGAAGCCAATACTATTCAACACCTATATGACTGATTATACCTCAATCTCTCACCAGACAACCAAACAGATGTCACCACCAAGGATGCCTACTGGCTGCTGAATAACATTTCTGCTGCAGTGACATGGCCTCAATCAGGAAGAGAGGGGATTTTCTCAGGGAGGTAATTACTTCTTACTGATATGAAATCTGGATGCTGAAAACACTGAGGCTTCTAAACAGTGTGGTAGAGGGAACAAATTTAAAAAGAATAGAGGCATCCAACCTTACCTACAAATGGTGAATATGAGCCTAGCAACAAATATTTTGCAGAACTAGGCTGAACTCTATTTGAACAAATATCTTCTCAAAGTGCTGGGGATGACAAATACTGTATTCTTGACTGCACTAACACATTATTCAGTCAACACAACACATTCGAGTGAAGAAATGCTCTTTGCTTTGGGCTGATATTCAGGAATGCTATGAAGACTCAGGCATGGCATTGAAATATATTTCTAGTATGTTTTGCATAAGCCATTTCTAAGGAAGAAAAAAGCTTCTGAAAGATGAAATTTACACTAAAAACAATGAGTATGTTGATAGTTCCGTGACTTATTGCAGAATTAGATCAGTAACCTGTGTGTTTTCCCACCTCCTTGAAATGCACTGTGATAAACATGCTGAGTTACTGTTAATGATAGTGATATGTAGTCTGTTCACACAAGAAGAAATATATTCCAGATATGCATTCATCACAGCTTTAGTAAGCTCTGGAAATAAAATGGCATTCTTACCTCTATGAAGTCAGGTTTCTCGCTGGAGACAAGAGCAGCATTTTAACTATCCGCTGAGTCTCTACTTCATTTCACTGTATTGCAACTTTGAAAGCTTTTTTTCTCTGTCTGACCTAGCATGGATTTTTGTTTCCTGGGGATGTTTTTCTTCATTTTTAGCCTCTCAGTAAACTCAATATGGTCAACAGTTAAATGTGTAAGGTTTATTTATTTATTTAGTATTTTGGCTAAGTCCCAGGCAGCTCTTAAAATGTAAGTTTTACTACTTCATTTATACTCAAAGCACCTATTATTATTTACAAGGATTTGGGCTAGAGCTGTTTAATGTGAATGCCTAAAACATCATGCAGAAATCCATACTGAGCCCCCCCATAAAGAGACTGACACAGAGGACGAAAACTTCCTCTGAAGACAAAGGCTGTGATCAAATCCTGTCCATAGGAGTAAGCACATAAACTCCCTTCAACTACACTGGAGTGACTTATCCAAACTTACACCAAATATCTGTGGCAGAACACGAAGCAAATATTTCAAGCCTTAGAAATTCCTGGTTCCTGCACCATGCTTTGTAGAAAATCAGATTTTTTTTTATTTTTTTTTTTGTTAATATGAAACATATGAATTGCAATACTTGAAGAGAAAACAGTCCCTTAAAGTATTGGGTATATTGTCAGAGAAGCCCAGTTTTGCACTGTTGAAGAAACATGTCTCTATTTGGCACACAAAGACTGTTGTTGCTTTGGGCCCCTCTGTTGCCTGTGCAGCACTTTGGGTTCCCTTGCAAGGTAGGGTGCTCCATCTGAGCCAGGGTGACAGAAGCTGGTGGCCAAACAGGGAGCAGGAGCCCCCCGTGCATCCTGGCACTGGGAACACCACAGACTGCTGGAGCCTGGGCTCCTCTCTGTGACCACTTGCTGTGGTCGTCCTGGGACTGCTTGCATCATGGAGAGCTCAAGCCATGGATTGCTCTCTTTCCCTCCAGTTTCTCCCAGGCTGTGGTGGTCATTTCTGTAGGCAATCCCTGCCCACTCCATTTTATATTCTAGACACACCAACTGCAGTATTTTGTCTGCCTCATCTCAGGAAAATAAGAGATAAAGATGTCCTTGGACACTAGGCTCTGAATAGGACCAGCCATCCTTTTAGGGGAGCTTTGTACCTCAAAAAGGCTGAAGGATCAAGAAACTGAGACAAGGGAAAAGAAGGCCTGAACCAGACTATATAAAGGCCTGGTTTATTTTAGCGTTGACTTAAACTGGCTTTGCACCAGGCCCAAATTGTACAGAGCTGTTTGATGAATCAGATACTTAAATGAAGCCAACTGAGAGGACCCAAAGAGGCTATGCGCAGGAGACATTGCCAAATTCCACACATACAGCAATGTGCAAAGTTAAGAGGCCAAATGTTTCTTCAGAAAAAAACATAGACAGTTTATAGAAAATATGCAGCTTAAAGCCGATCTGTGTTACATGCTAGGCATGAATATTTTGTTTGACTAGCACAGAGGAAACCTACAGCTATCTAATTGCAGATCTCTCAGCTCATCTGCACCGATTAAGAACCAGACAGCGATAAGACAGGGCCAAAGACTGGTCTTTTAGCTAACACTTGAAAGGCCATGTGCCTTCTTGTTAGCCTTGCATGATCCCTGATGGTGTGATGGAGAGGAGCAAGGAGCATCTGTCAGTTTAGTCTGCATGTCCAGGCACAGAAATAGCACAAGCATTAACTATGCAACAACAGGGAAGGCTACTTCCCTGCTGTAGGCCTAAGGGGACGTGTCATTACCTTTTGAAGGGATTTTTTTTAAGGGTTTTACAGCTCCTCCTTAAGTCCCTTAGGAGCACATCCTGCCACCCTGTTCTGAAGGTCTCCAGCAGGTTGCACAGAGGAGTCACACCGAGTCACCCTCAGGCATCTGTCAGTGTGGGGCTGAGGTGTTGGGAAAGGAAGGTCCACACAGCTTTGGGATCACCAGTGTCTTGAGGCCACAGATTTGTCTGCTTGTAGGTGTGCAGTAGTCATTGTAGACTTGGGCATATTACCAACATATCATACCACCAGAGTTTATTTTGCACTAACTGTGGACTTACTATAATATACATACTTTAGTAAATATTTACTTCTAGTAAATATCTGGTTCAGTAAACATCTACATCAGATTTCTAGAGTGATTGCCATTAAGATAGTTGTGAATAAGTGAACCAGAGTTTTTACTGCTTCTGCTACAAACCTGGTAATGAAACATGTTGTCTTTACTGATACCAGCACAGCAAGGCTTTTAGTCTTTATTCACCAATAAAGAAATTGTAACTTGACTGGGAGGAGAAGGGAGTCAGTAGCCATTACTTCAAATTAGAAGCTGCATCTCCAGAAGACCTTTTCATGTCGTGCACAGAACTGTTTTAGGTTTTATGCAACACTATTTAAGAGCTGTAAGTGAGATGCCTTTTTTAAGGCTTGGGGGGAAAAAAAAATATTCAAATTGTGAATTGGCCTTAAGGACTTTGCAACCTGGGTTAGAATCTCATACAGCCTTTGAGACCCGTTGGTAAAGCTCCCTTCTGAGTTTAACCTCAAATCCCTGGTGCAAAATGAGTGAAAAGCACGTGCCAACTTTCTGATAGTCCTGGGGAAAAAGAAACAGACAGACACCACTTAAACATTTGTCTAAATTCCACATGGGGCCTCTGCAGCCCAGCACAGGACCTAGGGTATGACCAAGAAAGGTGGCTCATTGAAGAACCATGCTACAATGCAGTATAACTATGCATCATAATATGTCTTCTTCAGAAGAAGTAAACTTGTGTTTTCTCAGACTGAGGGTTTTTTTTTTTTTATTGTAGATTAAGGAAAACAACAATCAGAATTAAAGAAAATACAAGGTCTTTATGAGAGATCATGGTCCTTCTGCAAGGAAGACTTGAAATACTGAGCAGGAACAGAACTGTTACCCCTGCAGACAGGCAATGAAAATTGCAGTTGCCTAGCTGACGGAGCTAAAACCTTACATGATGTTAGCTGGTTTGACTTAAATCCCAGTTTGGACAGTTTCCAGGAGAGAACATAAAAATTATGTCTCAATTATTTCCATTCTTTGTGTTCTTCTGAAAGAAGATTTCCTTCTGGTGTTTACAAAAAATAAAACCAATAATTCAAAGCAGGTATTTCTAGTAGAGATAGAATATGGATGTCATCATAAGAAGTGCTGGTAAAACCTCATCTGACTAAACGTAAGTCTATGTGCAAAAAACTTCAGTTAAACTGAAATAGTTGCTGGGAAGGGCACTAGGATCAAGGCAGAGGAAGTTTCAAATTTCCTGATGGTTCTTTTTTTTAGAATAAATTACAAAGGTGATTCCCATCTAAATAACAAGAAATTCAGGAAGGTTTAAAGAATTAAAGAATGTTTGTGGTGTTTGTCAGGGTGATAACCATCAGTGAAAACTTTGCTTTGCCTGAGTTGTAGACCAAGTAGTTAAAATGTGGCTCAATGAACAGAGGAGGCTTCCTGCCTGTTTTTACTATTCTATATTATTTGCTCAGTGCTGACAGGGCATTCTTGACTGTGCATAACACAAAGACGGCCACTTTCCTACAGAGTAGAGGGGGCTTGTAAGATTTACATCTGTAATGTATAATTGATACTCATACACTGTTATTAACTCTGCTCTTATGGGCTTTGCATACAATGGGGAGTTATTAGGAGGGCTTTGAAAGAGAAGTCATGGGTAATTTGGCAAACTCTGAATGGGAACTTGGCTTCCTGCATGTTTTCCATGCATATATTCCATGTCCATGCCTAGCTTTCTTTCCTCATTAATCTAATTTCTTTCTGATTGTTCTTTGCCCCAAAGTTTTGTTGTTTTTTTGTTTGTTTGTTTGTTTAAAAAAGAGATTTAAAATTAGTTCCATCTCATCACATGGAAACTAGAAAAATGTTCCACGGCACCCATAAAATAACAAGTTCTGTTTAAAAAAAAAAAAAAAAAAAGAAAAGTCTTAAAAAGCTGCTGAAACTTCCCAGTTTAATTTTATTTCATGGAGCCACTGTTTAATTTACAGTAAATCAAGAGGCAGGAGGGATGATAAAGTTAAGCTCATGCTGTTGAGAACAATTATCCTGGCCCAGAGACATATGTAGCCCCAGAAGGTTGAACAGACCACCATAGCTTAAAGGCACTAAGATAAAAGGGCACGTGCTGCGTGGGCCCAGTGGGAGCAAGGCCACAGCCTGCAAACAGAGCCCACTCAGCTTTCATTTGATTTGTGCCTCTCTCTCTTTCCCTTTTTTTTTTTTTTTTTTTTTTTTTGATTTTTTAATTAAAA
>VXBL01001074.1:82954-128806 GCA_013400195.1 Aramus guarauna
ATTTTGATTTATTCAATAAGACCCTGGTGCATTCATTGGAAAGAAAAAGAGAATGGTAGCTGGGACAGTGTGACAATATCCGTCTAACATTTGCTGCAGACAAAAATAGCTGGGCCAAGAATCGTGGCAGCCTCTCTTTCTAAAAGATTGAAGACACTGAAGCAAGATGTAAAGTAAAATAGATGAAGTCAGGGGACATTTAGAGTCTGCACCAACAGAATAACAGCAACTATTCTTCTTTTTTTTCCCCGGTCTCATTAATCATGCTGGTTAATTGTTGGGATAATGATTTCACAAGTTCATGTGGTACACAAAAGGATTATCCTTGAACTGCACATAGCACTTGGCATTTACTTCTGCATATGCCAGTATCTCTGCATTAAAATGTGAGGATGTTTTTCATTTTCTTTTTTCTATTGTCCAATTTTCCTGGAAAATGAATTGTATGTTGTTCTCAAGGATGGAAATAAATAAAGAGAGAAAATGTCAGATAGTAATTAATGAAAGAGATCACATCTTTTTAAAGTGAAAACAATAAAAGAGACAAAGATAAATAAATAAATAAAACAGTTATGTACTTTAAATGGCTAAGTTGTACCTCTAAAAAAGGACTCAATCTTTTGTTAGGAGTCTAGGTATTTTTATTTTTTTTTTAAAGAAAGACTACTGGAATTTTTAATACCTTTTGGCAGCTGAGTTCAGATTTCTAAAAGTAACAGAATATCAAGACCCTTCTTTCTGTGATTTCAGTCCTCACTGTCCAGAAAAATGTGATACCTGTCACCAAGGCTAAAGAGAGATTGCTTGTAAGGTATGCCTACCTGAATTCTTAAGCACTTAATGCTTACTGATTAAAAAATTTACATGGTTTTTTACAAGATGAGAGATCAATTAAATTCTTTGTTATCCCTCTCATTGTTTTTGTATTGATGACATTTTATTACTGTTTTATTCTAGTGCTTCTTCCTATTTGCATATAGCATTTAATTTTTTTTCCTTTTTTTGGTGTTATTTCTTTCTTTCTGAAGAACACTACAAAAACATGCTAAATATTATTGATTCCCATCTCCAAACTGTAAGAAAGATACATCAGATGCACTATTCTAATCTTCCAAAACTTTGAAATCTTCCAGCAAGGTGACTTGTCATTAATGTAATCACCCAGAGAAAGACTGATTCCATAATTTGGCAGTTCCTAACCTTCCTCTTTTAATTCTAAAAACTTACAGTTTTATTTGACACAAAAACTACTGGCCAAAGGAAGCACGGATAAAATATAAGAGAATTCAGTTTTTCATATTTGTGCCATTTTTCCCCCCTACAAATTGATGCTTAAGCAGATAAACAGCACGTTGTTGCCATATGATGTCAAGCATGTACAACTTGCACTTCCCTGTCTCCTCTTGGTGGAAGATCAGCTCAGCAGTAATCCTCTCAGCTTACTCTTGTGTGCTTCAAGCTGCAGTATGAGAAACTCTTTTAGGGCATTTTCTTAGCTGATTTTTTGTAACTCCTTCTGACAAAAAAGAAAAATTGGCCCTGTCTAAAGCAAAGCAACAATCTCTCAGGATGAGATCATAGCCACATATTTTACCACAGCAAGGAACGAAAGACTGATAAAAATACATCTCGGAATGACCTGGTTTTGTCTTCTGTTTTACAGTGGAGGCATCAGGAAATCCTTTACTTTCCTCATAGACACAAAGGTCCCGTTTCACAATGCAATGCACAAGGTGTAACTTATTTTGGAAGAGGTCTCAGAGTGCCCTGTCTCAAGCAGTGTCCCCTTTAGATGCAACCCTGGATTAAGAATCTAGAATTAATGATTTAGACAGAAATAGTCTTGTCTTTTTCAATATTGACTCCATTTTAACCTTCCCACGCAAAAAAATATCAAGATGTTAATTTTTTCAAAAGAAGAAAGTCATGTTTCATCCCAAAATGGCAGCTTTTGCTTTCCTCCTCTCCTCTGTCCCACCGCAGCCATCAGCTCAGGAGGGACGAGCAATACCTTGTGATCAGCTGGGAGTGTCGTAACACTGGCACACCGCAGTAAGTATCTCCTTCTTCCCTTCATCCCTAAAAGTTGCCTGATCTTGAATTACAAAGAAGTTTGAAGCCACTGCAATCAGAGTCAGGGGACTCCATGAGCAGGAACGAAGGTTAAATTCAAAGGCTAAATTATTTATTGCAAACTATTTGCTTAGCCCTGGCACTGAAGAACAGCGGAACAAATGGAATTGTTAGAAGCAACACGTATTAAGAACAAAGGCTGCAATCCCATTTCTAGTACTCCATGCTTAAATTTCCCCTGTGCTTTAAAAACTGCAGTGTTAGCTTTTCTCTCTCGTTAAACTGCCTCTCTTCTATATTGAACTTTTTTTTTTGGTTCTGTTTTCAGTTTACCTAAAAATTGAGTGTTCTGAAAAATTCAGTGGGTGTAATGAAAGAAAACAGAAATGATCAAGGAGGCAGTGCATACAGCTGTACAGACACCGGCCTGTGCAGGGCGGGCATCTCATCACTACCGTGGCAATATACTGGAAAGGCTACAACCCATCCAAAATGCAGAAGCTCAGCTTGTCATGCTGTAGGAAAACCGCAGTGATCACGGACACAACAGGAGTGCTGCCTTGGGAAAGGCAGAGAGTGATGAGTTGAGACCACCACACCAGCCGTCCTGCACCTACGCACATGGTCCACCCCACCCTTCTCCATTCAAGGTGTCAGCACAACCTGTTTAATCAACGAGGGCATTGCCTTAGCTTCTGAGCATGGCATCTCCCTAGCCTTCTGCCAGTCAGCCTCTGAAGCCCTGTTAAGCAAAACCAGCTGAAGGTGCAGAAACCTTTCTGCAGGCCCCCTGGGAAGGAGGCGGCACACTAGGTTGGCACAGCTCCCTCTTTCTGCTACTTTTGAAGCTTTCATGCTCTGTGTTATTTTTATGCACTCCTTCAGCATCTCATAGCCAAGGGAACGTAGCATTTTAGTCCTTTAGAGCCAAAGTCTGCCCTCCCTTACACCCATGCATCTCATGGCCCTGGGAGACAAATAAATCTGCCAACAAATTATCATTCAAAATTGCATTTCTTAAAAAAAAACAACAAACCACCACCAAAACAAATAGAAGGATTTTGCAGCAAACAAAGTGTGGTCAGAGAAGTAATACTGAGCTGAGTTTTGAGTGAGTTGTGAACTAATTTTCTGTGATACAGTGTCTTATGAATCTGGTAGACTACGGAGGCTTTGGCAAGATGGACAAGTTCTGTAGTTACTCCAAATTCATGAAAATAAACCACCTTATTCCACTTTTACATACAAACAGATTCTTTCTTCCTCCGATTCTCTGTAACAGTCAGTAGCCATAGTTACAATGCTAAATTTCTTGCAGTACAGCACGTATTACCACACATCTTCTCACTTAAGACATCTGAAACCTTGTCCTGAGGATTCCCAGTAACACCAACGCTTTTAGAGGTAAAGTTCTCTCAAGTGTCCTGCATCAGGCATCCTTCTGACTTTCTGTTTAGGAAAACATCCCATTGACCATAATACACTTTTTTTTTTTTTTAAACACATTTATCAAACAGTAAAGATTGTAAGAACACTTACAGGACACAATATAGCAGTATGATAGTCCACCTACAGATTTATTTTTACACCGTTTTAGAATAAGCTTCTTTGCTAAAGAAAAAACTCAAACAGTAATGATACTGCTGTAGGTTATGTGTGAGAGTTTGTTACAAAGCAATGGTTTGCTCATATAAAAGCAATCTTTGGAAATGTTCTGAGCTCTGTTTTCAGGACATTCTTCCCGAGAAGAAGTGTTGCATATCCAAAAGCTGGAATAAAGCCTCAGATCAATGTTCTTTTAGCTCTTCCCAACACTAAGATATTCACATCCATTTTCTAAACAATTGCTGCAGGTTTATGCTGCAGAACAAAGGGGATGAGAAGGGTGGCCATTCCCCGCTGAAAGCTACCAGCGGGTCACACCAAACTCCATAGGTGCGGAGCCAAATAGCTCCTGATTCAAATTAGCAGATGCGTGCATGGAAAGACTCTTTGATTCAGTTCCCTGGTTATTGCTGATCTCTTCAGTGCCGGTTGCTTTCTGACACGGCCAAACAGAGCTGTCTGTCTCCTGCTAGAGTTGCTGATGCAAAACTCTAAAAATCCTAAACTGAGTTAATTATGCTGTGGTTCTGTTGCCATCATCCCACATTTATTCACTTTATGTTGCAATCTGGCATAATACTGACATTCATTCTAAATTATCACAGCATTTACTTTCATTTTGGTCTAAAATTCCTAGTTTCAAAAAAAAAAAAAAAAGATTTGTATATTTGGTAGTTTTTCATAGAAAATGTCTTCTGTGAATCAGACATTTATTTTCAGGGTTTTCAAACACTTCATAGCTCACGAATAAATTAACGAGAAATTGAAAACATTAAAAATTCCCCTGTTGAAATTATTATAATATTTTAACAAGTTTTGGATGTTGTTTTTTCAGTACTTGGAGTGTTTGTAGCACGAGTCAAACATATTTATAGAAACACAGAAACTGTGGCTGGAAGGGACCCCTCTGGATGTCTCAAGCCCACCTTTCTGCTCAGAACAGGTCTCTCACCAGCACAAGAGCAGGATGGCTGTGCCCTTGTCTAGCTGAGCCTTGCAAACCTCCACAGATGGATACCCCATAGCTTTTCTGGGTAACCTACTTCAGTCTCACACTACAGAGTTTGCAGCAGAAGTCAGACATACATATTTATGCTATGATTTCCCAAACTTAGATGGAGACACTTAGATGGTTCATGTCTTCACGAGACTGCAACCAGAAAGGAAAAAAAAAAAAAACAACCAAACAAACCAAACCAACCAACTGGATAGTGGAGATCCCATCCAAGTGCAAAAAAAAGGTGACCACCACCCTCCCAGCAGTTCCATTTCTTTTAGTTTGATTTAACATCCTGCCTAGACCAACCAGCGAAATCTGCAATACAGAGATAAATTTTACTACTGCAGAACTGTAAACTCTAATGAAACTGAGAAACAAGGACTGTGCCAGGCTATTTGTGACTACACTGGCATTTCTGCAGTGCTTAACTGTAGTAGTCTGTCTTATTTCAGTATATCATTCTGCCTTTTCCTTGACTCTGTAGTGAATTCCTCTTTCCTTCTGAACGCCTTTTGTGCAGTTATAATAGAAAACTAATCCCAGCATACAACCGGCTGTATTCAGTGATGAAAAAAGGCAATTCACATGGATTTACACATTTTAAGAATGCACACATTTACATCCGCATGTGTGTGTTTATGTATATAGTACATATAAACACAGATCTGTAGATAAAATTGGTAATATATAGGTAGATATAAATAGACATAATTATAATTACCATGTAATTTCATAGTTGTAATAGAAAATATGCATTCATCATTAAAAATCTCTAAATATTTAATTATTGAAGAATTTACTTAAATTGTAGTTTAAAAATACTCACTTCCAGCAGCTACCGAGTTATTCTTTCTAATTGCTCACTTCTTTTTTTTTGGCTCCTGTTTCCTTCTCCCTTTCTTCTTAGTCTTCTCAGATATAAGAAAGCTGTTGATGCCTCTCGAATGTACTGAGCATTTTAAAATCACCTACAAACTTGTATTAGGTATCCATAGTCATTAGGCAGCCCTGATGGAACTATAATGAGATGGCACTAACTGATGGATTAGACCTTCTACTCAAGATGAAGTGACTAGAGTAACCTTTGAGGTGAAATTTGCCACAAAATAACACAATGCAGATGATATTTCAGGATTAAATGTGTCTCTGTGCCCCCCTGAGCAAAGTATTCCGAAGTGCTAATAATAAACCAGGTTGCTACCAAATGAAAATAATCAGCACATAGATTATATTGTTTATACAGTATTCATATGTCTGAGCAGATATGCTTTTGAAGAGATTTTAGGGAGTTTATGTTAATCATGATAGAATTTCTCTTTGTACCTCGAAAAGCTGAAGGACTCTCCTGGCTGAACAGAGCTGACACCTTGCATGCAACTTCCATAGCTCCCAGAAGACCTTGTAAGGACAAAGAAAATTTTTTTGTACAAAGATTATTTTGTAAAGCAGCATGCCAGAGTCCTACCTTGTCTGGGGTGAGGTGCTCACTTTGAAACCTCAACAAGAAGCATGCTCACAAGCTACATCTACACTGCTAAGTGTGACTGAGCCCTGATGGCCAAGCAGAGGATGGGAGCCACTCTACTTGGAGCTACCTGCCTCTAGAGCAGACCGGCCATGTCCCTGTCATGTAGTACTTGCACTATGTCTCCTCTGGGTCCTTGATGGCCTAAAATATAAAAATTGTTAGGGAGAAGCAGTTTTCAGCTAAAACTTGTTTAACATCCCTCTGTGGAGGTGGTGGAGAGTAGATGTGGGTATCACGGAATGAGGAAATGCATGGGGTGATGGAGGATGTAAAGCCTTCTGTAATACTCCTGGAGGACCATCTAGGCTACGCAAAACCAAATCAGGTGCAGTCTTATCCATGCTGCCTTTTATGAGTGGTTCTGGGAGTGAACTATCCCCAAAACTATACTTTGACTTTTTTCAGATAAAACTAGTTGGTTGACTCCAAAAAAGAAGTGCAAACTAACATGTAAAATAGACCATCAAGCATCCTGTTTTATTCATGGACACCTCAAAGGAGACAAGCTGGAGACAAGTTTCACCTGACATGCTTTTCATCCAGTAATTGAATTACAACAGTTAGGAACTCTGGTTGGGAGAGATGGGCAGATTCTGGAAGTGCCTGTTAAGGGTTTTTTTATATCCCAAGCAGAACATGATAAGTGTTACAACAATAGACTATTAGTATATGGGTTCATGGTGATAAATAATAATCAAAGTGAAAAACTATCTCAGTGAATATATATACACCATCAAAACCACACTTCTGCTCAGGGTGAAGGTTACAGAAATGTTCTTGACTGGATAGAAAAGCTCCTTTCTGAGAAAGGCATACTGAGATTCAGTGTGGCAGTAACACACGCACATGTATTTTTTTAAAACATACATCTTAATTATAGGAATATGACCTTATGACTTCTATGGGCATATTCTGCATCAGTGCTAACCTGGGAACCTTGGGATTCCCATCTCCATAACCAGCTGTCTTGAGAGAAAGCGTGATGTATCCTTTCCCATAGCACTGTATTTTTCCTTCATATGAAAATCCCAATGATTTCACACTCAGAAGACCATGAATTTACATAGCAAACAATTGAAGAAGTAACAGCTATGAGGATAGCTGTATTCTTAATTTTCTCATACTATATTTTCATGTCTTACAATACTTTTCCATGAGCAATCTGAAACTTAATGTCACACAAAACCTAACAGCAATTGCATTCTCTCTTCAACACATTATAACACAGCAGTTCTACTTATTTCTATGGATATTGCTCATTAAGTCTGTCCTTTTAAGAGATAAATGTTGTTCTGCTAAACCTTACCTGATCCTTGAATGCACATTTTGACCTAAGTCCTACAGGCTTCACACTGACAAAGTTCTCTTCTCAGAGAGTTTTTTCAAAGAGCTTTTGGGTCAGGTTTTATGCTTGTGACTCATGAATAAAAGCTCTCAGTCCTTCCCATAACATTTCACTCAAGGTTAATCATTATATAATACAGAGACACCTGAGAAAAAGAATCCCTTTCCTATACACTCTCCAGAATACTTTAAATTCTAAAATCCTTGCCTTCCTCATCAAACTCCTTAATTACTTAATTAAAACTACAGTATGTGTCTAACAAGCTACTGCTCTCAGAAATTGAGCCTGCAGTAATTAAACCACAGTGAAGCCTTTATAATCTGATATACCTTAAAAGATCCTCTTCTCCATCCCCTTTCTTACCTCAAAATTCTTCTTGTCTTTTATTTTGTTTCCTTATAATATCTTAGTTTCTTTGGTGGTACCTGTTGCCTTAGCAAGTACCGAATTTGCATAGCTCTTGCCTCTGTCACCCAAATCCCAGTGACAGTGCTCTCCCAGGCTGGTTTCAGGCTGCCAGCATCACCTGGTCAGTAGGACACTGCTAGGCATTTTCAGACTTAGCTAGAAACAGATAAGACTATGATCACAGGGATTGGTCTCTACCATTTTTCTCTTCCCAGCATTACAGCAGAGGTCTTCCTCCAAATTTGAGAATCCCCCTGCTCTTGACAAGCAATTCAGGAGAGCCCTGCTCAGGTTTCACACCTGTGGCAGCCATTGACCACCAGGCAAATGAGACCATTTCCAATTCCTCAGCTCCCTGCTGAGGTTAGTGCAAACCAACACCCCAACATATACAGAGGTAATTACCAATCTACAGGAGCAAAGAGTTAATTGAAAATCATAGGCTTTTTCAGATGGTATCAAGCCTGCAATTCTCCAGAGGATCCAGAAATGGTAATTACTCAGTGAGCACTTTTCCCTATGCTCTCACCCCCTGAGGGTGACCTTACTCTACGAAAAATCCATCCATTTCTTCCGTGCTTTATGCATCTTCCCCATGGAGTATACATTTTATGTAACAGGATGATTAATTCTTCATCTCCACATCAGGGAGAAAGAGCTCCTTGAAGAGGCAAAGCAAAAGGATTGGGGTGATGCAGTTGTCACTGAAACAGACTTTCATAAGGCTTTACTTTGCTTTTGTGCTTTGAGATGTTGTTATTTAAATGCACTTGATGCTGGTACGCGAGAACAGAGGAGGTTTTTGCTATGCTATTTGAAGATAATTGATTTTCAGCTTGTCCCCCTGAGTATTTAGTGCCTGCTGGGCATTACATGATAGACTGTACTCTGTATCTGCTCTTCATACCAGTTTTACCTGTTTACAAAGCTACAGTGTACCTGGCTCTGGTATTAAAAGACAGTCAGCATGACTGATCCATGGGAACTTCAGCCCCATGAAAGCTTTAGCTGTTGCACTGGAATTAATGCTGCTGAAGAGATCCTATTCTTGTGTGTCCTCAGCTCACCTTCCACTTTTCCTGAACATTTAGCCAAGAGTTTCATTCATGTGTATTACTATCTACAGTCTCAGTATAGAAGCACTATCTATAACCTTATCCCATACAAAGAAGCATCTGAAATTTGCATATTTATAAGTGGCCTGAAAATAAAAATTCAGCCCAGCTAAAGCAAAAAAAAAAAAAAAAAGAAGAGAGAGAGAGATGGCAACTACTGCCTTCAGAGAAGTTCAATGTCCTTTGCTGTCTTTGAGCAGCAGAGAATTTGTTGGTTCCATCTTGGTGTCAGAAATGCTGATTCTGTAAACAGGTGAGCCAACCCAACTGGTTCTTTCCCTGCATGGTCCCAGAGACCCATCCTTTCTTTCACAGTTCTTGAAATAAAATCAGTTGTTTATCTTGGGGTCACTCCCTGCTGTAATCAACAGACCCTTCTTGTCTTACCCTCCTCCAGCAAACAATGTATCTTTTGTGAATCTTGGTACACTCACAAAACCCAGAAGCTTCCTGGCTTAGAACTACAAAGATACTGATGAATGTTGCTGATAGGAGCTCCTGCAGATAACCATTCATTGCAAAGATACCAAAGATACTTGTTCTAAACATGGACTTCTGCAGGTGCTATCACAGCTAGATTGTTTGCAGTATCTCATCAAACTCACTGGCATTTCCAAGCTACAGCTCTCAATGTAGGGATGTCAAAAAAATTAAAAAGACTTTGGAAGTCATGGAGGAAGTCTGTGGCAGAGCAAGAGCTTAAGTTTAGATCTCCTGATCCTCATTGCAGTCCATTAACCTACCACTCAAAAAAAAAAAAAAAAAAAAAAAAAAAAGGCAGAGGGGTAAATGCACCTTGAGTGAAATCTCAGTCTATTGGAAATTCCTTGGAAATATGCTGTGCTAACTCAATTAATTCAGCTCATTAAATGCTGGGGTCTGTTTGCTTACTTGTTCTTAGACTATATTACCCTTTTTTTCTGCTTTATTATGATGTAGTTTATTTTTTTATTTAATTCTGGTGACAACTGCTAGCAGGTTGCTAGTGCATTTATATATGCATTGCAGGCAACAAAGGCACCACATCTGTTCTATCTCTTTGTCACCGCATCTGGGAAATCTCTGCATTCTTCACCTGGCATGACTTACCACATCGCACAGCTCAGTGCAGATAAACACACAGAAATGAGAGAGAAGTTCTTGGTTTGTCACATCAGCTCAACGTCAGCATTTCACACGGCCAGGGCCTGTTCAGAATAGACTCTTCCCGTTACACATGGATCAGGCGTCTGTGAACAATACCGATTTCAGTTATTCAAAGACATCATTCAGTAAAACCCAAGACAACAAATGTAATTTGTGGCCACCCTGGGTATGTGTCCATCATGCAATGTTAGCAACAGTAAGTGCAGGTTGCATCTCACATTGTAAACCTCATTGTATTTGAGTACGGCTTCCTTTAACTTCAACTTGTTTAGAGCAATACATCTTCTAGACTTTCTATCAAAAAATAGCAAAATTTGTGATCAAATATAAAAATTTTGGATTGAAATGTACTGATCCTGTCAGATTTTATGAGAAAAATTATTGAAATAGATTATTTTGACTTTATCATTTTCACTTTCATAACATAAGAAAACCTAAAGCAAACAAGGTCAAGGGAGGTGATTCTGACCCTCTATTCTGCTCTCGTGAGATCCCTCCTGGAGTACTGTGTTCAGCTCTGGGGTCTCTACCACAAGAAAGACACGGAGCTGTTGGAGCAAGTCCAGAGGAGGGCCACAAAGATGATCAGAGGGCTGGAGCACCTCTCCTGTGAAGACAGGCTGAGAGACTTGGTGGTGTTCAGCCTGGAGAAGAGAAGGCTCCGGGGAGACCTTATAGCAGCCTTCCAGTACATAAAGAGGGCTTACAGGAAAGTTGGAGAGGGACTGTTTACAAGGGCATGTAGTGATAGGACAAGGGGGAATGGCCTTAAGTTGAAGCAGGGTAGATTTAGATGAGATATTAGGAAGAAATTCTTTACTGTGAGGGTCATGAGGCACTGGAACAGGTTGCCCAGAGAGGCTGCGGATGCCCCAGTCCAGGAAGTGTTCAAGACCAGGTTGGATGGAGCTTTGGGCAACCTGGTCTAGTGGAGGGTGTCCCTGCCCGTGGCAGGGGCATTGGAACTAGATGATCTTTAAGGTGCCTTCCAACCCAAATCATTCTATAATTCTATAATAGTTCTACAATCTTTTAAGAACAAATACAATTTTATGGTGGGATAGCTCTTAAAGAAGTCAAAGTTATAGGAACATTATCAGCTGAAAGGATGAGGCATAATTTACCTTATTGCTGTGAAATATCTATAAGGCTGTAGTGACCTAGAAGAGTTTAGCAGTTTTGTTCTTGAAGCTTAGGTTTCATACTAAGCTAGTCTTTGTCCTCCAAGTGGGATTCTGTATTACAGAGTGAAAAGTAAAGTAAATTTGCTCACCTAGGAGATCTTTTACATGATGTATTCAGAGTTATAAAACTTCATTTTGATTTTGTAGGGTGAAAAGGTGGATTTAAAACTGTCTTTCTTCCCAAAAAACAATTGAAGATGTCATCCTAAGAGTTTGTGGGACATCAGTAATTTATCTGAGGAGGAGTCATGAAAGTTCAAACTGAGGTCCTATACATAATAAATCTCATGGCTGTTAAATAAGTCCCAGTAGACAGTCATAAGCATTATTAATGAGGCCCCATTAATAGTTTAGAAAACCCTTAGTTGAACTCTACTTGCAGTTCCATTCATTAATTGCAGTAATTAACATTAAGGACTGCAAAAGCTTAATAAATGGCTTTTCCACTAATACGTATGATGCTTATAGTGAAGTTAGGTACTTACAGAGCCATAACTGTGGAGTGCATTTGAAGCAACAGCAGCTTCAAATAGCACACAAAACTTTCAGATTATCCTTTGATATTTGCAGAAAGATAAATCATAACTGAAAGTAAGGAGGCTTCCTATCACACTGGTAGCATGGCAGAATTCATTTTTCCATCTGTTCCTGTTCATAGTGTTATACCGTGGGGGTTTTTTTGGCTCATATAATGTGTAAGCTTCTGGGAGAACTTGGTTGTCCTTCATTTCAGCAAATAATCACAATAATGATGATGATTGTAATACAAATTGGATTCATCATCATTTGAACAGAATGCAAAGCCAGGGCAGAAAACAGCTGAACTGAGAAAAAAAACCCACCTTGCTGCATAGGTTAAGCAAACTCTTCAAACAGATGTGGAAAGAATTAAAGGATGGAGAGTATCTTATCAGTTATCATTACATTAAATAAAGCAAAACCAAACACCAGAGAGACCACAAACCACATTAAAAGAATAGACATAATCAGCTTAGTCTATTTTCTCTCAATAACATACAAAATTTAGAATAATCCGCCATGGAAAATAAAGGCAATAGGCAGTATTACCACCAGAAAGAACAGGTAGGATGTCAAGAGGGTCCTCTTGCTTAAGAGAAATGCATAAATATCTATAAGAATACAACTACAGAACCCATAGGACAATATTAGTAAGACAAATTTAGAAATAAAGGGGTCAGGAGTGAATATCCAAGTTGTTGATCAACCAATCTTTCTTCCTAGTGAGAAAAGGATACTGTGAAGTTGGTCTATTTCAACAAAAACAAAATGAAAGGCCTGATGTAGCAAGTCTCTTTAAGGTATTTCTAGTTTCCTCTGTAGCATGTAGATCGCACCATTTTCTTTAGAAAAACAATTATGTTAATTATAAGGTCCCTCTCAAATTCCAACTGGATAATTGCATTTTGTCTACTTATATTATGGCACAGCTGTGACAGGAAGAAGTTTTATTCACCTGCTGTTTCAAGATATTGTGTACTTTTACTATTAATTAGTTGCTACATTTCTCCCCAGAAACAGCTGCATTTCACAAGTGGATTTAAAAGACTCCTGGACATTCTTTGTACATATATGTATAGAAGTGCTTTGATCCTTTAAAGTATATGGCTGTAAGATGATTTTAATTAACTCATAATTCTGACAAATATTTATCTGGCCCTTTGGAAGCTGGGATGGCTTAGGAAGTGGAATCTTTTCCTTCTTTAAAAATCTGAGTAAAGTACCATGTGCAATAGGAATTTATAGGCAGTTCCCAGCTACTGATAGAAAGATGAAGTACATACTCTTGCATTTATTCAGTTGCTGTGAAAAAAATATGGGAACAAAAGCATTTTTACCTACTTTTACTTCTCAAACTCATGTTCAATACAAAGATGTAGCGTGTTTTTACTCCATTGAAATGACACCTTTTTTTCCCTTCAAGCCTGAGGGGGTTAAATATTTCTAGATTCATCACAGCAAAAGAAAGCAAGTATATCTTTCATTAAAATTGATTCACACAGTGTCAGAATATAATGTCATAAAATAATCTTTTCACTGCTCTCTAGAGAACGTTGTGTTCTGGGCCTTCCAGGCGGTATTGTCATCCTTACCTTGATATCCGACAGCTACCTAGAAATCATGTCGCTTAAGTGGAGCACTTTTGTGCCACTCAGAAATCTTACTGACTGTAAATTAGAGATGAAATGGACATAGAAACTAGCAGTCCAGATTGATACAGCCGTTATTAGATTCTTATTAATACTTCAGGTAAGTATTAATCATCTATATTATTCCCACATATGGATTGCTATCTATACAGGGAACTTAGCCTCTTCTTAGGTTTCTGTGTTTGTAACAGAATTTTAAATACTGAAGCTAATAGCAACAGAAATGCATTTCCCTGCCAATGTAAGGAGCAAGGCATGAAGGCCTTTGGGTTGGGAAAATCATGGCAATGATCTGGTGACAGGGTAACGTCTAATTTCAGTGCATTCTTACAGAAGCCAAGATTCAAATGATAGCACATGAAAGGAAAGTTCCTTTCATTACTGCCTCAGGTAATACCATGATTTAGTATCAATTGAATTTTTTTTTTCTGGTAATCCATGACAGTTTTGCCTTGGGCCACCTTACAGACATGAATCTCGTGGGTTCTGCACAGTATGGGTACAACCAGGCACCAGCAGTTCCACAAGTAGCTAAGACCCTCCATGGACTAAGACAGTGCCCTCATTTGTTGGTCTTGGCCTGGGAAAAAAGCAAGACCTTGCAATCTTTCTGCCATATTTCAATTATTTCAATGATTTTGGGATAATGTGCTTTGAAGAACTATGGGAGCCCTAAGATTAGGGAGGATCTGACCTCCAGGATATCCAGAAGATCTATAGATTCAATGTGGATTGCAATGTGAATTAAAGCCATTCTTATACCCATGAACATCCAGCTTGAACACTGCCTCAGGTACAAGAGTTATAATGGTGGGCACTGATTTAAAATTTTTAGATCATATCCAAACAGAGTGTGTGTAAAGGCCAGTACCAATATGGTGCTAACCTGGACATACAACTGCTAAAAATACAGCTGTGCCTATATTAGCAAGGGAGGTGGTAGAACAGGACCAAATCTGCAGAGCAAAAGTTTTAGTGCTGCAGAGCAGCACCCACAAACACTGTGACCATGGTTTATTTTGGAATAGTTCTGCTCTAGCCCTGTGGACTGAGCATCTATTAATACTTACAGAACATGTGGTGCCCTCCCAGAGCCTGTCTTTGGTTTCGTTTCACCCATAAGGCATCCAGTTCATGTGCTCCAAAATCACTCTACAATGTGATTACAAGTGTCAAAAATGAGGCTTCTTCCACCCCACAATGGAAATAAGATGATAATGCAGATGCATCCACCATTGATGTCTATGAAGAGGAAGACTATTTCTGTCAATAACTTTTGTCCAAACCCTAAAAGTTAGTTAGTATCTTTGGTGGCCCAGCAAAATGCTCCTTTCCTATTGTTGCCATTGAAAAGCCACACCTTCAAAGCAATCTTTGTGTTATTTCTTGTTCTGAGAGGCAAAATCCTGTTCCCACCAAAGTCAACAGAACTTTTTCCACTGATACTCATGCAGCTAGGATTTTTCCCAAGATTTGTGCACACCCAAGACAGAGTTTCCTTCGGTGTGCAAAGAACTAGAAAGGACATGAGCATGAAACCGTGCTCATCTGATGTGATGGATAGGCTGACTGGCTCAGGACACCCCGGATGTCTCGGCAGGAAGGTGCTGTAGGTCTACCAGATGCTGTGCTCTTGGGATTTGCCTTAGACTTCAGTGGTAATTCACATCCCAGTTATCATGGTTGGGGACAGCAACAGCAACGTGCTTAAAGTTCCAGAGCCTGAATTCAATCCTGCTCTTGGTGGGTATTCAAGCAAGTTACCTCAGCCTCTGCTTCATTCGCTGCCTACCTCCTATCTGGGTTATTTCAGCTGTAAGATCAACTGTGTAAGGTCACTTTCCATGCTTAAGTGCAAGAGCGTTGCACAGCAGGAAGCTCTGAGCATGACTGGTGCTGGCCTGGAACAAGTACCAGCATCAAAATACAACATCGTTCTCTGAGAGAATTGCTGTTCCTCCCTCTCCTCCAAGATTCACCTAAAGTTTCTCATCTCATGAGAAATAAAGGATTAATGTCATGAAGGAAAATAACCTGTCACCCAGGAGAATCATGTTTTGTGAGACTTATCTGTTCATTACCAGTGTTGGCACTTAAGTAATGTTAACCCAACACTGATCAATGGGAGTGGAACTTCAGGGGAGCTGTGAGTTGCATAGCACTATTTTACTCCAAAAGTTTTCTGGAGCTGTATTTACTTTGTTTCCTACTTTTCTTTCCTCTTCTTTAACAGCTTTTATTCACATGTGAATTTCTGGCAGTTTCAATATGTGAAAACCCATTTAGGCAACACTAAAACTGAGAATTCTCCACTGTATAAATTTAATTCCAATTACTCTTATTCCCTTGTTATCTGCTGGTTATAATGTGAAGTACTTTCAAAATTGGCATATTAAAGAAGCTATAATTTGCTCAACAGCTGTAGAAACTGTGATAATTAAAGGAAAAATTAATTGGTTTTATTTTGATGTTTCTTTTATTATGTTGCAAGTATGAGAATTTTCTTTTAAGGTAAAAAGTCATCAATTCTCATCTGTCCATCCATCTATATATGTACCTCAGCATCACACTTCTCTGAGCACCTTCCAAAAATGAAAATATGGAAATAATCTTTATCTCTTTCTTCTCCCCTCAGCCTGTAGAAGAAATAGATTGCTAGATTTTAAAGTCAACAAGGACCACTAGGTTATTTAGTATGAAATCCTTGATCAAGCATTACATCTAGGCATGCCTTTATTGAGCACAAGGATGTGATTTCAACTCAGGTAATTCCAGATAGGCAGTCAGTTTTGATATGAAAGCTGCAAGAAATGAAAAATTCAGCACTTCCTTCAGCAGTTTCTTCCAATGCGTGTTGAGCACTGGTGTGCCTTCCTTCTGGTGGAATCTCTGCAGGTTTAACTTGTAGCTGCTAGCTGTAACAGTGCCTTTCTCCAGCAGATTAGAAAGCTCTTTAGCAGTGACTATTTTCGCTTCACAATGGCATGTGTACCATCAAATCAAAGCTTAGCTTGGTCTCTTCTGGATAAATTAATTAGATTTAAATTTCTATGTTTTCCATTGTAAGAGAACTTTCAGACCACAAGTGAGATGCATTGAATTTCTTATGTCTTTTTTAAATTACAAGGTCCAAAACCAGACTCAGCAGCTTGATTTGGCAAAATTACTGTCAGGTAAAGTAGCAAAACCACTTTCCAGCTCTTAATCCCTGTTCCTTTTTTGCACACGCAAGGGCACTAGGCCTTTGCCAGGGCTTTAGGCAGGTTGCTCATGGGGAACTGCTTCATCAACCTGATTCCTAAAGCATTTGCAATCTATTTGCACAGTACTTTCCTTAGCTTTAGTTGTGAAGGACAGATTTCTAGTAGCCCAGACACTCACTTCTAGTAAATGTTCTAGCAAGTCCAGTTCCCATGAAAGATATCTTATATATAGAATCTTACTATGCAAGACACTTTAATCTCTGCAGGAAAACTACAGAGAAAACTCTGTTCAGGCAAACCTAGCTCTGGAGGTACTTACAGAGATGAGCATAGAGTAAACCTGTGTGACTAGATTCATGACTGGAACAGATCAGCTCACATTTTAAAAATAAGTGGTGTGGATCCCTCCAAAATTATAATTAAAGAATCATTGACTGGTCTTGTAGATATTGGCCTGAGCCTTTCTCTTCCTTAAACTTCCAATCGATACAATGAGTATACAAATATTTATCTTTATAAGTACTATTCATTAAAAGCTAATTATAGTATACTTCTGAAATTAACTATTAGCTGCTTTAAGTAGATATCTTACAAGATTATACTAAATAAACAGAATCAGTCATTCCTAACACAGTGCAAGTTAGGAATTGTTTCAAAGATAACTTTAATTCCAGTTAAACAAGATGTACTGTAAATGTTCCCTTATACATTCATTTGACATCCAACTCTCTGGAGAATTTTTTGCTCTTTTTCTACTTTACTCTGCATCCATTTTATTTTCCCTCTGGACATCCAGTACAAAGAGGAATTGGGTTGCCATGTTCAGACACCATTGCTGCAGCACTACCCTGAGCTATCTGTTTCCTTAGCACGCAGTTTCAATTCTGGTTATTTATTGACTTTCTCCAGGTTTCTCAGAACACCTCCTTACAGCTGAGTGCAGGCTGGCTGTGCTGCCAGCCGGACGTCTGGGTCTGGAAAGGGCAGGAGGAAGCCTGTCCCTGGGGGTAAGGAGCCCAGCACCATCACAAATACATTAGATTCCACTGTGAATTCCACAAATAGTTAATAAGAGGCTAAATTTCCTTTCCCTAGTTGGTCCACGAAAATGAACAGAACAGTATGTAGAAAAAAGGCAACATACAAGAATGAATGATTTTCGGTGTCTTCATTATCACAGTAGGGAGAAAAAAATGGGAAAACTGCGTATATGTTTCTCCAGGTTCCTAAATTGTGTAGCAGAAGCTTTTTACCCAACAAAAAGCTCAGTGCAAGCTGCTATATTGCACCTAGAAGAAATACCAGTACTGAACAAAACCTAATGCAAATGAGGTTAGTATCTCCTTACCAGCTTGTAATCTATCCTTAAAGGGTTAGAAAAGAGAGTGGTAATAATGCTTGAGTATGCCTAAATTACAGAAAAGGAGACACAGGTTCCATTTTTTGCCACTGCAGATAAGATCCAAGAGAATTAATCTGTGGAGAGATACAAGAATATCTCACCTTCCAAAGGCAATTACTTCCACTGAGAAAAGTTGTTATAACAAAAGCTTTCTACTTTCAAAGTGTGAAATCCACCTTCAACTGCACATATCTGCAAAAGAAAAATAAAATAAAATAAAAAATCACTCGATTACCAGACTGGTATTACTAAGTTAGTATAAGAAAGAGCTACATTTGATCTTAAACAGTTCAGAATCATTTCCATAATTAATCATGCAAGTCTTGCTTCAATTGTTAAACCAATGGTTTACCCATTGTACAGCTTGACCCAAACAAGGCGCATAATACTTCTTAGGTCTCATATTCAAATCATTGACATCGAAGGGCTCTCCCAGATATTTCACTGAGGTTTTAGACATAACTTTATAAGTGCACTTTGAAATGAACCTGTGATCCCAAAGCAAAAAGAGAAGTCATATTTTCTTGATGATTGTCAGCCTTTTCCTGGAGACTTGGAAACAAGTCCTGGAAGCTTTTCTTTCATCAGTTTGATTCTTTGCTGCAAGGTAATGGTATTAAGGTATTAAGTGAAAAGAAAAAATGTAAAAAAAAAAAAAAAAGGAAAGAAAGAAAAGACAGTAACAATGATCCATTGGCAGGAGGACACCATTCATTCTTTCCATTTTGTTCCTGTCAATTTTATTTTTTTACAGTAGCAAACTGTTTTACTACTTCAATATCTGAAGGAGGAGATGCAATAGGGTAGGCTGCTCAGAGGACTGTGGGGACCTGGTCTACCAGGTTGTGCTGTGACCATTGGCTTGGGCAAAACAAACTGGTAGTATCGCACACTGATCTCACATTCCCTTTACACTTTGGCTATGCAAAGAACAGGAAATGGTATCAATCGTGTCCTAGTCTTTCTTCCACCACATTGTACATCTTTAATATAATGGGACAAAAAAAGGAGGAGTTGTGGAATTGCGGGGGGTATTCTTCATGAACTGCTCTAAAAATATTCAGAAGTGGTTAGCCTGGTATTCTCTGGGAAAAAAAATTCATTGAAATACTGATTTTAGGAATTTAAACCACCTAGATATGAGTCCAGAGGCAGTATAAGAAAGTGAGATTTCTTTAATAATTATCTGGAAATTTGAAAAAGACATATTTAATTATTACTCAATTATCATTTAAAGGAAAGGATGACGTCTTTTATGTTAAGATTCTGCAATAAAGTTAACATTTTCTGTTTTTAAAAATATCACTGTATGTGTTAAAGGCTCATTGGCTTCTCTTTGCATGGGTCTTTTTACTAGTAATGCACTATATGTTAAAGTGCCTGAAGTCAGTGGAAAAGCATTAGTGGCCAGAAAGCACATTTACACCCTTTCAGTCCAACATATCTCATGAAACAAATCAAATTCGCAAACAGACTTTGAAAAAAAGGGTGAAAAAGTCGAGGGACTTTTTGCTCATTAGCAGAAAAGAAACCACTTCTGACATATGAAAGTGCCATTTCTGTGTCTCTCGCTTAAGATGTGTAAACAACAAAGTAATCCTGAATTGTACAATGTTTCTGGTAGAAATGAAAGCCAAGTGGCCAATTTGAGTCATTTTGTGTCTTTCAGATGAATAGCTGTGAGGAACATCCTTTGAGGCAGACAAATGATCTGAGACAGTTCCCAAAAGGTATGATTATATATAAGCACCTGCTTGCTGTTATGATGATTCAGTCAAGAACAATTGTGAATGCTTTTATGAGTTCTGCAAAGCTATTAACCTCAGCAGAGTGCAAACCAGTCTTTTCCTTAAGTGTCATAGTTCTGAAAACCCTCCAGCAACTCTTGTGTATAATATGATGAGCAAGTCTTCATGTATTGGACCACATAGTCCAGAAGGACAAAACTTCAGATTGATGAACTACAAGGACAGGGCTGAGCAGTGAACCTCTACATGGGTGTCTGGAAACTGAAAGGGGTCTAAATCCAATAACAATTGGATCTGTGAAAGGCTTTTTCTAGTACTCTGGGCTATCTGAACTGATGAAACTTAGTTTGGTGGCAGCTCCTGGCAGAGGTCCTTTTTAGTCACCTCAAGATGCAGATTCAGATGTTCAGATTTCTGCAGCAAAGTAGGCAAGGACTGTGTAACATGAAGTCCAGATTTAATTCAGGCTTAGTCACAGGGGCACAAAAAGCAGCAAAACACAGTGAGACTAACATTACACCAAGGAAAGGCTCTCGCCTTGCATGTTGTTGTGAGGCAATGACAGTTAAACAAATAGGGATTGTGAAAGAGGTGGTCCAGGAGAAAGTGTATGTTGTTACGGTCTGTATGCAAGACGGACTATTAGGAAGGCTTACATGTCAGAATGTGCATCCTGCTTTCATTTGTGTGTCTCTTAAAAATCAAAGACAAGAGAAGAGGAAAGACAACACTGTGTGGGAGCGTGAGTAATGGACGTTTACACTTAGCAAAGACAGAGATTATGGATCTATCACAAACTTAGAGTTTCTTAGCAGAAGACGCTTATGGAAATGAATGTGGTTTAACAACAGTCTACATTAAACTGTCATGTGGCAAGTATTGTACAAAATAGATAAATTAATATGTATCTATATATTATAGACATAAAAGCATTATGCACATCATTTGATGACACATTCACTTCAAAGCTAGTGAGCAGGCAGAGAATGGGATGTCATCATGAGCAGCACTTGTCCTTGTGAACAAGAAGAGTTCCACCATGAACAGAGCTCCTGAGGACATGACAGTGGTGCTATAACCCCCTTAACCGAAGAGAAACGTAATATCCAGGCCATGAGCTTCTGTTCTGTGATCAGTGATCTCCAGATTCATTATGAAACTTTGCAGAGCTTCAAATGTCAAACACATGCGCAGGAAGGATTTATACATATGTATTCAGCTATATTTTTCTGCTTCACAGCGAGTCCAGACATCTTAGCTCTAAATATTCACCTATGTTACAAAAAATTTTCTCATGTTAGGCTTGTGTCATTGATAGCTATGCATGTAATTGAACTTAAAAAATAATTTTGTCATAGTCCCGATCAGAAAAAGCCCTTGTCTACAGAACAGCATGACCTAAGTGGGCACAGAATGAGAACAGGAGAACATTTCTATCCATCTTACTACAATGTTAGTACATTGATAAAGAGTGTCTTGGTTCAGTGAAGAGCACCTGGTCTCCCAGTCACACTGAATGAGCGAAGAGTGATTAGCAGAAAGACACAACTGATGCCTCCCTGTATCACTCCTTTGCCTCTTTGGCTTCATTGCAGTAGCTGAAGCTGAAGCCTGCACAGCCGTGGCCTCTTTTCCTGCCTTCCCTTTTCTTACTTTTCTTTTCTTGGTAGGACAAAGACTGATGCTAGCATCTCCCAGGTCAATGATACTTTTCAAAGAGCTATAGTCGAGCATGGAAAATTCCTCCCGTCAGCCTGCGCTTCATAGCTCACATAACCTTGATTGACATATGTGAAGTGGTTTGGTGAGCTGTGATCAACTAGGGATTAGTCTGATCTTGAGTTTCACACACAGATGAAGGGGTTGGATAAGGGAAACAATTTTTTTTTTTTTTCCTGCTTATTTGTGCTTTTTATGAGTGGAAATACCTGTCTCGTTTGCAAAGGCTGTTGGTAGAGAGCTGGATATTGACCATGTCTTCCCAGTTGCTTAAGAGGCATGGAAGAAAAGGCTTCAACTGCCTGTGGTTTGCTGCACTTCCAGTCTGAGGCTTTGCTCGACTGCTGTATTAACCCAGATATTCAACCCTGGATTAGATCTGTCCAGCCAGCAACGGCTCACACACCAAACCCATGCACTTAGAGCAATGTCTGTTCTGACTGCAACATCAATAAATATACCCAAGCTAGTTTTAATCTTGGTAGTCTGTGTTCTGGTGCAGCAAAGATGTCTTTACACAGTTCAGCTCCTCAAGTAAGAGCTCATGCTCTCTGGCAGACTTGCTCAATATTGCAGTGTTGAAATTCACGCCACCATCTCCTGATGTATTGGCCATTGTAGTTATATTAAATCCAGCTTGGCACTGTGCCTAAAAGCAGTGCATTCATTGCACCCATTGCCATGTAAGTTCTCTCCTGCAGGATGGAAACGCTTTCAACCTGAGCAACTGGTTCATCCTAGTTGTATATAAGTGACTGCAGCTCACAATGAAGAAGTAAGCCACTGGTTTGGCATAGCCTAAACCTTTGTGCGTTCATACTTTTCTGGTGTCACAATTTCTGCTGGGGTCTCAACAGTCACATTTTTCTGTAAAGAACAGTGAAAATATCCCAGAAAGGCTTTACTTACCAAGTGCTAAGAACGATTGGACATGTCTCTCTCACATGAATGACAGACCACCACTTTGGATATAGCTGAGCTGATGTACTTTGTGGAGTTTGCAAAAACTTTGCTGTAGACCTACATGCTTGCCAAGATCAGCTCTTGAGTTCCTGCCTAAAGTCAAGATTTGATTCCAACACGTGTGCACAGAGCTGGAGAGAAATTATTCTGATAAAATATGTTTCAGCAATTGTTGGTTCACTAAGATGTTGGAAAAAAGTTGTGATGTACAACCATACATTTCCCAAGAAATGTCTTAAACACTTGATATCTGCTTGAAAGAAAAGTCCAGATTCAAGTCCTTGTCTGTGCCCTAGCTGTTTTGCAGAGGGTATTTCTCCAACATCATTTGCCAAACGCAAAGTGAAAAAAGTCTGAGATCATCATAATTTTCATAGGCTAAGCAAGCTGTCTCCTATTGAGTATGAAACACATACAGGTGCAAAATCTTGCAGGGGTTCACAACAGCTGATTTTAACCCTTTTTTTTGTGGGAGGGAGAATACTTTTGAGTACACTAGCTCTATATAACACCATATTTTGTGTCCAAGATTATTTTTTTTTAAGAAAGCAATGTAATTGCAGTTTTTCAGTCAACTTTATTTTATACATACAAGCTTTAACCTTCACTTTATTTGCTGAATGGGTGGGTCATGACTCATTGACATAATCTCTTCAAAGTCTGCCAGCCTGGGTGCCTTCCCTAATGATATTGCTTGTTTTGTGCATTGATACAGTGACAGTTGAGAAAAATGCTTATTCTTTGAAAGGTCAGTGTACAGCTTAATCTACATCAGAGCAATCAGTTTCTGCAAAGCCTATTGCTGAAACATAGTTTTTAACCTTTTTACATCTCAGCTTTTCAGTCCTCTTTTCACTTACTGTGCTCCGGACTGACACACCAGCTACTTGACGTTAAAGTTTGAATTCTTCTCTCCAAAATGCTAAGTTTGCTAAGGTCAGTATATCCGTTCTTCCTTATCCTCAGGAGTATTTTAATGAAAGGCCAGCACTACACAGCTCAGTGCTAAAAGGATTATAGAAATTGCAGAGCACAGCACTCCCGACTCTGTTTAATGCGGAGAATCAAAGCCAAAAGTGGTCTGTTTTTTCACTACAAATACCATTTGCATCCCATCATGACTGGACGGAACCTCGAGAGGTCTTTCTATCTACCCACCTGCAGTATTGTTTTCCTGCCATTTGCCATCAAGCTGTGGTCAATAAGCAACTCTGGGCAGAACAGAACTTGCTCAGTGCAGGGTATACAATCAGCATTGAAAGCAACTACATTAACATTCCTCTGCCTTAAGGCCTTCAGAACAGTATTGTGCTTTTGAGAGTCTTTCATGCTGCGTATGCACAACACACACAGGAGGAGTACACACTATTGGAAAACCAGAGTATTTTGCTATTGCAAGTTTTTTCAAGACAACTGGAGAAAATATTTAGGTGGGCCAGACGTAGACGTGCAAACATCGAATGAGACAATCAGCAGAAAGGCAGTGAACCATATAGAATCCTACCACATGACTCTACTTGAAATTTATTATGTGAATTAAATAATACAGTTCGAAACCTTTTTACATCACTTTGCTGTTCTCCCTTGGCACAAGGGAATGAATTAGACAGCTGTCACCTTGTCTGTAAATAATGTTCAAAGCTAATTTCTTTGAAGATGTTCCTTTATGTGCATTTCAGTAAGACGAATGTAGATAATTAAATATTAAGATATTTAAATCAAGTTGAATATAGTCAGCAGCCGAAGTAAATTACTACCTTGTACTGAATCTTCATCACATGAATCTGCTTGTTTTGTTTTGCTTTGTCTTACTCTATTCAGAAAGTGATATCAATTAATTGCCACTAGAGCTAGATACAGTGTTCAGATTTTTTTTGTCAAACAGGGACAAATTTTACCCTGGTTTGTGTCTTGCCGGACATGGCATAAAGTGCAAGATGTATGCATCATATTCTGATGTGAGATTGTATTCTGTGCTTTGTATCCGAAGTAAGTTACTGAGTAGAACATTGGAATGAAAACGCTTCTGAGGTCAGGGCGAACAATCAGAAGTGATGGCCTCTGCACAAGCAGCAATGCCAAGGAGAAAGATGACCATAAGGCCAGAGAGAAACACTAGAGAAAATTCAGTGACATTTTTAATGCCTATGGAGAGGCAATCAGGGCATTGGTGTTTGATATCCCAATTCCACATCATCAAAGGGAGCATTGTCATTGGGCTTTGGCTGACGAGTCAAGACGCAACACACCATAGCTTTGCCTTGGCAGGAGGAGATGCTGAGCTAGCTGCACCAGAACTGAGCCCGCGCTCCCAGCTTTGACACTCCATTAAGCTACATTCACTGGATTTATCGCTGAGACTTGTCAAATATGTATGTCACATGACAAGCAATACGAAGCATTAACTGATTGGGAAATGGTTCAGTATGAACTCTGTAAAGCAAATATGGTTACTTTTTACTCCATGAATTTCATGCTACGCACTTAAGCATTCACACACTAAGGTATTTAAGAGCCACAAATCATTTGCAGCCATCATCCATAGCCTATGAATGTGACCTGAGTCTACAGGAAAGCAGGCACCTCTAGCTAACAAAAATAAAATTTAATTCATACTTATTGATGCTAGCACTAAAATGGGGGGGGGGAAGGTGGGCATGTGTATAAGCTCTCACTTGAAGCAGAGCTGCACGGAGGTGAGAACAGCAGATCTGTCCAAAAGTGACACTGTTTTTTCCTTACTTCCAAGCTGTTTTGTGTACCATACGTTGTTATGTCAAGTCATCCCACATGCAGTCTGGTTTGGTTTGATTTTTTAAGTCTCACACTCCCTGGGTTAGGACATCACTGCCAAAAATACACATTTAACAGTGACAGGATAGATACTCCTCTTCGTTTGCATCCCCTTTCTGCTACCAACAGCCCATAGTTTAATGGAAGAGAATGAAAGTGAGGAAAGTAAGGAGATCGTGAAAAATAAAGGATTATATGAAAACAAGAAATTTTCTGTATTCCTTAGCAGCTCATTTCCAGGCATCCTAATAACACAATAGGTTTTCAAGCATATATTGTTCCTGTAAGGAAGATGTAGCCTCATTTTGGAGCAGCATTGCTACACATTTGCAGACTTTACATTTCAGTAATTAAGTTATTTATTGGAGAACTACTCTATAAATTCCCCACAAACATGCAGTAAAACAAAGCGTATATACACATGGTGTGCATGAGTGATTTATAGGGACTGGTCGCCTTTAAGCTATATAGTAAAATAATGATTCCGTCAAGTTAGATGGCTAGTTTTAGTGACATGTATACTAAACAGTTGCCATGTAATACCTCCCTTTAAACTGATACATTGCAAGTTGTCATTGCTCTTTGCAATATAAAAATTGTGACAAACATACTGAAAGAGTGATGTGTTTTCTCTTTTAGCTGACTGTTCTTCCAAGATTGTGAGGGGAATAGCAAGCATGTTTGTAATTAAAGATAACACACAATTCTTCTGTGTTATCATTTTACCTACAAAACCCCAGGGTAAAACAGCTTTAGCATGAAAAGAAACACATATGGAGCTGCTGGTGGGATATTGTCTGCTTGAAGTACAGCTCAGAGAGAGCAAAAATTTTGAGCATGGCTCCTAACAATAGAAAAATAAATAGAGTTTCATCTTGTGCCTCTGTCTGCTCAGTAGTCTGATATAATAGCTGTCTCCAAACAAAGTGCTGAAATAAAACTTCTCCTGGACAGCCATTACCCGCTGTGATCATCTAGGGAGACAGGACTGCCTGTAATCTCCGTTCACCGTTCGCAGTGGTCAGCAAACCCTCTTAGTGCATGGAGACTTTCAGGTATTCCCCTTCCATAAAGGCCAAGCCAAGGCAGTGAGAAGGTCTCCTGTTGATTTCTGTGGGCACATGGATGTCATGGAGCCAACAGCAAAATGTGTGCTCTTAGGAAAACATCAGACTTGCACCCAAAACATGAAAATTAGTCCTGAGAAGCAGCACGGAGGTGTTAATATCTTTCAGACAGAAGGAAAAATAGGTACGTTACCATGAAATTTTAACTGAATGGAATATTTTTCAGAAAGACCTGGTCTTTCACAGAAACTGTTGGAATTTCTTGAGTATTTTTCAGCAAAACTCCCTGCCATGGCCATGCCTTGCTCAGCAGGGCATGCAGAAGCAGGAATGGCTTGGCGAGGCTCTGAAGTCTGTCCCATTACCTCTGCCTGTGAGATCAGGCCGTAGCTCAGATGTTGTCCGATCTTCAGGCTGGTCATACGTAGGCTTGTGAGGTTTCGTTCCCTTCCATAGAGCCAAGGCTGCATGGCATATCTCAGGAATGACCCCATGGTATCCAATTCAGAAAATGGAATAGTTCTTCTTATTAATAAGGATCATCTTTGGGCAACCTGGTCTAGCGGAGGGTGTCCGTGCCCATGGCAGTGGGGTTGGAACTAGATGGTCTTTGAGGTCCCTTCCAACCCAAAACCATTCTATGGTTCTATGATTCTATGATCTTACCACTGTCACCTCTCACTTTTCCCGCATTAAATAATCACATCCGTCCTTTCTAGTTTTAAAATCTACTCATTTATAACCCTGGATTTAAAATTTGTCAAGGCTTTGGAATATTTATATCAAGGTTTTTTGTTCTGATCAATCTTTATATTTTAATATGACATGCATAGAGTTTTGCCTGCTATGTCAGGAAGCAACCCCCATACCTGTGCTTTAACTGGAAAAAACGAGCACCAGTTCATTACTCTCCAATTTATTAACATGCCTTGGTAACTCCCAGTGGGAACCAGGCACGGGTTTTCACAGAAGCATGGAAAAACATTTGAGAACACAGTAACAATTTGGTATGTGACATCTTTTAGACACTATAAAGGAAAAAAACATGGCAATTTTATGTGGACTTTATGGAAAATAATGAAGTATAGAAAATGTATGAGTAGAGCACTGCCAATGAAAGTCTGCAATCAGATTATTTTTCTACCAGACTCTAACTCCTGCTTCATGATGCATAGCATATATCACAACCTAGTATTTCCCAGTAGAGTCCATAACAGTGAGAACTATTGATTAAATGTTAACCTCTTGACTCAGAAAGTTGAAATTTCACAAAGTGCATCCCATTACCAGCAATGCTAATGTGTCAAGAAAGATCAACAAATCCAAACAGTTGCTGTAATATGAATTTTAATCTATGGCTTTGAATTTAAACAATTCAAACTTATTTTTCACTGCATATAATTGTAAAACAAGTACACTTCAAAATATAGTATTAGGTAGTGTAACCTATGGACACATACATGTATTTATACAGTAGTGATAAAATATTATCTGCAAATTAGCAAATAGAAAAATAAATATCAATCTGCATATGGATTTCAACTAAATGCTAAAATGTTATGCTAAATGTGTATGTATGTTTTCAAGTCCTCATCACATTAACATTGGCAGTTTCTAATAATTGGTTATTTGCACATATAACTATGGGAATTGCACAAACTTTTTAAAAATATAAATGTGTATACAATGTATTTTTTTACCTTAAACTAAGTTTACTGTGAATTTCTTCATTGGTTTTCTTTGTGAAATTCAACTTCTTCCCGGCAATTTTTTTCCCTAAAACCTTGACATCTTATCTGTAAGACAAGCTCACATGTTTTCATTTTTCTAATGAAATATTTATGAGAAGTAGGGTTTTCTTTATCTGAAGAAAATATATAATTTAAGTTAGAAAATGTTCAGCTCCTACAAGCATAATTGGCAAATTTAGAAATAGGCAATTCTCAAAATATTCATTCAGATGAAAATCTCTGGGGTTCACACAGCAGAGCAAAACCTCAAGGTGAAAAATACTGGAATTCTCTGTAATGCTTTCTCTGGGTGGATACTTTTGACTTCATGATGCAACAATGATTTTATTCACAGTGCCTTATACTAATAATGCTGTCAGCAGAGATGGCTTCAAGTGAAAAAAATATTAAGTTGTAGAAATTATAGAACTGGGTCAAAACTTTGTGGTTTTGTCCACTCGGTTTAGTTTTGTGGTTTTGTTTTTTTTGTTGTTTGTTTTTTTTTTCTTTATTGCATAAGAAAACAGTATCACTGATTGTAAGCATGACTATGTTTCATTAATGCTCTAGACATCAATGCCCAAAGACATTTAGATGCCTGCTCTCACTAGAAGTTACCTCTTAAATATGTCAGAGGATAGATGTGTCTACATTTCAGTGGCACTGAATCAAGACACAGCGTAATGAGTCAGTGTGTAAAGCACTGTTATATCTGCCTCAGAAATATTTGTAGGACATCCTAAAAACATCTTCAGCAACACACTGTCACGGTCAGGGTCTCTATACATCAAATCCATGTTTATACAGTAACCCATAAGGTTCCTCCTTTGGAAAGCCCTTACCAAGGTGTAGTCAATGGCAACAATATGACGGCTTTCATTTATCAGGAACGGTGTAAAACCCAACCACTGTACTAAATAAGAAGGGAACATATGAGAAGTCCTGCAGAATTCTACCTTTCATTACAGGGGAGTTCCACTGTAGTGGAGTTTATGGACTTGTGATTTTATGGAGTGTGCTTTTGATTTCTTATTTTTTATCTAAATCTATTCAATCAATTGCTTTAATTTACTCTCTAGGCAGGCCACAAGTTATTGTGTGACAAGTTTTCAGTGCTTGCAAACAGGGCAATATTCATCATAGAGAGGAGCTATGCCTTGAAGTGCTTTCTGGGATCTTGTTCTCCCCCACACACCATCTTGGGAATGGGGGGCTTATTTTTGACATTATACAGAAAGAGGAGATAGTGGTCAAAGATCTTTTTACATTTTTAGCAGTCTTGATATATTGTTCGTAATTGTACTGTAATTATTGAACATTGCAAAGGTCCACTTTAATCAATGGACAAATGACAATGAATAGCAAATCTATAGGCAAAAACTGTGCGTCATTGCACAAATCCAACCAGAGACTTTGCCAGAGATGGTATCACAACAAACAGCTGGCATTTCTTACTGGATTGCATTAAAACCCAGGCTAGCTGGACAGCATTGCACAAGCAGGGAAACCAAGCACATGGTGCCTCAGTTCCCTTTGCTCCCCTTTTGTCTCTGTACTGGGAAATCAGCCACAGCTTTTGTCCTCACTAAGTTCACTATGCAAAAGGACAGGTCAAAGGCAAGGCATGGAAAGAGGTTCCTGGGTGCATTTCTCAGTGAGGACACACTTTCTTGATCTGAGCCTGGGTCAATCAGCCTTGCTAGACCTTCGCTGCCTCATCTGTCTAAGAACTGGAATAAAACCAGGTGCCACAGCTCTCCCTCCCCTTGTTTTAGACTGCACAGAGAATGGCCACTTGCTATGCAGAAAGGAGCAGCAGCTCTCTCCTTCCACGTAATAGGCAAGGGTTAAAGCATGCATGGAGGAAGTGGGAAGTCTGGCGTTTTAGGCCACTCACAGCCATCAGAAAACCTCCTTTTTCCATTTCTCTGGGAAATGTCCAGATACGTCCAGAAATGTCCATAGGAAGTGCCCACACCATCAGGCTGTGATTCAGCTGGGAGATTTGGTTCTCCTGCTGAGGCTGTGACTCCTCAGACAGGCGTGGAAAACTGATGAAGCTGGAAAGAGAAGATAATGGGCAGGAAAGAGCCTGGCACTCTGAACTCTCTGCTGCCATGCTGCAGAGAGCAAAAATACAAATGTGTTCCAGAAAGGATTAGACCGATTCACGGACGATAGGTCCATCAGGAGCTATTCAGTACAAAGGCAGGGGCACCTTCGTCTTGCTCAGAAAATCTTCAAATTACTGATTGCTGGGGGAAGATGCATATCAGTAGGATATCTCCACATTTATCTTCTCTATCATGCTCTTCCCTGAACATTGACACAGAACAGGTTGGGTTGGGCAGACTACAGGTCTGAACCAGCAGGGCTGTTCTACTGGACCTTCTTCTGCAAGGGACTTTGTTTCAACTCCCAAACTTCTTTATGTGTTTTCTAGTAAATAGTCATTTATGGGAGAGAGCGAGGGGCATCAAAACAGCAGAAATAATCCTACAATCAAGGTCAACCTCGAGTAAAAGCAGGAAACATGCACAAGAGAAATAACCATGAATGAGGGGAATCAGTTCAACCTCAGTACCACACTATATCTTAGTGCTCCTGCCGTCCTTGCAAAGGTGCCAATGCATGCCATTTCCACTGTTGGCAGTTCTGTACATGTGTCTCACAGGGAACAGAGGACAGCATTCATTTTACATAGACCACTAAACAACTAACAGATGATAATGACTTCGTGTCACAGGTGATCCAAAGGTGAAGGTCACCATATCTCATTACGCAACCCCTTAGCTGTCCAGTAATCCCAAGTACTTTTTGTCAGGCTCACACTTTTTTGTTGGGGAAGAAAGCATTCAATCATGCAGAACATTTCTCTCCCTTTTCCAGATCCTTCCTTCAGGATGGGAAGCCCCTCAGGCTTTTCAGGTCTGAGATATCGCATTTGGAAGGTTATTTTCACCAGCTTGTAAAGCCTGAAGCAGGCATCACTGGTCCCAAGCACACAGAGCTCTAATTGAAACCATTCCCAGCAGCTCTGTATCTACATATACACATCCTGATTATGACAAAGCTCATGAATAATCACTGGTATGAACTTGTTCCTCATTGTCACAAGTTCAGGGAAGCAATGGGGATCCAATTGCATCACCCAATCCCTCTGCATGGCAAAGATGACAAAGTTCCCATTTTCTAAAAATAATTACATAGCCCAGTGTGAATTTGTGCTGCAAAGGACGCCAGGATGACTCACAAGCACAGAGATTATGAAAATGTATTCATGCTGCAGCATTAGGATTAAGACGGAGAGAAGTTGTAAATATTCAGCTTCACTTCAGGTTTCACCTCAGCTCTTCAAACTTCTGGCTAACCCCATTTGCAGAATTAACTCTGCATTGTTGTTTCCTTAAGCACCCGAAAATATTCCTATCTAAAAGCTTTTACATGCGATGTAGAAAATTCTTCTGCTTTTAGTGCTGTGCTCTCCCTCCCTTGTTAACATATGTGGTTTTCAAACAGGGAAAATATAAGCGAGGCAATTTCTGTTTTCTGACCCCATGAATCTAAAATGAGATGGTTTCATTGTCTTTCTTTATCCGCACTGTAATTGCTGTTCCTGGTGTATTTCCAGAATGCACCTCTCTGGGGATGCACACACAATCAGAGTATATTAGAATATTTCAATGCTTTTGTTTTTTTCATGGCTCTTGCAAGGCTTTTCTTTCATATTCCTGATCCTCACTGGCACGTACTGGAGTACCTCCACTGAAGTCAATGAAATGTCATTTATTTGCACCCATTGAGGATTTAATCTAAGACCTTTTGCTTTGTCTGTGTTGTACCACAGTCTAAAATGTTTAGTGTACATTTTGCCCTTTTGAGCATATCAAAGACTCAAGTAAAACGTGTATGACCATTTACAGATTATACAAAAGTAAAGGAAGTATTCATAATGCCAATAAAATTATTTTCAACATCCTAAATAGACCCAAGTAGTGAAATCTTGTCTCAAGATGGGCCAGAGGTTAAGATCAGTAACATCCATGGTACTTTTCCAGAAAACAGGTCTTCTCTACTGATTATTCTGATCTTCCAAATCAACATTTTTGAAAGCATTGGCAGGTAGAATTTAGGGTTAGGTCTGGTCAAACTGGGTATGTTTGTTTTAAGAGAAATTTGATTGAGGGCTTTTGTTTGTTCTGGGTTTTTTTCATTATCAGTAGAAAAGAATGCTTTGGAAACATTGCTATAAGAGTAAATTTCTAACCTTGAAAATTATATTTAGTAAAAATTTTTATTCCAATTGCAAAATACAGCATTATTTCAAAATACAGACATTTTTACTTGATCATTATATAGTTATGGTTTTATATTACTTTATTTCATTATACAGTATCAGGTCTGTATAAATGTCTTATTATGTAATGCCTGAAACTGATATGTCATGAAAAACCAAAGCATACATATATATATATATATATATAAAATTCAAAAAGTAACTCTGATCTCTTTCAATGATAGTAATTCCAAAACAAAACGCTTTCAACTGCATTTTTTTCCTTGATAGTTTTGATTTAAATGGGTACACATTATAAAATGTCCTAGTGCTTCTATATACTATTTTCCAAGAAATTGTTTTGACAAAATTTTTAGACTAAGTGTGTTCAAGCTGCAGAAGAGGTAGCTGATAAATGTGACTGAGATAATAGCAAGAGACTAATTCTTTTCCCCAGGAAGACAGCCAAGCAGTGGAACAGGCTGTCCAGAGAGGCTATGAAGTCTCCATCCTTGGAGGCGTTGAAGACCCAACTAGATAAAGTCCTGAGCAACCTGGTCTGGTAATGCTCTCACTGAATCATGTGCTTCACAGCTATGGATCAATCTGTAGTAATGAAGCCTTCTAAAACCAGGCTCACCATCAAGATTGTAATACTAAATGTGAACTATCATAAAAGAAATACCATGTGTTTATTATTTTCAGGTTCACAAATGCTAAACTATATCTCTTCTGTCATATCTAAAATATATGGCAACATCACATGAACACATTGGTATAATTTAATATGACAAAAGTAATAAGCTAAAATAAATACAGAAGCACAGAACAATATAAACCAGAGCCAGAAATGTATGCTTCTTCAAAGCTGAAATTGCTTTTTTTACTCCCAACCCTTTTCTTTCACCTACAGTCTCAGAAGCCTGGGATAAAAGATTAAATTTATGTTCTGCCTGCTCTTATAAGCACTACATTTGGGATATTGAAAAATATTGCCTGTACCTTGTAAACTTTTACCTTTCTATCCAATAGTAGTTTTATTATTAGCGACCTTCTCTGAAGCTGAGGGTACAAGTGGAAGTACCTATGTACCTGCTCAATTTTGGTAGCTCAGGTCCAACCTTTATCTTCTTGAGTTCAGGTCCACGAATATTCACTCTTACTTTTTTGGGAGGGTCATATATTGGCTCAGTCTGGGCCTAAACATTTTGCCTCGAGCTCATCTACCTTGGATAAAAGCAGAGAGAGCAGGCACTGTGTTCACTCATAGAGAAAACATGTGAAGATCTCCTCCCCTGAAAAAAACCCAAAACAATTGAACGAAAGTAACAAGGTGCAAAGAGGAGAAAATGTGATGATAAAATGTTTTTCTGTGCCCTCTCGCAGAGCTGTGGGCCATGCCCACGCCAGGTGCCCGCAGGGCACAGCACTGCCACGGCTTCTGCTGCAGTTTCGGCAGAGCCTTTTGGCACGTTGCCGCAGAAAGTGCGAAAGACTTGCTGGCTGGGATTCTCACCTCACCATCGGTGTGAGGCGAACACACTCCTTCTTGCACAACGTGGTACTGAAACGGGTCATGGATCCCAGAGTGGGTATAGATAATACTCAACAGAAAACCGAACAGAAAGAAATTTCGATTCAGAGAGGGAATCCCAGCAATTTGTTGATTTTAGAAACTGTGATACTCCTGTTCAATGGACATAGCAACTTCGTAATCTGTACAAAATGCTGTTTGCAAAACAATACAAAACAATATCTATTAAAGTTTGTGCAGCAGTATCTTGTATTATCCCTAACCACAATCATGCTCTGTTATGGTCTGTGGTGTAAACGCACACACTTGTGCATTCTTCGTGCCTCAAGACTGCAGGCTAGTGACTATGGGGCAGATCATCACAGTGATTTCAGTACCTGCAAAGGCATAGTGATGCCCACTGAGGATTTTGAAAGGAAAAAGTGAAAAACACTGTTTCCAACTTCATCCCTCTAAAACATAACTGTCCTGTCTAAACTAGTTTTCTGGGCTACTCTCCTTCTAATGGCTGATGGAGAGATACCGGCATCTCTCAGGGCAGACTTACTGCATCCTAAAGCAGGCAGCATGAGTCACTTCATGGGACATCTACCATGTGTATAGGTATTTAAAGTCTAAAGCCAGATGCAGGAGACATTTCTTATGATTTTAAGGAGAAGTACCTAAAACTAAAATGAAGTTGTCATTAAAATCTCTCATCTGAATTTTTTTAAATAATAAACCTAAATATTAAAATTAAATTCTGAAATAATTCCCTTCATACCTTTCCCCCCTTTTCTTTATTCCTTTGTGAAACTTAATAGCAGAAGTGAAATCTACTTTTTTTTAGATTGAAATTTACTTCATTTTTTCTGCCTCTCAAGTTTTTTAGAACTGCCTACAGTTTTAAACATTCCAAGAGTATAACATTTTGAAACATATTATTGGACTTTATAACAATGCCCAGAAGTATAAGTGGAGCATAACAATTTCCAAAAGGAAGGGAGCAAGGGAAGAAAAAGGAAGAAATGGAAGGGAAAGGCACACATTATTCCCACAGACATAAGTGATGAAATGCTATGTGTTCCATTTTTGTATAGTAAGAAGAAAGAAGAGGGTAAAACTTCAAAAAATATAAAATATTTAATTGCAAAGCTTTTTCTTTCAATCTGAAACCCTGAATAAACCTTATTTACTTTTTTTTCTCTCCAGTTTACAACCATAACTGATTTGAACACCTTTTTTTTAAAAAAAAAAAAAAATACTGCTCAGAGCTAAAATTAGATACTTGTAAGAATTTCCAAAGACAGTAAAAAATATTCTCATCCAAAACCCAGGCAATTTGAAGAGATGTATGGGACCTGAGACACCCGGCCAGCCACATGCCACTGCAGCCTGCCAGCAGACCTTCAGTGCAAAACTAATCACCTAGAAAAGATCAGGAGAGCAGGCCAGGCTCACACTGCTATTGATCTACAGTCAAAAACTCTTGTGTGTTTGACAAGGGTCTCTGCAGCAAAATAAGCCACGATCCGAGTACATCCGTAGGTATTTAGACTAAGGCACTGGCCCCAGCATTAACAAGGTTGCGTTAAGGTTACATTCAAGTCATCACCACCACTTGCTGGTTTTGCAAGTCCTGTGTAACTCCCTTAATAATCAGGCACTGAGCAGATAAGGTGGTGTTCAAAACCACAACTGATGGTTAGAAATTAGAACAATAAATCTCCAAGAAAAGGGCTAATTGTAGCTAATTTATAATGGGTTTTCTGCAGTGAATATAGAGAATTTTGAAGAAGCCAGGAAAATAGCAGTGTGGGGGACAAGACGGCATCTCAAGTGATATGAAGTCCTCTGTGATTTGAACTGATTACAAGTGAGGTGTCCCTATTACATTCTGCCTTTTTTTAATTTTAACTGTGTGCTCCCTCTCACTGTTAAGAAAAGGCTAATGCTGATACATCCCGTGCAGTGCAGGGAGTCCTCACAGAATGTAAAGGACAACCAAAGTAAATCAGTACCAGGACATAAACTAGTTGCTGAAAATTTCTAGGCTACAGCATTCATTTAAAATGTGTGTCTTACTCCTTTCACCTCAGTGCAGACTGAATGTTCATCAATGTACTGTTTATTGACCTTGTGCTCATAAACTGTAAAAAGCAGTATATTATCACAGATCTTTTTCTCGCCTTTACTGTGTTTATAATACACTTTGCAAAGTCTGCATCTCATAAGAGTCTGTAATGCTGAAATGCATTGTAAGGAGCAGGAAAATCATATAAACAAAGCATTCAAGAGCTGCAGAATTGAGAACATTCCCAAAGAACTCAGCTTGAAAATATATTTTGGACATCACGTAAAAACCCTTTGCATCATGTTGTTCCATTCTCTGAATAAAGGTAATAAAAATTCTGGCTTCAGAGCCATTTAGCTTAAGCACGTATCTAATGCCATAGTCCACTGAGCTCCATAACACCTTCTTGCTTTGATTTCTAATGTTCCACATGTAGTAATCACCCCGTTTGTTCTGGTGGGTAATACGAATAGTATTTATGGGTGAGAAATGCTCTGAACAGCTCCTGTCCTTGAGAAGACATTCACTGTACTTGTATTCCTCATACGCTATGCTCTGTCATGTTTAAGAAGCTGCTCACATGTACAATATTGTGGCTTCAATTCCGCGGGTAAAAAGCTTTCCTTTTCCAAATCAGAAAATCCTATGTATTCCTGAATGATTTTCAGAAAAATTTTTGTTGAGTAGTTCTGAGTGCTTAGTGCATAGCTGCCTCCTCAGTATTGGACAAAGATAGAAGAGATGCTGAAAGGACTGGGAAAATGTGCTATAGGAATAGTTGCCTGTAGGTTTTAAGTACAACAGTCGTTGGTACAAAGAAATAAATCAGCAGAAACTTCTTGCTTTTTACACCTATTTTGTAATGGACATTATTTGTTTTGGTGTTGTAGAGGAACTAAATATAACCTTGAGAGTGACTCCACGAGAGACTGCATCTCTAGCTGAGCGGTGCCACTGCAGAGAGGTGTTTTAAGATATTTGACCTAGCAAGCTACCTCTTGCCGTGGTAGAAAATGGTTCAGCTAAGACCTCACATCTACAGGAACCTTGGCTGCTCTACATTTCTCATTTTTTTCTCAGTCCAGATACTCCCTTGACATGTTGCTAAACCTTTTCATTTTCCTTGAGTTTGGATGAAAGGAAATCAAACCCAGTCTGAGTAGGATATTGCTGAAGAATGTTAGGATACAGCATGGCGGAAGTCAGAGCTGAATAGAGTAAATAAATTGCAAGTCATACATAGCTGGTAAATCATGGTGCAAAAATATTTGGAACTTCATGCCCATGAGAAAAGAGAGGTATCCCTCATTACCTCACTTCGCTAACTCAGTGTTAGGGTGCCTTCTTTGCAGTAGGCTGAATATTTTTAAGGAATTTATGAGCTGAATCATATGTTTTTTATGAATATTCCCAAGACATAATTGGTCTACACAGTCTTTTGAAAATGTGTTTTCCTTTCTGGAGGTCTCTGCTCCTCCTTCCCAATCATACAAAGCTCTTCTGTGACTGGTTGGCGTACAATGGATAGAGGTGGGAATAAGTCATGCCCTTTGCATATTGTCACACCAGAGACAGGGCAATGCCAAAACCAAAGAACGTGTCTTGACTTTGCTTTTCCAGGAATCCCTGCTATTCTGCTTGTTTTGAGAAACTCCAAGGACTGCAGACACTTTTGCAATCAAAGGGGAAATATCCCCACAATATAACTTTTCTTTTCATTATATAAAGTGAGATATCTGTACAGAAAATCCAATGGTGCAATGTGGTTTTAAAAAGGAAACATACCTTGACAGGGGCACGGCCACTCCCACCCCCATCCAGTAGATCCACAGGCCTATCCAGAACATACGCATATTTGTTTGTTCAAAAAATAAGAACTGAATGTTTTGCACTTCTAATACTACTGAAAACTCCTTGCAGAAAGCTAAGTATAAAACAGGCAAGGTCAGATAAACCTAAAGTGAGCAGCTGAATACCCTAGCTGTAGAAATCCTGAGGCCATCTCTTATAGAGCAAGTTCCATTAAAATACAGATTGTATCAGAGAAGAGATGTAGCTTTGTACTTTAAAACCTGCCTATTGTGCAAAAGGCATTAGGCTTATATCAGTCTAGCTGAGATTTTTATGGCAATTTAGATGATGGCAAATTATTAATGTAGAAGTACCTGTTTTATCGAGAATATCACTTTGCTTTTTGTCTGATTTTCATCATGTGCCATATGTACAGCAGTTGATCAAAGGCTGTGAATGCATTATCTCTTGCCTCACTTATCATTTCTGAGAAAAGATGAGAAGGAGGGGAAGGGAGGGACAGAAGATGATGATCAGAAATAGAAAAGTTTCAATGTAGATCAAATAAGGCTGTCCATAATAGTTTCCCTTTAATGAAAGGCATCATTAATCAGCTGTAATGGTGGCTAAGAGTGTTGGTGAAACAGTACATAAGCTGAAAAAAGCAGTCTCCAAGAATAAATGTACACTGCATTGCAGCAGACATGCTTCTCATTAGTTTAACTCAAATGTCACTAGTTAATGGGGAAAGCGATTTAGCAACTGTCCTACATGGTAGCACTCTAGTTTCTTCTCCAGCCTCTCTCTAGGCACCTGACTAGTGTACATGTGCAACATGCCAACAGCAGATATGCATTTATGAATACTTTCCAGACCTTTTTGTACACCCCTGCCCCACAAAATAAAAACAAACCCAAAAACAAGTGGGGGTACGTGGAGCTCTGCTACTGCTTGTGAATGAAAAATTGCCTTGCTTGAAGCTCTGCCAGAAGGGTTTACACTGCAGCACAGCCAGGGAACAGCTGGGAGACAGATGAATCAATAGCATCGATGATATTGGTGCAGTGCCTGCCTGAGGCGGAGCACCTCTGCGTGGCACCAGGCTGAAGCAACACACGCCGCAGTCGTTCCCCCACCTGTCATAACCTGCCCCACCGCCCAAAGCCCGCGCACCCGCCTGGCCCATGTCCCTCACCAAGGTGAGACTGCCGGGGCTGTTAAACTGAGAAACTGGCTTAGCTTTTTGATAGTTCCTTTGGAAAGTTCCTCTAATAACCTCCCCTTAAGAGTGCCATATACGTGTAATGATGGTAGAAGTGTTGTATCACCCTCCTCCTTGCAGAGTCAGACCACGGAGCTGTTAACAGCCTGTCCCCGTGGCTCCGGTGCAGGACAGTGGAGCGGGCTGGAGCTGGAGCAGACCAGCCCCAGGGGAGCAGACTCACCATCCAAAAAAGCCCCAAAAGCTAGACCAAGGGTTCAGGGATTAAAAAGAGCTTAAAGCTGTCCCAACTCCACTTCTGCCAAAGTCCAGAACCAGGACCAAGGGGAGCCTTCTCATAGCTCTGTTTTACATCTCTCTCCCATATCTGCTCCATTCATAAAGCCCATATTAATGGTTAAGACAATTATCTTTTAAACATTAACATTAAGGCTAAATGTAGATTTTTGTGTTTATTTGAGTATAAAAACTAATAGACATGCTATCCAGGTAAATGTAGCAATCTGAAAAGTTATGCTAGTACAACAATGGGAAACCCTCAATACCAAATACTCAGCTATAAAATCAGGTCTTTGTTTCATTCAGCCTGCAGTATTGCATTATTAAGTACAGCTCAAGTTGAAAGACAATTAATGTGAACGGAAATATCTTGAAAAAGTGAACTTAAAACTGTGTGGACAGAGGTGATAGAATGGTAAGTGGTGTTCACCCGAATGTGTGTGCCTTCTGACAGCACAGAAGAGTTTTAGGGAGCATCAGAAGTTAAAAAAGCATAGATAAGGGCCAACAAATTAAGCTATGACTTAATTATGAAATGAGAGGCTTTGCTCCACTGTTGAACTTTTTCAGAATATTTTCACGCAGAGGAGAAGGACACTTTTTCTGAGAAGAATTTGACCCCAGATTTGGGTAATTCCTCCTGCTTTGCTTGTTACCACTGGAACTTCAGTTAATTGACACCTACTCCTCTGAATTTGCTCCTTTGTGGATGTAAGGGAAGCATGAAAAGAAGACTTCAACACACTAATTGACAGGCATCAGATAGAACCTTTTCCTCCCTTCCTTTAACGGCAGAAGTTGCTTTCAACAATACTGAAACTGAAAGACCAAAATTGTATTCAGGTCAAAACCTGAAATTAATGTATAAGGAAAGACTAGAAAAAGGACAAGCACACCTGGACACTCTCCCTAACATCCTCTCAGCTGTCCGAAATCTTAGGATACTAAGCTAGATGTTGTATCTAGCTCTGTGTTTAACAGCCCTTGAGATTTTTTTTTCTCCATTAATTCTATGAATTGCTTTTTATAACCACTTACAACATTCACAACATCCTGAGGTGAAAAGGCAAAACATTCCCCAGATTGGCTCAAGTCATGCGAGCATTAAAAGGCAGCTAGTGAAACTGTGAGAAATAGTAAATATTTTTTCCATATTTGTTTTTTCTGTCCCTTGCACAGTTTTGTAGAGTTCTATCATCTTCCTTTCGTTCACTCATTTTCCAAGCTGCAACATGCCAATTCAATCTCTCCTCACAAGTCAGGCACCTTTACTAGAAGGGTTTGCTGATCTTATATTTGCCATTTTGCCATTTGCCTACAGAATTCTAGGGCAAATGGGAGTATCTAGTTGTATTATTTTTGCTCTATGGCTTAGTTCATGTTGATACTCCCTTCATATCTCTGTCTCATCCTTCTTTTTTGCTGAAAAGAAGAGGAAAGTGAGAAGAGTGATTTGTTATCCCAGATCTCTGCAGCTGCCTGCCATGCCTCTGGGTGCCTGTGCTTCAGCAGAGACCTTGTTGATGCTGTAGCAAAACGTTAAGCATCAAACAGCACACAAAGCCCTAACATTGCTGTTCAATGTTTTATATAAGCAATAATAATCTCCAACAGCTCATTATCAAATTACTCATCTACTTTTTAAGAACACTTTAGATAAGGGACAAATAAGCAGAAGTTCTAGCTGTCCTTATAGATATTTCTGATTACCCACCAAGTTTTCCTATGAGAATGAGCTCTGCTAGAACAGTGAAGTGGCTGAAATTCAGTCATTCCACGTGCCACAGCAAAAATGTACCCTTTCACCTCCAGCACTAGGGAACAGTTGGTTTTCACAGAGAACACACAAAAAGTCATGTCCTGCTGATTTGGTTTACTAACTGTGGAACTAAAAATATCCCTTTCGGCCTGTCAGAACAGCTGATCTTGTAATTCACTTCAGGATCCATGTGACCTGCACACGCACACAAAATGCCTGCTTTGTTTTTTACCTAAGAAATCTCAATAAACCAGTGCACTAAACAAGTGAAGAAAACATCTGACCGAGTTACAGCTGGAGAATACGCCTTGCTCCCACTCTCTTTTACTGCACATTTGAAAAGAGAAGTCTGCTGATGCTGAAACCAGATTTTTGCAACACACTAATGCAAAATGCATGTAGCAAATGGAAGCTTCTGCCTGCACACAGGACAGTTGTGAGCCCATCAACATCTGCATTTAGGTACTAAGGTAGAATTGCTTGTATGCAAACAACTGCCTTCATCTGGCTGCATACTTTCTCTTATGTATTCTGGGTTAAAACTCTGAAGAAACCTTTAATAATATGTCAAATGAGAGGATTTATTAACCAACTTTGTAAAGGCTCCTTTAGCTTCCTTACCTCTGACTAACCTCATATCTTTACCAATGAGAACTGGTAGTGAGCACGGACGACAGCCCCAACTGCAAACCCTTACTAAGCAGCACAGAGCTGAAGTCTGACAGAGATAGTGAGCACTCCAACAGGGTCAGGAGCAGGGCGGATGCTAGAAGCATCATCTAAAGCATCAGCAATGGTACTGTGGTCCTACCTAGCCAATTCATCACGTGAGTGATGCTAAAGGCTTTCCAAGACCATAATTACGTTAGGCTGGAATTAAAACATTGTCTAGGTGGTCTGGGTCCTCCCTCGAGATGTTGCCATTAGAGTCAGTGGAATGTTATGTCTAAGGAGAGGTGATGGACTAAGGCTGAAATTTTACATCCATACTGAGACTGTAGGTGCCTTCTTCCTTGGAAACAGCCCATTAGACACACTCAGGTAAAGACACACCTGTTCAACACTGGGAGTAAGCGGCTGGTATTTTTATGCCGTTTTATTCTAGGTCTAGATCTAGGTCTATTCATTTTCTTCAACGGTGCTATACACCAGACCAGCAGACTGCTTTGAGAGCTATCAAGAAAGAGAGGAGTTAAAACTACAAAAACGTGAGTCTGAAACCCAAATTACTACAATAACAGCTGTTGACAAACACTGTATGGAAAGATCCCAGAAACCAGTTAACTAGCAGCATGTGATCAACTAAATATATGGACTTTGCCGTGAGAGGTTAGGAAATAACCATCCTCCCTATGACTAGTGCATGTTTGCACTTTGAACTTTAGTCATGAGATCCGCCTGTTTCTGTCCATTTTCCGGCTGCTCCTGTGCAGTCAGCAGCATCTCAGAAACTGTCAGGAAAGATCAGCCTGAGCTGCAAAGCACCCAGCTCTGTGGCATTCAGCTCCATTTAGTTCTTCTAATAAAGAGGCTTGTTTTTGTTTAATTTGGTAGAATTCAATACTAGCATTGTCATCTGCCAGAGATACAGCCCAAAGGGTAACATTTCCATTTAAACACTTTAAATGCCATGTGCAGACTTATCTAGATGCTTGCCTGCATCTTTTTCTGCTGAGGAGAGGGATGCTTAGCTCTATCAGTTTATGGTGGCAGAGAGGAAAAGGCACAGTGCCAAAATATTTCAAATCAGATCACCATCATGAGCTCTGCTATCTCAGAAGGGGAAAAAAATTAATCTTGCCTGCAGGTGGGCAAAATTCAATGCTGCCAAGAAAAATGCAAGCAAAACTGCTTTTACCTCTAAGAAAAGTGTCTCCAGCTGCCGCGTTATGGTACCAAGCAAGTTCCACATGTCAGATGAGGAATGCAGTGTGGTGCTGAAAAAAGAAATGGCAGGCACCATCTGTATTCTTATAAATTCAGCGGTTGCCTAGAGAGTTGCTGCCATTGAAAGAAGCAAGATTACTTCTCTGCTATTAATAAGGAAACTTGACAAGACTGAAAAGGGCTTGAAGGAGCTGTCATTAGAGAAGTTTACATTCCACAGCATCTCCCAGCCAAGCAAATGCAGCACCGAAGCATGTAGGTACTCACCATCCTGTGAGTGTCTGCCAAATATTTCCAGTAAGTAGAATCTAGTTCTTGAAGAGGAAAGGGCTGGGGTAGTAGCAGATCTGCATCTTTTTAAAGCACTACTAGGCACTGTTTAGCTCACTTCTTATGAAGACTTCAGAGCAGCTCTGTCGGTGAGTAGGGGGAAGAAAATGTGTACTGGACAGCCCTGTATGAAGCAGCCCTGAAATCTGTACCATGAAATCAGGAAAGACTTGTTCTGCAGCTTCCCTGTCAGCACATGTAAGAAGATCTTCCAAGGCAAGGACCACCTGTCTGTGTTCACGCTCCTCCAGCCGATGGGAAGTGGCATGAAAAGAAAGAAGGATTAAAGGGATCGGTAAGGAAATCTGCGGCAACCGCAAGACACGGTATTTTGCATTGGTAAATACAAGTTTGGTTGTGGATGTGAGAAAAGGGAAGGGGGCTGTTGTCATGTTCAATGAACTCTGGGGCTTTCATCTGCCTGGGCTGCCTGCCTGCTGATGCCTTCTCTAAGCACAGGGTACCAAAGCGAATGAACTTCTGCGGAGTGGCATGGAGGTGAATATGCCAAGCAGCTCATTAGTGTAATGCTGGTGCATTGCTCGTTGTTACGGTGCCAATTCCCATTTTGAGCCTGGAGGGTATGCAAAGGGCAGGTAAACAGTTAATGAATATGGTTCTTTGAATTGAGCGGCTGAATCTGTGCTGAACTTTTAAATCTTTTATAGCTGTGATATTTTAGAGTCCTAAAAATGAATCAGAACATCTGACAGGTATGCCATGAAGTTCCACACACACACCGTGCCAAGATTTAGCACTTAGCATTTACCTTCTGATATGCTGACAAAGGGAAAACGGTTTATGCAGAGGTCTGTTTTGCACCAAAAAGAAACTGGTAAAATTGAGCTTTTTACTGTTTCTTTTCTCACATAGAAAAATTCCACTGAAATACATGTAGTGGTTTCCCAGTACTACCACAAGCAAAAGGTTACTTCATCAATAAAATAATGTTGGCACTTGAAGACTGCATATATACATTTCTGAGGAGGTGGCGCTCAAGGTCAATAGTGAAATACAGTCAGCAGTGTCCCAAATGTTAAACTAATCCTCTATACTTATGTTGCCCAGTTCATCTCAAAGCTCCTTCTCTAAACAAACAAGGAAGAGTTAACCAGCCTGAATTATAGCTACAATTGCAATGCAGCCCCTTTGTGGCATCTATTTACCATCCTGCAGTAAAACTGCATGCTTTTGTTGATCAGAAAATCACATAATTCCTGGAAAAAGAAGTAGCAAGTTTTCCAAGAAATTTCTCATTTTTCCAGAGCCAAAGCAAAATGAGAATGTAATGTTGCATTTTGATATAAAACAGCACTGCTGCTTAGGTTTCTGCCTTTAGGTTTGCAGATTCCCAGAGCTGTGTCTGAATCTGTTACTGACATCTCCTGCATTTTCGGAACTGTCACTCACTGCCTCCTTTGCCATACCCACATACAGACACTATAAACTTTGCTGTTCCTGTACTGAACCTTGCACGACAGCCGGCTGCTGGCATCCCCACATTACCAAAGCAGCATGGACTGTGGCGGCTTTCAAGACCTGGCTGGATGATGCCCTGAGCAACCTGGTCCAAGCTCATGGCTGACCCTGCTTTGAGAGGAGGCTGGTCTAGAGACCTCCTGAAGTCCCTTCCAGGCTGAGTTGTCCTGTGATCCTGCCTACCTGCTGGGGTGCACAGCCTCTGATGCTGGAGCATAAGCAGGGCATAAGGAAAGGCAAAAGAAGTGTAACTGCTACAGGATTGATTTGCTTTCAGAAGGATTTTGAAGTATAGGAAGAAAAAATTCCATAGGTTGCTACTCCAGAGGTTAACCTTTAAAATTTTCTCAGGACAGTAGATTTTTTTCACTTAATTCCTCTCTAGAATTTTATCACACACAGAACAGGAACTGCTGGCAAAGATGCAGGTACATTGTGCCGAGGCAGGATGTGGGCTTTTTTTCCACACATATGCTGTGAATGTGTTTTTGTGATGTGGTATTGAAAACTCGTGAATCTCATCTAGACATCTTCAGCTGCACCCCAAGCCCAGTCACTGCAGTATGAGCCCCTCTTTCCTTCAGCCAACAGAGATATTCTGGCTCTGAGGCAGATATTTCTGTTCAAGTCCATATTCATAAGAAGTATCCATAAGAAAAAAAAAGGAGGAAAAAAAAAGGTAGATATTCACAACAAAAATCTGGCAGAGAGAAAATAAATATTTCTGCCCCTTCCTTGATTTGAGTAAATGTACACAGAGAAGCAATTAAAAAAGGCTTAACTTAAATTGGTTTTCCAGATGAACAATGGTTTGGATAGCAGTGATTGCATATATAACATTTATCCCTTGGGTTAATGATACTCTCTTCCAATTCTCCTTAATCCCATTACAAAGTCAATAAATATTTCTTTTTTTCCCAACACTCTTCTGCAGCATTGCTTAGAAAAAGGAAGAAGAGAAGAGAAGAGAAGAGAAGAGAAGAGAAGAGAAGAGAAGAGAAGAGAAGAGAAGAGAAGAGAAGAGAGGAGAAGAGAGGAGAGGAGA
>VXBL01001074.1:128845-142109 GCA_013400195.1 Aramus guarauna
AGGAGAGGAGAGGAGAGGAGAGGAGAGGAGAGGAGAGGAGAGGAGAGGAGAGACTAAGTTTAGAACTTAAGTTTGAGGAAGCTGCTCTCTCTGGAAAATATTTGCATTAAAATTGCTCATCTGATCTCAAACTTCCTCTCTCAATGGCATTTCAGCAGTTCACTCCAATGAGTGTCAGAGCCCATATGATGTGTTATGCCTCACTGAAAGACTCTTGGCACAAAACACCTAACAACATATATGTATACCAAAAATTTCCAATAGTGTCCTCTTCTATCCCACCAGTGTACAAATACCACTCATATGCAGAGCTGCTACAGCTCTTAAATGTTGATTGCCTATCACTGTATTGGATTACAAAACATTTTGCAGTCTTCTCCTAAAAATTTCCAGCTCCTCATTTTTCAGCTGCCAATCTTTGAAATTTGACAGGAGAAAAGCCCTGTGGTCATTAGATGCCTTTCTTTGACTATATATATAATTTGTGTATCTATATACATACATATGTATGCATGATCTTGTTGATCATTCATATATATATACAAATATATGTAGCTGTTCCTTTCAAAGCTACTTAGTGATACCCTAATTATGTAAATTATTAAGTCCATTTATAGCCATAATTACAGCACATAATCCATCCCAAAGACAACTGGATGAATTGGACAGAAAAAAATCTGTCTGATCTCTGTTATCTTATTTTGATGTCTTTTGTGGTTCCCGCTGTATTTAGTTCATTTAGAAAATGTCTATCCAAAACAGCACAGTCAACTTTTTGCACATTTTTTTAAGAATACCTCCGTTAAAATACCATCAGAACACAATCTGGTTTTGTTACACCCATTGACAATCAACAAAGCTTTTTTTTGTTCCTTGAACTGTGCTTATCAGCTAAACCACAAGTGGGAAGCACAACAAATGCTTCAAAACAATGCTATCAGATACAGAAACTTTGTGATTGCTCCTGTCCAACCAGCTCTTTATGAGAACGGCAGGTAGCAAAAGATTAAAATTCTGCCTTGACTGGGTTCATTTTTTAATAAAGAGGCGGGAAAGGGGGCAGGAAGCCTTGGGAGGATCAGAAGAACAGATTAGCTGTCTACAGAAACAGTAGTTATGTATCATTAACTCCACTGAAGCTATTCATAGTTAAAGCTGAAAAATGCCCAAGTTGACATTCCTTACTCCCATGCTACCAGGGGGGAGGCCAGACACAAGATTTTCCACTTCATCTCCCAGTTTCCTTTTATATACAGGCCCTCAGCAAACTGCTCATGTTGCCACAACAGAGACCTTGAACCTTCAAAGCTATCTACAGAGACAGACCCTTATCCCCGATCAATATGGCTCAGCAAAGAGGCGCAGGCTGCCCACACATATCTCTTTGCAGGACTGGGACTTCAGTTTTCAGTGACTGAAGTTACACTTCGTAAAAGGGCAGAATGTCACTGCTGACTGGTGTCTGCAAAGTGAGCTAAAAAAGTCTCATTTTCATAGAACAATAAGAATGGGGAGACGCTTTCTTTGGAGAGCCAGTCATCACTGTGACAGAGAAAAATCAGATGTACACCCACCCCTGAATCCTTTTCTGTGTCAGGATGTAAGACCCAGCTAATGGCAGAGGAGATGATTTTTCTCCAGAAGAGAGAGTTCTGCTTTAGGGCCAGTCTGAATATCAACATGCATGACCTAAAGGAGAAAAAGCTACATTAGTTCATTTTTTAAATAATGCTAAGTACTGATGAAGGACAAGAAAACTGTGCAATTCAGAGCATGAGCAGAGAGCAAGAAAATAGAAATTTGCTTGAAAACATGTCATCCACGAGAAGAATCATTCATTCTGTGAACACTGATGAGGAGTGGAAAACCTGAAAAGCATGACCCTGATGGAAAGTAACATCAGAAGGTGGAAATTAGACATAACTAAGATGCTTAAACTGATTAAGACCAAAGAGGCTTGGTTGGAATGCTCTCATCAAATTTTTCCTCAAATACTTTTTTGAGAGATTAGCTGAGCCCATGTGTATCTCCACTGGCCAGAGAAGCTACCTCCAAACAGACATGACTGCAGAATCAAAGGCAAGATTGTTGTTTCAATTTAGCACCACCTCCAAGCTCCACCATGCAGCCCAGCTAATTTTTTTTTTAGATGCCAGATTCATTTGTTTAGGGGTGCCAGTTAGTTCTTATTGCTTCGGGGATCCCCGCATGCTTTTGCCATGTGGCACCCCATCCCTCTAAGGTGAGTCTTTGCCCAAGTACGCACTGATGCATAATGGCTTCTTTAGAAGATCAAAGTGTCATTTTTAGAAATAAGGAATCAAGCAGTTCATGATGTTCCCATGATGTTTTTCTCTAAAGTCATTCGGTTTCCAAGGCTATGCCTGCACTTTGTATTCAAGGAAGATGTAAACTTGTTCTGGTGAGGGTGCTGATAGAAGGACTGCCTCCCACAGAGGAGTTGCCTGTATTAAATATGTATAGGCTGACTAAACAAGATCCATAGGGAATATTAAAGTGTTTTAATAACTGGAGTGTAAGGACAAAGAAGAGGGAGGAATGTAGGTGCATATTAATGGCAAAACCAAAATGAAATACTATGATAAAACATCTTTGACATTTGCACGCTTGTGACATGATGTTAATACTAGACCTGAAGACAACCAGCAGGGAAAAATTCTGCATAGACTAAGAAATACTCCCTATAAAAGCCCACAGAACTGTAACATATTCCTCTTAACTTCTTTTTCTATGTTTGTATGTACAAAGCCAGTATAAGATTCAGAGACCTCTGCCAAAACTCAGTTGTTCAGATGTGATTTATGAAACATCAGCTGTGAATATACCCTCATACGTAGCAAGTCAGAGCATGCCTCTGCTGCATCGTTTGTACGGAAAGCCTGATGGTTGTGGGGGGAAAATACGGGGTCAGTATCCACATGATAAGAATTAAATCCAAATTAAATGCATTCATGCTGCCTACTCAGCAAGGCCACTCATTGTGTTTTGCTCCATGAAAAATCACTCAGTGTTGATTATCAACACGGCAGCATTGATTACCCAGACTACAGACAAGCTGTTTAAACCTGAAAGGATGAGAACAAAACCCCTAAAAAGGGCCAGAGACAGCAAACAAATATCTCTCCTTGGCTCCTGGGGACACAAGTGTCTCTGTGTATGACACATACACGATGTGACACACCATCACATGTGAGTGGGACATGGGGCTCAGCCAAGAAAATATTTCTCTTCTCATTACCTAGGAAGTAAATTCTGATTTTGTCTATCTGCTATATCAGATGGAGCGTGTTCAGCCTAAACAAGGTGGAGGCCGGTCTATTCCTCTAGTGCCTTTAGGAAGAGCACAAATAAAATTCCGGAACATAGTCCTTGCAAAGTCGCCCTCACATTGCCTTCCTGGGGAAGGAAAATGCTGCCCTTTGCACACATACACACAGTCTCATACATGAAACAACCTGGGAACCATTCCCCAGGCAAAACGGATGCTGGGATTCCTACCCAAAAGAATGGGCCCATCCACCTCTTGTGCCCCACACTGGACCCTTGAGCCTAGGGTCAAGCAGCCCACCGTTTGCAGGACTGCACTGGATGGGGTGTCTTAGCCTTCAAAGCCAGGCAGCACTGAGAGGCCACTGATTTACTGTGGACACAGAAACTTTCTTACACATTTTTTTCTTCCATGGTGAAGAGACACACATCTCTGATAATTCCACATTGCTGTCATGGGTATAAAAACACATCCTCAGCATCCAAGCAGAAGCAATAATGATGTGAGCCAGCTAAACCCTTCAGGCATGCCAGGCCAAGCAGGAATACTATCCATCTTCATTTAATTTTAGGCATCACAGACTAGAGATTTTCTTAACTTTTGTTTCTATCTTCATTATCATCAACCACAACTGACCTCCAGTAATCCTGGTTACACATTACTATGAAGTTTTCTTTACAGTGGGCTGTTCCTGGTACACTGTATGTTAATCTTTTTCAAAACAGGCCTTGAGCTCACCCTAGAGTATAAGAAGGTTTGCTTTTTTTTTTTCTTAAGGGAGAAATGCAGATTGTTTCCTTCCATGTAGTGATCAATCATCTTTAAAGAAATTCTGTATTGGATTGTTCCTTCTTTTTGCTTAGTTTCCCTTTGAAATAAGAGCATCTCAGTTTGAATGTTTCAGTGATTGTCTCACTTTAAAACCACAACTCAATAACTATGGAAGAAGGCAGGTGAAAAGAGACTTTCAAACCAAAAAGAGTTCGTCGTGTTCTCCCTAGCAAAGAGGAACAGAAGAAATTTCTGGAGAAAAAAGGCAAAAGCATCTCTTCGCTGTAGGTCTTCTCCCTTCCTTACAGGAAGCAATTATAATTCTCTAGCAGTGCTTATTCCAAAGTCCCAAACAAGTCCTTCAGAGCACCACTTGCAGCCTGTGCCCTACTCCTATCCCCAGCAGTGTTCCTCAACTAGTGATGCAAGTTTGTCTTCTTCTGACTGAAGTTGTGAGGAGTTTCACCTGAGCAAAATCAGAGTAGGCAACAGGAGCCAAGGGCTCCTACAGACAAAAACCACTAGAGTAGAACAGCATGCTGGACATTCCAGTTGGCTCAGGCACTACCTAACCCCAAAAATGCCAGAATTAAATTGCCTTACACAGAATTGCCCCTATCAGGACATAGGCAACTAGTGTTTCTCATTTCAAACTCATTACCCAATCACAACTTTACCTCAGGATTTTCAGGGAGGGAGGTGGTGGTTTCACACCAATATGTTTTCCACCACTCTTCTTGTATAATTTATCAGGCATTAGTGGAGTTTCCTAAACATCCCATACTATTACTATGCCTACAGTCCTCATATTAAGGGAGAAGAGGGCTGGAGGACTTTCTTCCATATTGTGAAGATCTAGCTGCCATTCAGGTCCATCTGAATGTTCAAGCAAATCCTTGGTTTCTGATGCATTCATCTTTTTTGCCTAAATATTGGCATAACAGCTGCCATTTCTCAGTGTTCTTACCCAGTGGGCTGCCCATGAGACGCAGAGGTGAAAAGCCTGAATCCCACAGCTCTCTCACAGCCCAGGAGACAGGCTGATAGGAGCTAGTCAGCCAAGCTGGCAGGAAATGGGGATTTTTTTCCTGAGATTTTTTTTCCGTCATTAACTACATCTTAAAGTGCCCAGAATCAATATGTAAACATGCAGTAGGGGTCCAAAATTAATCTTCGGTATATGCCATATGGAAGACTTGTAAAATTTAAAGAAATAGGTCTTCTCATGTTAAACTGAAGCAGGTGGGTGTTGAAATGACTGTGCTCTGCCTATGATTCAGTCTCGTAGCAGTAAAAAACATTCCCAGCAAACTATCATCACTGTATGTCAGGGCAGATCTTCTCTGAATGCCAGACGGAGGTTTTGTGCAGGATCTGACGGCAGAACAAGCACGACTGGCCCCGGAGCGATCCCTGCAGACACACAGCTTCTGCCTTTCCTGCCGGCAGCGCAGCACAGCAAGCGAGGGGCTGCCGGGGATGCGTCTGTGCTGCGGCCCCGGCCTCAGCCTTGTTTGCAGCCATTTCTCTTCTCCATCAGGACAGCCACAAGGCCGCGGGGGTTGCCTTTGGACACAGCAGCTTCCCAAGAAAGGCTGTGCTATGCCCACCTGCTCACCTCCACAGCCCGTCCCTGACTTGCCTGGCTGCTGCTGTTGGGCTGGACCCAGGGATCTGCTTCCCCTACAGCAGTCCTTGCCGTTTTCAGCAGCTCTGCACTCTCCCCCACCAGCCCTTTGTCCCGATGTTCTTGAAGCCAATTTCATTATGCAACTTTCCAAAGCTCTTGGGCGATCTGCTTTCATTCTCCCGCTTTCCTTTCCTTATCAGTATTTATACTCTTAACTCCAGTACCTCATTCTTTACACATGGCATGTCCCTCTTTCTAATGCTTGATTACTTTTTGCACTCACTTATTCAGAGTGACCTTTTTCACTCCTAGTGTATTTATCGCTAGATGGCTCTCATAACCCTTGGGCATATTGTCATTTATCTTTCAACTCGTTCAATTCCCTCCCCTTCCAATTCGCCTCTGCTTAGAATCCCTTTTGTTCCTCCAAATATTGTGCTGCTGAAAGCAAAGCATTTTAAATACTAAAAAAAAATAATAATTAATTGTTGCCTAGCTGCTTCCTCACTATGATGTTTCCAGTGGTTGCATTTCCTTAGAGAAAGAACAGCCAGATGCTTTCAATATGAATGACTTAAATGTTAGATTGAGGAAAACAGCAGCAAGGCATGAATTGGAGGATGACACAGCAGAGGGGCTGGGAGGACAGCATGGCTGCTGCCTTTGCCATCCAGCTCCCAGTGCAGGAGATGGCACAGAAACGTCAAATAGCATCAGGCCACATACAACTCACCTGTCGTATCTTCCCCAGGAGAAAACTAAGTCAAGAACTGATTGATTCTAGACAGAGTCTGAACACAAATTCTGGATCTTAATAACCCATGACATTTTTGAAGCAAAGCTTTGCAACATGGTGCAATCCTTAAATCCAGTCCTCACTTCTTCTCTCATGCATTATGAAGGGAATTAACCACACCCTATATTGGAAATCATATTGTTCAGTTCTTGTTCTATTTATATGCTACTAAATCTGCTGCTAACATACTGCTTTCAAAGTAACCTCATGAAAAATGGACTAGATTTTTTTGTGATGATGGACAAGCATTTTTTCACCATAAACAGAGCCCCAGAATCAAACTTGTTGGCAGTTTTACCGCCTTCAGCATTTTTCTGGCCGTGACAGACAATAGTTTTTGAACCCCAGTTGCAAAGGCTGGCTACGGGATGGACTCCAAGAGCTGGCAGTCTTCTCCCTTGTACAATGAGTCAGCCAAATTGGCCTCTTTGCTCTGTACAAAAAGACAAAATGCAAAGTCCTTTTCTTCCCACTTTAAGATATAACATAACCTGAACAGTCCGTTACTAAGGATTTCCCTGCTCAACCAAGATGATAAATGATAAATGCAAAATGGAGTCTATAACTGGGAGTAAAGTATGAACCAGCTGTGTTGACTGAACTGCAGTGCAGTAACCCATCCATTGCACAGAAAATGCATTTTCAGCACTAGTAAATGGCACAGTCTCAAAATATCCATCAGCCTGAATGTACTGTTACATATTTACTTAAGGAAGTTTAATCCCCGAAAGAAAGTCTAAAAAGTAAGACACACAGTAAAACAGATATACTTGCACAGTGACTGACATCTGTCACCAGGATTTTAGTCTATTAGGGTAAAAAATGTAAGGGTCAGTGGAGAACATACCCACATTTCAACATTTGGGCAGATCAAGAAACAATTCTGCAATTCCTTACCTAGAAAAACAGCTGCACTTAAGTCTGTGGCAATTTGTTGCGACCAAACATTGTTCCTACTGAGCAGCCAAGGCAATCCAAAAGTCCTACCGCTCTGTGGGTCTCCCTTTCCATTTCAAGAGATGAAGAGCACACTCTACCTCCTCCCAGCCCTCCCTGGAAGAGCTTGCCACCTCTTCCTTCCTGCAGGCAATATTTGGGAGGCTTTCTATGCCTAAATTAAATAACATAGGTTAGTCTAAGCCTCCTGTGTTCTTCTCTTTATGCTTTTGCTAGGCTGGTGCTAGCTGAGCTTTGTGAAACACTGAGTCCTGAATTTAGCACTCCAGCATTGTGTGCACCTCTCAGGGCTATTGTTTCAGGCTGCCTGCAGACTCAGACATGCACCAGCTTGCAATTACATTCTTCTTATCAAGTTTTCCCTTGCAACTATAGCTGATAGAAACTTGTATTTTATTATGAATATAAGTTTAAATAGTGATCTAATCTGAGCCAGGGCTTTAAGCAAGGGCATGTAGTACCTGCGGTTTAACCAGCAGAGACAGTTGTGTAACATGCAGGCTGCAGCAAGTCCCATGGCTGCTAGTCCCATTTTCCTGCTTTTACCCTAATATGACAGTTTCACTATAATTGGACAGCAGGAGAAGAATTCGCATGACATTTTCCCTAACAGACAATGAACAATAATATGCTACAGGCTTCACTGGACTGCATCTTTGGATGAAGTGTTTCGGCAGTTCTATAAATATATTTATTTGTCATTATTTTTGCCATTGTCATTAAATGAGCATTTTACCCTTTTCATATATTTGGGTTGGATCAGGAGTGTTAAAGTTTTGTACTGTGTTTCAATGTCTAAAATAATAAAGTACATGTCTAAAATAATACAGTGCAAGCAAAGTACCAGTGTAAAATAATGAAATATTAGTATCCTGTTTGGAAAGCGTGTGATTCAATCAGTGCTGCACTTATCCACTGACTTACATGCAAAGAATCTGGCATCCCCAAATGAACTTGTTTCATTCTGTGAGTATGTTCTGACTTCTTTTTTTGGGGGACAGAAATTATATCCCAACATCCATTGCTTCTGGCCATGGTGTGATGAGGTAGGTTAGACTAACAGACAAAAAAATATCATGATTTTTCTTCTTCTGTTTGGTGGTTCCTTTGCTCTGTGCTTTTCATAAATCTTGCTCTCTCTAACTAGGATTTTTCCTTTATTCAGCTATTGCTTTATTTCTAGGAAAAAAATAATTGTGTAATAGAGAAAAGACAAGAAACACTATTAAGAAGTGGTTCCTAATAGTCAAAATAGAGGACTAAATTCAAGAGCCCATGCTTAATTGCACCCAGAACCAACCATTGCTCTGTGGACTCAGGAGCAGCTGGTTAGCTCACAGCCCTTTTGGTGACCAAGTCTCTGATTTCAGTACCTAAATGAAGATAGAACCATAAAATAGTTTGGGTTGGAAGGGACCTTAAAGATTATTTTGTTCCAACCCCCCTGCCATGGGCAGGGACACCCTCCACTAGACCAGGTTGCCCAAAGCCCCATCCAGACTGGCCTTGAACTGATCCAGGTATGGGGCATCCACAGCTTCTTTGGGCAACCTGTTCCAGTGCCTCACCACCCTCACAGTAAATAATTTCTTCCTAAATATCTCATCTAAATCTACCCTCCTTCAGCTTAAGACCATTCCCCCTTGTTCTATCTCTCCACGCCCTTGTAAACAGTCCCTCTCCAGCTTTCCTGTAGGCCCTCTTAAGGCACTGGAAGGCTGCTATAAGGTCTCCCTGGAGCCTTCTCTTCTCCAGGCTGAAAAACCCCAACTCTCTCAGCTTGTCCTCATAGGAGAGGTGCTCCAGCCCTCTGATCATCTTTGTGGCCCTCCTCTGGACTCACTCCAACAGCTCCATGTCTTTCTTGTACTGGGGACCCCAGAGCTGGATGCAGTACTCCAGCTGGTGTCTCACAAGAGTGGAGTAGAGGGGGTGAATCCTCTCCCTTGACCTGCTGGTCACGCTTCTTTCAATGCAGGCCAGCACATGGTTGGCTTTCTGTGCTGCAAGCACACATTGCCAGGTCATGTTGAGCTTCTCATCTACCAACACCCCCAAGTCCTCCTCAGGGCTGCTCTCAGTCCCTTATGATGGAGGATGTCCAACCGGATGCAGGAGTCCAGCAGGACTCCAGAGCCATCAGTTCCCGCAATTCAGAATGACACCTGCACACTTGTCTTCTGAAGCCATGTTTCCCAGTGCAGCTTCTGGTGACATGTTTTTTCTGTCATACGACTGCATGACCAAGCCCAGCCTCGTGACATAATGTGACACTGGATGGGCAGAAGCTCAGGGAAACTTAATTTGCATGTTAAAGATTCATAATGATAGAGGAAACAAATTACAGAAAATCCATCTTCATATCCAAAATATCTACCAAATGTACCAGATTTCCTTGTCTTTGGAGGAAAAGGCCTAGACTGAGCATGGCAGGTGCATGGGTACAAGGTAGTGGCAAAGCAGTGGTTAAACCAGGATTTGAAGCAATTCAAGTTTCAACAGTTGGAGAAATTTCATATGTGTTTCAAATGTAAACTTACTTAGGAATTCCCAGACTAATTTTTATAGGTTGAATTATTTAGAAAATACTGTTTCCTCTCAAGGATTCTCCCCTTAGGTAATTGATAAATATTTATAACCCAGACTCCCTCTTAATGAAGATTTTTGCCTGGGAATAACAATTAAGAGTCTTTGTCAAAATCCCAAGTTGAAAATAACTGTCATTCAAATGTTATTGTTTTTGAGTATGTGTAAAATATTGCCTTCCAAGATCCAAGGAAAAATCTTTGTTGGCAAGTTGTTTGAAACAATGCCTAACTAAATGTGAAGGGGCTTGTCTTAACAGCATACCAATGAGGTGTAACTGGCAATCAGGTGTGACTTGTTTAACAAATTAACAATATGTTTCTCTAATAGGAAATTTGTTGCTCCATATTCAGCATTGAAGATTTGCAGCTACTTAAAAAAATCTACAGAGACTTTCAACATAATTAAGGTTAAATTTACTTTGAAATTCATGACGGCCATATAAAAGCAAACTAGCAATATTGTACATCTGGAAAATCACACTTTCATGAAATTCTTTAAGCCTTTTGTTAAAGGTAGCTCATTTACACCTAAAAATAAATGAGAATTCATCAAACTATCAGTAACAGCTGTACTTAATTCTGAGGGATTTTGTATTAAAAAAATCAGATGTCTTAACCTTATTCTTACTTGATTTGTAAATATTTCTGAAGACAAGAGGAAGAGGAATTTGAGAGTACGGAGGGAATCATAATTCATTCCATGCTAAACTACTGATCTGCTCCTGTTTGCTAATTTCACGAATTATTGCGGCCTTTATCAACTTGCTGCAAGTGGCCATTTCTGAACAAGTTTGGACTGACCATAAATTTCTATGCTTGCTTAGATCAGTAAAGAGTTGCCTCTCGCCTGCCATCCAAGCAGCTGAGATGTGATGTCCTCTCTGCTGACAGGTTACCTGTTTCCGTAGCCTGCATCTGCTCCACAGTATCCCAAAGCTGCAGAAATATTTGATGAAGAACCATAGACTGGAAGAGCTTTTCATGGAGGCTTGTTACTTTACAAGTCCTGAAAAATGCTTTTGCTGTTCTTGCTATTGCTGCTGTTTTATCTCCAAACATCTGTATGCTATATGGTGTGGAAAGATACAGAAATACACCTCCCTTTTTTAGCAAAGATGGGCATTATATGGTATACTTCTAAACACATTTACAGAAAGTACAAGTGTTCATAAAATGCACCCATAAAAGACCATCTTCAAACTCTAATTTCCAAACCTACCAGTGTTACATTTTATTCTTTTTCTTAGCAAAACTATTGATCCAAATGGATGTAGATCTCTGAAAAAGCCACCTCCATTTCAACCTGTGCTTTAGTTTTTCATAGGTAGGCAATAAAGATTATAAAATTTCTTTGAAAAATCCACATTATGGAGAAAATTAATAATCAAAAGAAACTGAAAGGAAACCCCATGATGGAGCACACCATCATGATGGGCCTCCTGAGGAAGAGAGGATTTCTGATGAAGTACTCTAAATGCATCCTCAACAGAATGAGAAACTCTTATACAGCATTTCTATTAGTGATCATTTTAATTTTGTTAGTCTTTACATGGAAAATCACAGACTAGTAAAGGAATTCAACCCCTCCTCTGGGCTGTCTGGGTTTTTTCCCCAGATGACTTGTGCTTCTAAATCTCCTAAGCAACAAGCCAGCTACAACTTCCCTTGAGAGACTATTCTCACCCTAAATATATTTCTTGTTTATAGTCTGAAAATTTTTTATTAGGTGTGTCTTAAATGTTCTTTTCCCTTGCTGAACAGGAACCCTCCCTTTTCTGCTTTTATCCCCTTTGGGTACCTGCTGATTCCCACCCTCCTTAGCATCTTGATTCCTTCTACCTTTCCCCATAACGTCTCTCCTCAGTGCTCTTTAAATCCTTTCCAGCTCTTCGGTATCACTGCAGGGACCAGGCTCATCTCACTTATCTTAGAATAGCTGAAGATTTAATGATCACCTAAAACAAGACCCCTGCGTTAAAGGCAGTAAAATTTAGATGAGTTAATCCCAGCACAGGTGATCGGGAAGGATCACAATATCATCAGCATGACAGCCTGCTTTCCCCTTTTAGTGAGATTTAACATGATATGTTTAGTTTATGTTGAAGAATCCTGTATGTTACAGTGCACTTAATAATAGCCTTGTTTTACGTGGATGCTTTTTTTCCAGAGAGTGAAAGATTATATAATTACCTCATTGGCCCAGAATCAAACATTTGCAAGAAAAAAAAAAAGAAAAAAAAAAAAAAAAAAAAAAAAGCACTGTAGGAAGTGGGCCAATTTTTAACTTTTCAACAAAAACAGAGAAATTAATATTTATCAGACATTTCACTAAGAGTCACAAGAGTTTTCTGTTAAACTCAACAGAGGTTGAAGGGTTCTCAGTATTTAGAATACCACAGGAATATATCATATATCATAAATGCATGCAACATAATGCCCATTTTACTTTCTTTTAAGTCAGCTTTCTTCCATTTGAGATGTTATATTTTTTCAAAGCTAATTTTTAAAGCCAAATTCCATGACGGTGAAAGCAACATGGACTGAAACCAAAACATTTTATGTCTTATCATAAAGCCAAAGACAACGTACCACATTCTCTTGTTTCTGATTCCAGCAATGAGTGCTGAAAGTTTACAGGGACATAGCATAGCTGGATACCTAGCAGTATAAAAAAAAAAGTAACACTTAGGCGCACCTTTATTCTTAAATAATATTGTTGTATTTAATCCACACATAGAGAATAAATCTGAAACTATCTGAAATATTTTTTAAAAGAAAATAAGTTGTCCCTGGGATTCATTTTCACAGAAAAAAAAAATATTCTTTTATTGTAAATCACAAGAAATATCCTGAGCAAAGCCAGTCAGTGCAGGTTCTTTTAGTATGGACTAGACAAAGGCTTATTCTAACCCAATGAACATCTATCAGAGATGAAATCATATCATAAGTTATTAAATCCTACTGCTCCTGCTAAGTGTGGAAAGTCTTCTGATTATATTATTCTACTGATGCTATTAACTTTTATGGACTTAAGACCAAGTTTGGCTTTCACATATATTCAGGTAACTCCAATGATACCTGTGAGAGCTCTGCAAATATAAGACAAGATTTTAGTCTGATCACTAATTTCTGACCATATTGCCATACCTCTGTCTTGAAAACTCACTCACAGAAGAGATTAGGCAAGTCCATCCAGTACATATATATTTTTATGCATATATATATATTAAAAA
>VXBL01001074.1:142116-229628 GCA_013400195.1 Aramus guarauna
TGCATATATATATATTAAAAAAAAAAAAAAAAACAAAACAGAGACATAGACTTGTAGATAAATATGTTTCTTAGAATTCCTAAGAAAAGTGTGTCAGACCCACACAAACAAGATGTTTTGGAGCTCTTGGACTGAAGAGGTCCAAATCCAGAAAATGCTGAGCATCCTGCTCATCCACTGCAATGATCTCCAGTCAGTCCCAGAGATGGCCCCACGAGTCAGCAAGAACTGACCAGCTGTCTGCCCATCAAAGCAGATGTGACATGATGATACTCAGATAATTATGAAAACTAAAAACCAAAGAGCCCCTTTTTGGTCATTCGCTACATTTCAATAGCACTACAGGAGCTCAAATGCCAGAGGAAAGAACTGTCATAATACATTTAACCTTCAGAAGTGGAACAAACTCAGTGATACGTTTTAAATTCCTTAGAATCATAGTTCTCTGCATAGGTATATAGTTTTTTTGTTTTTCAAGCCTTGATCCCCAAAGTCTTGATCCTGACATGGTGCCATGTAGCTCCAGACTTACACTGTCTTGGCAGATATGTACCGACAAAGTTTTGTGTAATGTTATGCCCCGTGATTTTTAAGGACAATGCCATATAATCAATGCCATACACGCTCAGGGAGGAAGATGTGCATATTTCTTTGTGGGCATATATACACATGTATGTATGTGTCTGTGTGTATCTACACACATGTATACAATTTGATCACAATATAATAAAGATTTTTAATTTTAAAAAAATGTTTTAATAAAGAGTTTTGTACTCTAGTCTCCCTTTATAGTTCCTCTCTATGTATTTGTGTGAATAGAAGAATAAAGCACAGCTACTCTATTTACTCTGGAGGTTTCATTATGCAAACTAAAAATCTAAATTAATAAAAATATCTTGAAAAACATGCCAGAGGTCATCCTCAAATAGCCAGGGTTGAGACAACAATGCCAGATTAATACTAAGGCCAAACAGATCAATTCTGCGAGGTTGTCAAAGATTGCTGGTGTCATATATTAATCAGTCTTTATACAATTCAGATTTAAAAGGGTTCTCCCCAAAAATACTGCATATGGAAAAACACATAGGAAGTCATATGACAAGTCAACAGGATCACAGAGACCTCATGAATCCCTAGGTACATTATCTAAATGTATTACACTGTAAAATGTGAACTACCTATCATCAGAAGAGGGGACAGTTTATTTGAAGAAGGCATCTGCACACCGATCACTGCAGTTCTCTCTATTATGACTATGATATTGCCTGGTTTTTACACTCTTTTCAGCCCATAGCACTTACGTTGCTCTGATTTTAAAAATCCAAAACCCTATCTGCCATGGAAGAGACAGAGAAACCTGAAAACTGAACTGACCATTTCTGTCTTCATCACAGCAGAGTGTGTCAACTGAGAAATGCAGAGCATGCTGGTAGAAGACAAGATGCTAGTAATGATCCAAATGAATCCCTGGTGTGACTTCACTCACTTCATTAGAGTTATCCCCAGGATAAATTTGTCCCAGTGTACTGAAGACTCTAAAAGTTTTGAGCCGAAGAGAATAGCAGTACATGGGAAAATGACAGTCCTTCCCCCAAAATTTAAACTGGATTGTTAAACCAGTGAATCTGATGCCAAATTATGTTTGCAGCTTGTTTTTGGTATGGTCTCTTGAATCACTTTTACAGTTCCAGAAAGTGTTGCATGATCCAGCCAGAAACACGGTGCATTAATAAGCAATGAGCTATGCAGTCCTGTCAAAACAAGCTCATTAGTAAGTTGACTGCTGGGTTTTTGCAACCGCTAGCTAAACTTTGGCAATATAAACAGGGGCACCTACAGGGAAGTCCCACAAGCTCGCTGTACTTTAAAAGATTTAAGGACTTATTTTTAAACATATAAATAGGACCCAGCATCAATTTTCAGCAGTGCAAGTACAAAATAATTTTCCCAAAAAGTCTCACAAAAGCTTTATTGCAATGATTAGGTAGAAAGTTTCTTCTCATGCGATTAAAAAAACCCAAAACATTCCCATAATATAAAGCAAAAATTACGCTTCCTGATATATTGTTAGGCTCATAAAACCTGACTCTAGTTTTTCAGGACTGTAAACAAAGTAAGGCACTTTGATGCTCTGATGATTGGATGGTAATTAGAGGGCCACACAAGTTTATAATATATATGAAGAGCATAATACGTTAGAAGTCCCTGTTTATGAGTAGCTCACTGATCGCTTCTGCAGTGACTCAGCCAAGCTTGTCCATGAAAATTAAAAGGTACCGTGCCTAGCCTTTCTTTGCAAGACTGCAAGGATGCACCCGGACAAACTTAGTTGTCTTTGTAAATATATATATATGCATATTTTTAAAATCCCTTTATACTTGGTGAAAGTTGTTCAATTTTATTTATTTATCACCAGACTTGGAATTTCGGAGGCCATAGTAATCCCACTCAGAGGAAGTGTCCACCTGTTGACACCACCTTTCAGACACCGTCTACATCTCAGGGTAGAGTCCCCGCTGTTTCTACATGTCAGTGAACAGCAGCAGTAACCTGGGTGGCTTTTGAAACTGCCTGCCTGGCCAGGAGGCAGGTGAGCATCTTTCTCACCTGTAGACTCTGCTTCCCCAGCTGCAACCTTTGCCATCGGAAAGCTGCAGTGCCAGTTGTCCACCTATAACCCATCTGGAAAAGAGAGCCCTTTCACAAAGTCACCTCCACTGTGTCTTGCCACGAGGATGTGGTACTTGTGCTCTGTGAGCAGATGTGGCTTTTCTGAATGCATTGCCTTTGACCTGTGAAGCTCTAATTAGTTTATTCTCTGCCTGCTGTGGGAATCACCTCTCTCCATGAAGGAAACACTGCTTCAGCCTCATTACTTCCATTACATACGTTAGAATGCAACATTTTTCATATATGGCCACCAGGCATACCTGTCTGCAATAAGAACACGTTGGTGTCTGTAACTAATAGATTTGAGTTCATGCTCCTTTCCCTGGGCCCTTTTCCACACTCTGCTTCTGCAGAAGCAGGTCCACGTAAGGGCCACTGGAGTGAGAACAGGTGAAAATCCATCAGCAGAGGTCAGACTCTGGCCTTATATCTAAATGCGTACTATAGATTAGCATCTACTTCCTAGGAAAGTTATCAGTAGAAAAGGGAGCTGGGCCCTTTCATTTTCACTGAAGCACTCGGGTTTGGAAGTAGCAATATTCACTTTAAAACCAGAAATTAAAAGCACCCTTTTGAGAAAGACAGTGACCGTTAATATTACTTTCTAACTGTGGTCCTGGCTGTAATACTGTGATGCTAGCAGTTTTGATCCAGCATCCAAACTGTGTAAATGTATATATATTTTTTCAATGGCTAGTAGTATAAAACCTTGTATTTTGTTCTATTATGTAAACTTTCCCATTCAGGTGACAGGCAATTTATTGCAGCACTTCGATGGATTGTAATGGCTGTAGTAACTGTGCAGTTAAGTGCTGTTTCTAAAAAGTAGAACTGGCAAAATATTTAATGAAGCATTTGGCTTTCTGTGCAACGAGATGAGAGCACCCTGTTGTATGCCAAATCAATCTGATTTTGCACAATATATCCATTCAAGCAGCAATTCTGGAGGCTGGAGAGCCAGAGTTGCTGAGAGACTAGATTTTCTAGGCTGTAGAGAAAATACTACTTCCAGATGTAATTTCCAAGTACTAAGAAGTGCCATTTACTCTGGGACACATGGATTTGCAGCATGATTTGAACAAATTCTGTGGAAGCTCTTCAATCTTTGCTGAAAGTCTGCGAGAATTTTCTTCAACGTTACTGCTGCTATTATGGGTTTAACACTGTAATATCAATATTTAACACTGTTAATTCCCTAGGAAATGCATGTACTGCAATCATACTCTACAAGGTGAGACACAGAGATTTAGTAACTGCTGAGAATGAGCAGCTACTTCTATGTTACATGTGTAAGAGTCATGCAAGGATTTTTATTTATTTATTTATTTATTTTGGTGGAGGTGTTCTGTTGTTGTTTAAAGTTTCTTTTCGGCCAATTTCCACTCCACGTTCAATTTCAAGGCAATTAATTTCCATGCATTTCAAGAGTCCAGAATCTGACAGGGGCAATCTTTCATCTAGTGTCATTAAGGAAAATATTACAATTATTGCTTCATCCAAATACCAAAAATCCTCCATAAATTTCTTCCATAAATAGCTGTAAGAAGGGCTAGAGCATCATTAAATTCTGAGCTCATACCATTCTACTGAACTAAGAGCTGATCCCAGTGGGTCCTGGATCCCACAGTTATCTCAGATTTTTGGCCCTGAAAAATCGGTTCAGGGCAGCCTTTCTACAAGTTTCTCCATACCAGACTTCACTATGCATTTTAGATGTGCCTGGAAAACACTTGCAGAGTTCAGAAAATCTGTTCTGCTGAGTGGAAAAGAAAAGCAGTGAGAAAGCTGCTGAGCTCTGACATTCCCATGTTCTAATTCTGAGAAAGGAATAATAAACTATTGGGTTTAGAGGCACCACTGTTGTCACCTGCAATGTTACCAGTACTTTTATCACCCTCATAAGTCTCTCTTTGGCCAAACAATTCTTAAATGATGTCATGGGATTGATATTTTTAGATGGTGTCTCAATCCCTTCTGTGATGCTGGAAAATCTTTGCTGATACCAACACACAACCTGGAAAAATTCAGAGAATGGAGGCGAAGAGGAACAAACTCCCACAGCTTGAAATCAAAAGTTGGCCTCTGCTGCCAACAGAGCAAGCAACGCCATGTCCTCTGGCAGGGGAGCACTGAGCAGGCTAGGCAGAGGACAACATGGCAAACTAGGAGAATTAGTATGGAAATTTAGAAACCCTTTCTGGAGCATGCCTGCGGAACACAGTACTGTGGAAAGGTCAACATGTGACATCAGCAGCCACGAAGGCTGCAGTGAGGTGAGTGGGCAGTGGAACGTCTTCATGTGCTGCAGGCACAAATCCCAAGGGAAACAAAACGCTTGGCACAGGAAGAAATCCAGACAGCTGCCTCCCCACAAGCAGAAGTGACTTGTAGGTATGCTCCCATCAGCAGACCATGCTGGTAACTCAATGCATTTTTTTCTTAAGAATATCAGGAAGATTATAAAAAGTGGCAAAACCAGTTTGAGGCCGCCCAGAATTGAAGTTACATGACCACTCTCCAAGGAATTTTCAAGCCAGACAACTGTTGCGATGAGTATTAATTAACCTTTCAGCTTCAGTGCATCACAGGAACATGAACTGGGACAAGAGGGCTGCTTAGAGACTGCAAACTCGCTCTGTAGCAGCAGCAGCAGCGCCGCAAGTGAGAGGGACCCTGGATTTTGTCTGGGCTGTGACTGAGGCTATTGCTGTGGCAAGGCTGAGCCAACTCCCAGGCCCCTTTAAGCAAACAAATATAGCGAAACAAGATTTGCTTAGTGCCGCTACCTCTTGCTCTTTCACCACTCCTAGGATCCTTTCTTGTTGTGGTGGTTTTCTTTTAATTGGAATAAAAGCTGGTATTTTTCATAGTCTCATAAATTTTTTAATAACCCCTGAGCTCAATAAAGTGTTTTCTTCTGCTGCATGTTCATAACACCTGCATTTAATCAAGCCAAACTCTCCTTTTTTCCATCTTTTGTGTGTCTGTCCTGCATGTGTTCAAAAGGACTTGCGGTCCCCTTCCTTTGACTCAATCCTTTATAATTGTTCTTTGCAGATACCACCAGTTCAATGGTAGTCACCCAAGATAAGAACATTTCTGGATCTGAATTCTCAAAACTGAGCCATTGAAGACATACCCATTCCAAGAAGAAGGATGAGTCATCTGAAAAACAGAAATAAAAATAAAAAATGCCCTGCAATAATTAAACTTTCACTTTGTGGCAGAGAAGACATGGAATTAGAAAGAAATCAAATATGGCTTGCTTTTGAATCCAACTAGCTAACTATATATTTGAAGAGGTTTAAGGTTCTGCTGCATTCTGAAAAGCAATTCTTTATACATTTTATAAACATTATTTACTGGAGTAATCTACAGCAATAAGTCAAAACTCCATGATCATTTCCACAGGGTACATTGTGTTGGACCATTATTGTGGAACAACACAGACATTTCAGTCCAGGGGGCACAGGTTGCACTTGTAAAAGTGACATAATTGCAAGAAAAATGACTGGGGAGTGGGCAAAGAAGAGCTCTCAGAAAAAAAAAAAAAAAAAGAAAGAAAGAAAGAAGAAAAAAAGGGGGAGGGTGGGATTTGATCTTCTCATCTATTGCATTAAAAATGTTTTACTGAATTATTTTGCACATTGAAGGAGATACCACAAGTAGAAAAGCATGAGATTCGGGGAATAATTGCCCAAAGAAGCAGCTCATTCCCTCTCACTCATATGATTTTATCAGGAAGGTTAGAGGCAGCACAATAAATCTACAAGTGGACATCAAATAAAAGATGTTGCTGCAAATGAGACAAATGATTACTCCTTAGAGAAAGAAGATCAAAAAGAAGGAAATGGCAATAATTTAATGCACTGTAAGAATAAAATTGTTGATTACTCTTTAAAACATAAATAGAGCTGAAAAACTGGAATTCAATGCAAAACAAAACAAAGTAGTGGCTAGATGTTCTCTGCTATAACCACTGAATCAAATGGCTTAGGTGTAACTGGAGCAAACATCCCAATCCAGAGTGAGGAAGTAAATCACCTGAAGGGTACAGCAGCATTTGGGAGAATTAAGCTGGAAGCACTTGTGTATCTGTGTGCAATCTGACCTCATCTCTGTTCTCCAAACAAGACGTTCCTCAAACTAATGTGGGCTGTGGGCAAGCAGAACTATTTTATTTTGGAAAATACAGACCATTCTCCACATACATCCAGCCAAGTTACCGAGTTGCCACCAAAATTGCAAAAATTTCAGGGGGAACAAAATGGATAAAAATCGAAGGACAAAAGTTAGGAGTTATGTTATGAAAGAATAGCCTACAGTGTTTCCTCAGTCCTGCTTCATCCAGTCCAGGTCTGACAACTTCAGGTATGCCTTACTTGAAATCAATAGGTTGAATGAGGGAATAAAGTGCTCCTCATCATGACTGAATTTCTCTGAATTCGACTTCTACGCTTTGTTTCTGGCACCTAACAATCTCTCTCTGCGGTAACAACAGATTTATCACAAATACACTTGAAGAGCTTTAGGAATTTGTTTGCTAACTGAATGAATTATTATCGTACCAAACAAATTACTCATTTCCATGCACTCTCACATTTTTCTCAATCACCTGTTTCAGCATTGGCATCTCTCGGTTTAAGACTAATAATGTCATAAATCCTCATGCAAAAGATCTGGGGCTGTTCTAATTTGCAAGACAGTTTTCCCAGTTGTCTATTCTTTCAGTTTATTACAGGTTTTTTATATATACATTAAAAAGAACCCCAAACCTTGGTTGCAAGGAAAACTGTAACACATGACCAAAAGATTTAAATCCTATCCCATTTGTTCCCACAAACACACATGGTCTGATTTGAATTTCACATTGGTTTAACTTGTACGGTTCCCATTGAATCTTGATATACTCTGGTGTGAAATCAAAGCAGGCCTGTAATAGGTAGCATAGCCAGAGGGGAATAGCGAAACTTTAAAAACTTAATATCCATTGTTCATTTCAGTTCATCAGTTGCATTATTAGCAGCAGCTGTTCCACTACAAACCACATTTTCCTACCCTTTGGGTATGCAGTGCTGCATCTCTAAATAGCTGCAAAATGTTAATGTAGCCTGTTGAGAACAACTGACTGTCATCTAAGGTTGCTGGGGAATCTTGGCAAGATCCATTTCGTCCTCTTTCTTGCAGAGGATGCTTTGTTTGAAGTTTTTCCACCTGTTTATTTACAAGTGACTTTAAAAATATTGCCTTCAAACATTAATAGAGCTGCTGTTTCACACCACAGCTCCAGTTAAAATCCTGTTTATCCATATCCCACTTAGCTCGGTGGCTCTAACAACATCTTTTCAAAACATATGTCAATTCTATGTTACACGCCTACAAACCTGTTCTGATCTATTCTACAGCTGAAACATGGGCATTCCTGCATCTGTTTTCAGACAGAAAAGACATTTCTTTCAATCATTGCACTATTTTCCCTAGAAAAGGTGACATACAGAAGGAACAAAGGGACCAAGAAAGGGAACTGCAGACCAATGCTCTTCTAAGAGACTCATGAAAAGCTTTCAGCCAAGAGAAAAGAGAAAGGGAATTGAATTCAATTCAATTTGGGGGTGAAGGTTTGGTAGGCTATTAGAAGAGATTATGTTTGAATCATTCTGCTTTGTCCATCCTTAACCTAAGTATTTTCATCTCATGAAAGAAAAATATTCATTGTTTTCTTGAGACGTTTCTATTTTCATTTCTGGCCAAAGAAATATTATGCCATAAGCCACAGATGAATTGTAACTAAAGAAGGGAGTTTTAAAACTACATAGACCCCACACATCTTGGCTAATAATAAGCCAGATATAATAATTATATACCTGGACCATCAAAACCACTGCCACACTTCCCATCTATGTCATTATGCAAACTCCATTTTCTTACAACTTTTTTCTTCGCAATTGTCTTTCCTTTCCTTGGCAGAAAGACTTGCTATGCTAGCCCTCAAATTAGAAGTAGCATTGCGGTGGAAGGAAACTCCCAGATCACCGAGTGAAAATTCCTGCTGTCATAGATAACTATGTCTGATAATCTCATCCATAAACTGTGCCAGCTCCACCTTATTCCCACTGGAAGGTCTTTCCAGAACCTCACAGTTCTCATGGTCAGAAACTTTCCTCCAGTTTCCAGACTGAACTTTTATTCCTCTTTGGTGCCTTCCCACCCAGATACTTTTGCAGACAGCATTCACATATCCCGTCTCAGGTTTCGTTCTGTCAGGTTAAATAATCCTAGCTCAGCCTGTGCAATATACTTCTTTGATCACACTAAGAGGACCAGTTTTAGACAAAAGTTCCTTGACCTAAGTTTCCTATAGCTAAGGAAACCTTTTTTCTCTATTCATTTTAATACCCTTTTCAGTTCTAACTTAGCTGGACTTCCAGTGCTATTCTTTCTACACCAGTAGTCCCTACCTTGCAAAAGCCAGCTTTATTTGCTCATTAGTTTTTCTCCCTAGAATAGCTTCTCCATTTATTTCTAATATCTTTCTGATTTGTAAGGACTGAGTCTAGCTTGGGAAAGAGCTTCCTGACAGTTTGCATACTTCCGACAGAAAGACATTCCCCGAGTCCTTCACAGTTAGTTCCCAAGTTCCTCAGTCTGGGCTGACTACATTCACTTATTCCTTTAGTATGTTGGGTTCCCTCTTGAAATTGTTAATACCATAGAGGTACATTTGCACCAAGTTCTTTGTTCATGTCTAAATGATTTTGACAAAAACTTGTTCTGACACTTTTCAGTGTGTCACAGACAGGAGTGATTAAGATGACTAGGTTACCGTATTTCAATATCCATCTTCTCTGAACAATGACATATATCAATACTGGTACTTCAGTCATGACTGCTATCCCAGCAAGTTTCTGTAGCCTCTGAACTGTCAGTGTCCCATACAACACAGCAGAATAAGTCCCTCCATTTTGTTTTCCAGACTCTGGCATTTAACTGTACCTTGAGCTGTAGCTGGGACTCACCATTCCCACCAGTAACTGACCACTGAGCAACGTTTCTGCCTGCTCTCTCCTAAGCTAGGATATGCCATTACTGCTGCCATTTTCCTTCCCTTGTGTAGAAGCATCAGGAGGGATGACTATGAACCTCTTTAAGCTCTCTTCCCTCACACTTTCTAGTTATCTAAGTGTTTCTTGTGAGCTGCAGGAGTCTTGATACAGGAGTATAATTTCATCAGAAGCTTAAGGAATGGGGAGTCTGTTTTCTGTGATTCCACAGAGATTACTAAACATGTTTGTCTACAGTAGCAGATTCATTCATGCAAAGATCCACTCCAATCTAATATTGCAATGGCCAAATATCCCAAGATCTTATAGCACCAGCCTTGGGCTATCGGTTGAACTGCATTATCCTCTCACATCTTCACCCTCTTCTCAGGGCTAAAAATCACCTGAGCCATCACTTCCTTGGTCCCAGGGTCACCTGGTAACGTCATCTGAGGTGAAGGTGAGCCACAAATTCTTCCCCACTGCCTTGCACACCCTTTCTGAGCTGCAGTCTATAGCTCTGGTCCTCAGGGAGCTGCCATCCTCAAAGAAAACACATGCTTCATTTTGTTGAACATTGAATGAGTGTCCCATCACTCACCTTCCCCCAAACTGATGCACTACCGTCTCTTCGCCCACTCCTCTGTCTACACTGTCTGTTTTTTATTCACAGTTTGTTATCTTATTCTCTCCTGGAGTCTTTATGTCTAGCTATTTCCATTTTCCTTTCCTCTCTTCTTCTGAAACTTGCTTCTCTTATATCTTCTTTCTTGCCATGTTGTCCTCTCTTTCTGCTTGCTTATCCTCTTTCTTCAGTATAGAAAACATTTTGTCTGTTCCTCAACAAAAAACTTCTCCATTGTCCAAGCTCGACTTCTGCCTTTGCCTTAAGGGGAGGTACTTCTATGAAGCACCTCTTTCAGAGGACACTTGGTTGGCTAGTTCACTATGTATCCACAAATTTTTATCTTCCCTTCCATTTTCCTCTCCCTTTTTCTCCTTGCTGTTTTCAGACTCTTTTGAATTCCATCATTATCCTTGGCCTTAATTTTTCTCACACGAGAACTCTTTCTGGTATCATTTCATTAAAAAAGTACTTTCCTCAGGTTATCCCTCAAGGACAGTATTATCCTGCTGCTTGTTCACACAATCAATATATAAAACACCAACCACAGGAATCCCAAAATAAGTTCTGCAGCTCACTGGTCTTTGGTCTCTCTCATTCACTAGTCACTTGGATTTTTGATACTTTTAGCTAAGCTATTCCTGTCCCCTTCAACAGTTGAATATTCATTAGCAGCAATTAATGACAGGAAACCTAACTCCCTTAGCTACAAGACCTTTGACCTGTCACCACACACAAATACAAAACTACCTTTAAACCACAAATGACAACTAGACCTTCACATTAAGAACTGTGACCAAACCACAGAACCTACAGATGATGAAGTGCAACCTACTAAACGTCTAAGCAACAGAAAATGTCAGTTAACTTACCCCCCAAAATACAAGAACTTCTTTATCCTCCACCAAGGCTGATTCCCACCCAGACACCCATGTTTACTGTGCTCCCATCAGTGGGTTCTTTTATGCCATGGAAAACCTAAGGTGCAATACAGAATGTCCAGAACTGTTGAGGTTTTTTGGTACATTGCTTTATTAGATGGGTAAATTCACACTTCTGTCGAGATTTTCAACTACATCTCAAGAGCAAGCACAAGAGATACTGTGGATTCAGGAGTGCAACCACATGATACAGAATATTAGGAAGATGATGGTAACTGACTTTAATAACAACCATAGGTTAAACAAGGACTGTGCTACCGTTACGGAAGGAAAACTGGCAACTTTAGTAACATCTTTGCACATAGAAAAAAATAACCTAAGGCCCATTGTGTTTATTTATTATTGCCATCTAAGTCATTATGAGAAGCTGTGACTTTCCATAGCAAAGCCACACAGTGCAAATGTCATTAATTCCTTTTCCTTCCTAATCCAAAATTAAGAACATTAAAATGCATTAAATTCAAGACATTATAATTTAAAGGGAGATTTTATAAAGGCTCTTTGGTAGTCAAGGCTATATTGATATTTCCATTCTATTTTTTAAGTGCTTATAAATCAGCCATAAATGCTGCTTGTTTTGGAACCTGCTATCCAAGTTTTCAAGCCACAACCAATCATTCATTATATCTTTTCCTGAAAATGTGATTCAGATCAATCTTTCAGCTGGGTGAGGTGAGTTTTTGGATGCCAGTGATCTGAAGCAGTGTGCCAGAAGGATAGAAAAATGCATTATAATGAACTTTTAATGTAAAACAGAACTCTTGCTGATTTAAAATAATGCTCTTTGTAGTCTGCAAGAAAGCAAAACCAGAATCCAAATAAATTACCATAGTTTCTCAAGCTATAATATACATTTGTAGTTTTTGAAAATAAATTAAGAGCCAAGCCAGTAAAATGGTGAGGACATCTTTCGCTTGCATAACTACTTCTCAGCTTCCTAGCTCCTACGGCTCCTACAGCTCCTCCAGCTCCTGCAGCTCCTGCAGCTACGTGGGGAGCTCTTTCTCTGTCAAAGCTGGAAGCAGGCAGGCTATGCATCCTCCGAGCACCTTTGCTTTGCATTTTGTTGCCCTGCATTTAACAAAGCAATCACCAGTGCTACTTTTCAGTGGCTGGTCACTTCCTAACCAGGCTGCTTCGTATTTTAAACCACCCTGCAGGGTGGAGGGAAAAAGGGGCATGAATAGTTTTCTCTTCAAGCTCCAAACAGGCTGTTGCAGCAGATCCAGGAGTAAAGCTGTGTTGGATGGATTCAAAGCCATCTAACAGCAGTCGGGAGAGGAGGAGAGGATTATGGCCAGCTGCAGCACCCTCATTTGTTTGTGTCCTTTGTGCTGCTCACGGACATGCTCAGACGTATGGGGAAAATGTCTTACTGGTACTTTAAAAGCAAAAGCCACTGGACCCACAGATATATCTGCAGCTGGGAGGAGAACATTTGTATCACCCAGCTCAGCTTAGGGACACATTTTGCAGTCTGACAAACACACTAATTCTTAGGGAATCCTGTTCGGTTCTTACAGTAGACTTCAGGTCAAAAATCACAGAGGAAGAAAGAGACTGAAATCAAACAAAATCTTCTGTCTCACTAAAACTTCTGTGCTTATTAATAGTCTTTCTATAATTACTATGTATTACTGTTGGCATTAAGAGGCCTCCAAATGAATTTTGTCTCCACTGTACTCGGTGCTGCCCAAAAGTAATGAAAGTAAAGGCCATGTCCAAAGAGCTTACATTTCAAATTCACTGATCAAAGTATATACCAGTAACAATACTCAAACTTTCAAGGCTTATTAACATCAGAAACAAAAAATTAAAAAACCTTCCAGAACTTAGCAAGATGATCTTTTGACTCTGAATCTGGATTAATGTTCAGTTTGGAAGGAGAAATGTGTTTTAATAAAGTCAAGAACACTTTCAGCTCTCTATGGAGGCATGCATTGAAGTGATTAAAGAATGGCTCTGTGGGATAGCTAGCTTCCAACTGAATAGGTGAAGAATCTTATTCTGAGATCTTTTGAAATGGAATAGCATCTTGGATAAATTGATTATATTTTTCACAAAAATATAGCACCACAGTTAATTAATAGATTCTGACACAAAAAATAACATGCATGAAAAATAATAGTTTCAAGACAGCCTTCACTGTTTTTTTATAATCTCCATTTGTAAATGTCATGTTTATTTTATAAATATGTCAATATGGCCCTAAGAAATGTCGAACTGTAAAGCTGGCCAAATTATTATTGAGAATATACTTTCTTATTTATAGCCCTTTTTTTCCTGTTTACAGTTTACTCTTGATAGTAGTTTTAGTAAATGGTAGTTTATCTATGTACATTTCATAAAGTATTTACTTTCTCTTTAGATCACTTGAGGTATTCAGTTGCTACAATTATTGTTTCTATTTATTGCCTGGATGACTATTTGTCTGTTTGTTTGGGTTTTTTTAAACTGAGTGCTGAATATTTTTACTATTGCCTTGCAGCTATGAAGTGAGTTTTCAAGGTTGGAGAAGTGGTTATACTGAGAAAAGTAAATCAGTCTTCAGCGGATTATTTTTTTTTTTCCAGAAGCAAAAATCTAAACTCAGGTGTCACAGAAAGGTGTAAGAGCTGCTCAGAACACAGAATCCTCTTTCCACATGGAAATTCCTTCAAATCCCTTCAGGTCACAAGGATTTGGGTATGCCTACTTTGTTTAAACATTCTCTACCCTGCTCCTCCTCCAACAAGGATAAGGCTTCCTTGCTCTCAGTTTTCCCTACGGTCCCAAGGACATGGGGCTCCTGAAGGCCAGTCTTAACATAGTGAAGAAGTCATCACCATAGTGAAGAAGACATCAAGTACCTTGGCCTTTTCCATGTCCTCTGTCACCAGGTCAGCAGCAGATACACATTTTCTTTTCTTTCTTTTGCTGCTAATATACCTGTAGACGCCCTTCTTGTTGGTCTTCACATCCACCACCAAATTCAATTTCAGATGGCCTTGACTTTCCTAGCCCATCCCTACTTGTTTAAACACTGTCTCTATATTCATCCTGGGTGATATGGCTCTGCTTCCAACTCATGTATTCTTTTTTACATCTGGTTTTATTCAGGTGCTCCTTGTTCATCCACACAGGCCTTCTGACACTTTTGCTTGCTTTTCTGCTTCTCAGCATGGTCCATTCTTGAGCTTGGAGGAGGTGATCTTGAAAATCAACCAGCTCCCCAGGACCTCTCTTCTCTCCAGGGCCATGTCCTATGGGATTCTTCCAAGCAAAGTCTGTTCTGAAGTTCAAAATTGTGATCCTGTTTTTTGCACTGCTCCCACCTCTCAGGAACCCGAACCCCACAACTCATGGTCACTTCTGCCAAGTCTGCCCCCAACCTTCATATCCATCACCAGGTCCTGCTTGTTTATAAGTATCAGGTCTGTCAGTGTGCCCCCTTATTGGCTCCTCCACCATCTGTGTCAGGAAGTTACCATCGGTGCACTCCAGAAACCTCCTGGATTGCTTGTGTCCTGCTGTGCTGCCCTTCCACTTTTAATCAGGGTGATTAAAGTCCCTCATGAGGACCAGGGCTTGCGAACATGAGTCTTCTTCCAGTTGTCTGCAGCAGTGCTCATCAACAGCTCCTGATGGGGCTGTCAGTAGCAGGCACCCACCACAAAGTCACCCACGTTGTTACACCCACTAATGCCAACCTGCAAGCTCTGATCTGGCTCATCATCCCTCCCAGGGCAGAGCTCCATGCGTCCCTGCTGCTCTCGCATGGCGAGGGCAGCTCCCTGCCATCCCCCTGGATGGTCTTTCCTGAGAGGTCCCTACCCATCCGTGGCAGCACTCCAGCCTCATGCTCTAGTTCAGCCCAGATCTATGCTTGTGTGAACACAAGCATGCTGTTAAACAACTGAGCCATTCCCAGGGTTAAGGCACCATAAATTTTTGTCTAAGCTTTATGTCCTTTCATGAATTAAGGCGATCCAGACAGCAGGCGGCATTCTTGTTAACAGTTCATTTTCCCTCCCCTCTCCATCTCCTGTCAGGAAACAGCTTACAGGTCTTCCTGACAGTCTTCTAGAAGAAATCATAGTTACAGAGAGAATTTTACAAACAATAAATTCTAGGGGAAAAAAAAAAAAAAAAAAGACTTTACAATGTTGTTGCAGAACATGAAGTCAACAAATAGGGAATTTTACTGCTGTACAAGCATCCTCACTCATTGTCTTTCCTGGTGCTGGGCTAACAGTGGTGGAGTGAAATAAGTGCTGTTTGCACACATTTCCCATCATGGTTTGGGTCAGCTCTCCAGTTCTGGAGGGTGAGTGCTCTTTGGAAACTTTAATTCACTGCCAGCTGAGTCATGACCATTTGCGTATATGACCTCTATCTGAGCACAGCATTCTCAGGAAATGCATCCTTGCTACTTCCTACATCCACATGCTCAGAAATCTAGAGATATTTATGACTGCACAGCCTTTTGGGAGGGATTAAATACATATTGTTGCACACTTAAGCTATGAAATACTGAATGTCCCAACAAAATATGGTAGTAAATATTCAGCCCATACTGTGTCCCTCATCATACATCAAAGCAAGCCATAAAAAATTAACCTGCAAAACACCTATAAGTCTGTTAGAAAAAGCTGGCTAACTGCAAATAGCCAGCTAACAGAAAAGCACTTGTCTGTGTTGAGTGTTCCCAGCTGCTTGTCCTCCACCATAAAGCACAAGCGAAGCTCTCTACACCCAGATGAGAGTAACCCCTTGACTCATGAAGTGATGGTTTGCACAAACCCATTTCACTCATCCACAACACCAGCATGGGAACGTCTTCACTGCTAAGAACAACGACAGCCACATCTAGCCCGGCAGTCACTGCATTTGCTTATTATGTTAACAACCTTGCACACAAGTATTTTACCAAGGATTATAGTTGTCTTGATTACTGTACAGAAAATACACCTTCCTTTTTCTATTCAAATATATGAAATTCACCCATGATCATGAACATGGAAAACAGCAAGGAGTGTTGCAATTGTCACAGTGAAAGAGAAAATAATTTTATCGATCCCAGCATTCAGCCATCTGCTGCCACCAGGATATGGTGCTTCAGAGAGGAGAGAGACAATATTCTTCCTTTCCCCCGCCTCCCCCCCTCCCCCCCATTAACTTGCAACCTAAACCCCAAGTTTGGCAATCCTCATCACAACAAAGCTTATTGCAGAAATCTTGAACTCTTGTAATTTAGCATAAGACCTCTAGCAGTGATATCCATTAGAAAACTTCAGAAAGCGTGTATTACAACATTTCAAGTCGCATACCCGTCCCTCTGAGACTGGCTTGAAAAGTATACAGAAAAGCAGGATTAATAAATGAGCAACAGGTAATTTGTACACAATGGTGGAATGAAGCCTATCTAGTACTATAAATTGCTTACAGAATGATCCTGTGAAGATAAGTCAAAACTACAAAATAAATGTTTAATATTTCCTTATTAACATCTACAGCTTTTTCCTGACTGACTACAAAGAGATGCCATTTAAAGTGGATATATCCAGTGAGCTCAACTCTGCAACTCTGCTGGTTTCTTGTACAGTGTGTAAGTAATCCTAAACTGCAATTTTTTCCTGTTTGATCTTCAAGTTTTAAGCAAGAAAAAGGATCATGAAAGCATTTTCAAGCACTTTAAATTATTCATAGCAAATTGTGCAGATTCAGATGTCAGCAAGTCATTGGCTAAATAGCAAATTCAGAAAGGACTCTGCAGCCTTTCTCATAACTTCAGAGACATCCTGTACCCAGGCAGGAGTGATCATCCCTTTTCAAGTAACATTTGCACCTGAACTCATCTCAGTCTTTAATGACTTTAAAGCTACTTGGTGCCCTAAATACACAGGTATTAGATGGTCATGTTCTTTTTAAAAATTTCTCTAGATCTGATTAAATGGCATTCCCAGCTGAAGTCAGTTAACTGAAGAATACATGGGAGTTTTTACCCCAACAATGCACTCTGTCGAAAAGACCCTTCAAAAGGGGTGAGGGAGAGTCTTCAGGTATTTTCTTCATTTTGTTTGTTAGATTTCTTTTTTTTCATCAAACTTAATCTAAACTAATCTCAGGCATTATCCTGTGAGCTTCCTTGGAGTGGATGTTCAGTTCGCAAAGAACACCCTCTCTTCTACATTCACTGTACCAGTCACGACTCAGTTATCCTCAACCTCTTCTCCCCATGACAAACAACAAGTAGCATAAATGAAGTGAAATTTTGCCCAGAAAATTCAAACTGATAAAACAGCAGAGCTGCTTCTCATACCCCCTGATGGCACCTTGGCCATGGTAGCTGCATTGGTACAGCAAGCTACCAGTGGTCCTGAGGCCAACCTGAAGACCAGTTGTGTAGATGGTTCAGATAAAGGACATGGAAACACAAGCTCAACAGGGGCAATTGCAACCTCTACACACCCTCAGGGGACCAAGCAACTTAGGACACCTCCAGGCACGAGAGGGCTGACTGCAGGCTGACTATATGGCAGCTCTGGAGACAAGTGGTGGGCTGGCAGGCCAACTTCATGGCCCCTGGACACTGGTCTTACTGCAAAGTGCGTGCATGTGTGCAAGCACTTCCCCGGTGCCTGAGAGTATATTGGGCTCATAAGAGAAAACATGTAAAGCAAACCTCTTACCCAGGGGAATTTATGATCTAAAAGACTGGATGGACATTTCAGAGTGTTTTATGTCCTGGGACAGGTTGGAGGGAATGTGAAACAAATACAGGGTGAAAAAAATATTTCCCATTAATCAGTTTAAGGGCATACAGTTACATCCACATGTCACGGATGCCTAACGCTCGTCTCTAAATAAGGTATTTGTATGGGAACACGGCCAGTTAGGCAGCTACCTGGTCACCCATGGAGGAAAGCAACTGATTTATGTGAGCACACTGGGCATTTACACACATAAATTACACAGTTACTCACACAGTACATGTCTGGATTTGAAAGTCCAGGTCCCAGTTTACAAAGAACTGGGGGAGGCCTCTGGACAAATAATTGATAAACAGTAAAAGCCTTTCCATGTCAGATCCCAAGGGGCCGGGGATGTCCAGCATAGCTGAAGGTAACTCACAGGCAGCTCAGAGAGGGTCTGGCCCCGGATAGCCTCCTGCTGTTTCCAGCTGTGATCACATCAGGCACACAAAGAGGAGAGCATCAGGCTTGCTCTATTTATCAGTCTTCCTCTATCACATCGGTCCATGTTTTTCTCACAGCCTTGTCTAGTTTTGAATAAAACACAAAATGATCTCCAAAATTAGACCAATCAATGCACGGAAAGCACTCTAAGCACTCTGCCTATGCCTGACCTGTGACTGAATACTCACCATTATATTTAGCTCAACCATTTGCAAGTCTGTGATGTCGAACAAACACTCTACTTTCCACTACTTTTGCAAAGTGCTCCTAAATTTAACTCTGAGTCAACACTGTACGACTGCACATTTAAGTTAACCTGCATAGTCAGCTTATAAATTTTTAAGAAGCTTTTCCTTCTCTAACAGTGAATGTAAATGCAAGTTGTTTGAACAAAGACACTAATTTATCAGTTATAACAATGAATGCATGTCTTTGGCTACTCCTGACTGCTTGAAATGTGCATTTTCCATTAACATTAACGGAGATAAATGACAAAAATCATGTGTAAAATGCAAAATAAAAATCAGAAGGGCAGGACATAGTCTGGTATAAATTGCCATGCTTCCAGCAACATCAGTGGTGTTAGGACCATTTTTTGTAGCTGAAGATCTGGCTGTAATTTTCTAACTTCTCAAGATACTTTTGTGATGTGTGATGCTTATAACCTTTTCATCTAGTGCTGATTTTCTTTTGATTTGAAACAATGATAATACATTGTTTATGCTTTCACTCTGCAAATGTCTCCTGTGCAGTCAACAAGTTTTGAACAATGCTTATTGGTATTAAAATTATAGAAACACAGAATCATGTTGGAAAAGACCAACATTACGACCTTTAAGATCATCAAGTCCAACTGTCAACCTAGAACTGCCAAGTCCACCACTAAACCATGTCCCTAAGCATCACCTCTACAGGTCTTTAAATGCCTCCATGGATGGTGACTCAGCCATTTCCCTGGGCAGCCTGTTCCAATGCTTGATAACCCTTTCAGTGAAGAATTTTTTCCTAATACCCAATCTAAACCTCCCCTGGCACAACTTGAGGCCATTTACTCTTGTCCTGTCACATGTCCAGGTAGACAACATCCACAGCATTTCCCTCATCCACTAAGTGGGTCACCTTGTCACAGAAGAAGATCAGGTTGTTCAAGCAGGACCTGCCTTTCATAAACCCTTGCTGACTGGGCCCAATTGCCTGGTTGTCCTGTACATGCCACATGATGGCACTCAATATGATCTGGTTCATAACCTTTCCTCAGCACCAAGGTCAGACTGATAGGTCTGTAGTTCCCCAGATCCTCCTTCTGGCCCTTCTTGTAGATGGACATCACATTTGCTAACTTCCAATCAACTGGGACCTTACAGGTTAGCCAGGACTGCTTATAAATGATGGAAAGTGGCTTGGTGAGCACTTCTGCCTGCTCCTTCAGTACCCTGGGGTGGATCCCATCCATCCCTATACAGTTGTGTGTGTCTAAGTGGTACAGCAAGTTGCTAACCTTTTCCTCTTGGATTACGGGGGCTTCATTCTGCTCCTCGTCCCTGTCTTCCAGCTCAGGGGGCTGGGTACCCAGAGAACAGCTGGTCTTACTATGAAAGACAGAGGCAAAGAAGGCATTAAGTACCTCAGCCTTTTCCTCATCCTTTGTCACTTTGTTTCCCCTTGCATCCAACAAAGGATGGAGATTCTCCTTAGCCCTCATTTTGATGTTAATGGATTTATAGAAACATTTTTTATTGTCTTTAACGGCAGTAGCCAGGTTAAGTTCTAGTTGGGCTTTAGCCCATCTAATTTTCTTCCTGAATAGCCTAATGACATCCTTGTAGTTCTCCTGAGTTGCCTGTCCCTTCTTCCATAGGCCATAAACCGTCCTTGTTTTCCTGAGTTCCAGCCAAAGCTCTCTGTTCAGCCAGGCCGGTCTTCTTCCCCGCTGGCCCATCTTTTGGCCCATGGGAACAGCCTGATCCTGCACCTTTAAGATTTCCTTCTTGAAGAATGCCCAGCCTTCTTGGACGCCTTTGCCCTTCAGGACTGCCTCCCAAGGAACTCTGCCAACCAGACGCCTGAACAGACCAAAGTCTGCTCTCCAGAAGTCCAAGGTGGCAGTTCTGCTGACCCCACTCTTTACTTTGCCAAGAATCAAAAACTCTATCATTTTGTGATTGCTGTGCCCAAGACAGCCTCCAACTGTCACATCACCCACAAGTCCTTCTCTGTTCACAAGCAACAGGCGGGGCACCTTCCCTAGTTGGCTCGCTGACAGCTGTGTCAGGCAGTTATCTTCCACACACCCCAGAAACCTCCTGGGCTGTTTCCTCTCTGCTGTATTTTATTTCCAGCAGACGTCTGGTTAGTTGAAGTCCCCCATGAGAACAAGGGCTAGCGACTGTGAGACTTCTCCCAGTTGCTTACAGAATATTTTATCTGCCTTTTCATCCCAGTTGGGTGGTCTATAACAGCATCCCACCATGATATCTGCCTTGTTGGCCTTCCCCGTGATTCTTACCCATAAACACTCAACCTGATCATCACCATCGTCAGGCTCTAGACAATCAAAACCCTCCCTAACATGCAGAGCTAACCCACTGCCTCTCTTTCCTTGCTCGTCCCTCCTGTAGGGTTTATAGCCATCCATTACAGCACTCCAGTTGTGCGAGTCATCCCACCATATTTCTGTGATGGCAACTATATTCTAATTTTCCTTCTGCACAAGGGCTTCCAGCTCTTCCTGTTTGTTGCCCATGCTGTGTGCAAGTATAGATACACTTCAGTTGGGCTATTGATCCTGCCACCTTTTTCAGGGTGGGGGAGTCTTCATAAGCATTGGCTTGTGTTAGAAAAAAAAAAGTTGTTGCTTCTAGTCTTGATCTATAATGCAGACAGAAGAGAAGAGCATTATTTAAGAAAAAAATGGGAAACAAGGCAGAATTAAGTAAAGTAAATAATGGATATTCAATGAAAGACCTGCATGGAAGAAAAGGGCAAAAACACATGGCGAAGAAAGAAATTAAGGAAGAGTTTAGGGTAGCAATTGTACACTTTCTTAAAAATAACGGTTTACCCTAAATCAGCTAGGATGTGTTTTGCACAAGGTCACATTCAGAATCACAGAAAAATGAGCCAATACTACACCTGTGGGAGCTTTCCCTCTTACAGCAGTAGCCTTGTGTACTGAGCATGTTTGTGGGATCTCTGATATGAATTAAGTCCCCATTGAACCAAATGCTGTATAACAATGGCCCCACACCAGGGCTTTTGCATTGGAAGAATCAGAATGGACAAACATGAGTCATGTTTGCTCCCAACACATGAGTCCATGGCTGGTGGATGCAAAATCCATCACAACCAGTTTTCTCAACTCTTACACTTCCTGCTCTGCTTCCAGCATTTGGTGGTAGCAACAACTGCAAAAAGTGGACTCTGCCCTTGCCTTGAATCCTATTTAAAATAATGTTTCCTGCCAAATAAATAGATCATTTCTTCAAACAGAATTTTACTCATTATTTATCTCAGCCACACCTATTCTTACCTAATGTGTGTGGTCTTTCAATGAACTCCAGTCTTCTATTTTAAATTTACACTCACTGACAGAATTTAATTAAATCATTTTGTATTATTATTCATTATATGCACAGTCCAAGATGGGAGATGCATGACAGAAAATGAGCATTAACTTCAGCAACCCAGATCAAGTTCTTTGGCATAGACCAAAAGCAGAGGAATAAAAGTGTAGGTGTATGCAATTATTCTCTTGTTCATGTCCAAATTTATGCCTAATGAACTAAAAAGTGCCCCAAGTATCTTGAAGAGGTAAAAAGGACAAGAGCACTCACCTGTTCTAATTTTGAGATGGTCCACTGAAGTCAGCTGGATACTGCACTGAGATACTTAGATGGGAATAAAACCAGATTATCCCTATCAGGACACACACACTGAGAAAGAAGGGCCTTAGTGGTCTGCCAAATGAGCACAGGAAGAGAAGACTTATTTGTAGAATAATNTTTAATCCAGAACCCAGGGAAACCCTAGGGATCCTAGGTGTCACTTTAGACCAGCTGAGGCAGTACTACATTGGGTACATCAGCAAGCAGCAAAGGCACCTTCATCGGCATTGATGGTCAGAGCTGCATTTTCAAATTTCCCAACCATCTCCCCCTTACTGTGATTCGATTTGCACAACAGAGCTATCTGAGGGCACACAAGCCAGATCTCTTTCAGGTGAAGCTAAACCCAAAGATGTGCTCCTGCCACTAATGAGCATTCAGCCTACAGGACCAGTCTACAGCTAACAAGAAGTCCCCAAAACCACGCATTGTGCAGAGGTCAGTGCAGGTTGTTTCACTCACCAGATCCACTCCTAATGGAGCACACTACTTGCTAATGTAGAAAGACTCATGTTCAACCACTGCACAAAGGGACAATGACAAGTGGGGACAAGGCTGATTATAGTCAGCCAAAATCAACTGTCAAGCCCTAACAAGCTTGTGATGAAGTACAGCTAATGTAATTATCACCTTAGGGTCCACAGAGAAGTGCACTGATATAGTAGAAGACAAATGGGGTAGTAAGCAAGACTCAGACTTGAGTAAAAAGCCAAGATTTCCAAACTGAAGGCTGTGATCAAGTCACATGCATGGTGACAGTGAGAAAAAAGTGTAGTAAGTCAAAATGCAAGGTATTGCAGCCAACAGAGAAGTGTAAGAGAGCAGTTACTTGAGAAAGGAACCCAAAGCCTATAGTTTATGCTAAATAACATAAATAGACAATAGAAGTTCCTTAAATCCTTTGACAGAAAAAACCTATTAGGAGATCCATCTTTCTTTAACTTCCTCCCTTTTCTGTCTTTCCTCTGGCATTATATTACATTTTTGTCATGAAGGCTGCAAGGTTTTTTCTACAATTCCCAAGACAGGGATGATGGGTTTTGCTGTTGACATTACTAGTGAACCACACATGAATTCATAACAGCTCCCACATCCAAAGGAGACCACATAAGAAATTACCCTCACACAAACATCTTTTTTTTCCTTGATATCTGATACCATAAACCTGTTACTTCCCTCATGGATCAGAGGTCTTTGGGGAAAAACAAAGTGGACAAGAATTTCTACAGAAGGAAAAAAGGTACAGTTTCTACTGAAGAACTTTGTGGATGTTTTTTTCTTACATTATAAAGAAGACAAGAAAACAAACCCTAAAGCATCACATTTGTAGGTCACCTTTAAAGAATAAATAACAAATAATTATACATACTCCATCATACTGAGTTCTGCATATCACATTGATGTTCCTCAGTTCATCTGTCTTTCATACTGAGGGGACTCATCCATCAGCTAGTCATCAACAATCCTGTCATATGGGGGTGATAGAAGTTATCTTCAAGGTAACTCACTGACACTACTTAATTAAATATCTTGAAATATTGCATATTATTTTCCTGTACCACCACTGGAGACAATGGTAATTACATGGTGATTCCCACAAACGCTTTATGAATCCTCAATTATTGTGCTACTAGCCAGATTTGACATTATTACTGCTAGACTGTAATGAATTATTTGTAGTTAAATATTTGAAGTATTCAGCGTCCTTTTCTGTTTATAAGTTATCCAAGATTGTCCATTCTTTAGTTACCCAGATTGTTTTTGCAAAATATCCAATGACTGGGTGTTTGAAAAATTCCTGACAATTTTGACTGGGTAATTTCCAAGGCAACAAAATGTTACAACACATCCCTAAAACACAGGCATCCTAAATGCCCACAGATAAATATATATATTACAGCTTATTTCCATTAGTAAGTATTTGATCTCATAAACTTTCATAAGAAGTGTGGACTCAAGGATATGTATTCCTTACGTTTCCATTATCTTCCTCCCCAAAGGGCATATAGATGCAAGAAGCATTGCTTTATTAGGCAAATGTGGGGCCTGATTCTCAGCCTGTCGGTAGACCCATTCCCCTTTGCAGGTCACAGCATCCAGAGCCCACTGAGGGATTCACAAATTTCTAGATTTCCAAGGATGACAGTGGTTCATGTTTCTGCCTGTCCAACTCTTTCATGAAGTTTCAGTGCAAACCAGAACCTTCTTCCACGGAGCTGGCAGCCATAAAACATTTTTGAAAATATCATAAGTACTCTTGTACCACTGCAGATCAGAGCATTTGCTGAACATTATTTAATATGCCCATTCCAGTTGCCACATCCTGTTTATATGTGGGCGCTATTTCTGACCATGCAATTTATTGATATTGTATTATGTTTGTTCCAAATGGATCTCACAATTTCTCCAGAGTTTTCTTCCTGCTATGCCTTCCCCTGATGAGTTCAGTTCATCCCAGGGTGCATCACAAACAAGTCTGGGAAGACTAGTAGTGGTATGAGGGAGTTCAGAGAGACATTAGCAGACATGGAAAACATGCAACTAACTGAAAAACTTGGAAATAGTTCTGTGTTCCTAAAAAATCAAAATCTCATTTTATCCCCTTGTTTTCAGTAATTATAATTGCAGGACATAAATCCACACTAGTGTCCCCCAGGGTCTCCTCCAGATATTTTGCTTCCATATGCTGTGAGGCTATTTTATCCTTTTAGTTTCAGTCTCTCTTATTCTCTCTAACTCCCACTATTTGCTCTACCACATCTCTGCTAAGCTCCAGGTCCCAGCAGACTCTCCCCTTCCAGTTCTTTATTTGCTTTAATATGCTTGTTGCCTGAAAAAATGTTATCTGGTTTTCTCCACTTCCACTAATTTTCTTCTCCTCTTCATCCTAAACATCACTATTTCCTGAAGCACACTGAGCCACCTGAATATTTAGCGGCCACTGTAAAGTCTCACCTAAGTACTTCATATATTTTTTTCATTCCATTTTTCAAACAGTCCGGTGTTTTTCTACTTCATGTCTGAATTACTAGTTTAAATACATGTCAACTGCTGTTGACCCTGGCCAATGAGAATATTGAAACACATCTACCTTGCCCATGGATGCCATGCCACAGAGTAATCAATATCAGTATCTGCTGTCCTGGTCCCTCAGCCATCATATTCCTCCAGACACAGCTTTGGGGGATCTCTGACTCTTAAGAATATTTCCCATCCCTGGAAATCTTTAAGAGACAACAGACATTTTTCTGCAAGATATCTTCTACATGTTTCCTGTGCTAAATTAGTCACAATCCCTGTTCCTAATCCCAGTACTTTTGCCACAGTGTCTGCTTTTATTTTACATAGTGCACCGTGTTGTACTTTGTGGAGTACAGGCAGGGAATACTTATCACCTGCAGAAGTGTTATGATCATTTCCTCCTGACATTTTATGCTATCAAGTGGTACAAACGATGATGAAATGTCATCATTCAAATACAGCAGCAAAAAGAAGCCAACTCTAAACATGAGCTGACTACAGAGTATGCGGAAAACGCCCCCACTTTATCAGCAAATAGTGGAAAAGTAGTTGATAATTTATGTCATAGCATACAGTCTCTGAAGTCATACATTATTCATGGCAAAAGTCATCTACTTTGTGTCTTTAAAGAAGACACATTAAAAAGTACAATGTTAAAAATAGATGGCATTTTATTGGAGATCATAATTATTTTAAAAGTTGGCAACAGGGCTTTTTAGTTCCTAAAATGACCTTTCAAGATGAAATGAGGAAAAGAAAAGCTACTCTGAGGAAGAAGCTATGAAAAACTCCAGTGCATAAAGAAGGCATTCATCTTTAATCTGTATTTTAGTATATTCTCCAATGAGAACAGAGGCCAGAAAAATCACATTGAGAAGTATTACTAAATAGCAGTGTAGGTCTATTGAATGACACAGCATTTGGAACCTTGTTGTGACCAAAACTGCTGTGAATCATCCGTAATTTGGAAATCCAAACTTCACCTGGGTAGTAAATGAGAAATGCACAAATATATTGGAGATCATAAACATGACCAGAAAGCAATCCCTGAATACCATTTACGTGTCTCAGTGTTGCTGCATATATTATCAGCAAACAGACTTGCTTTCATTCCCTTTAATCAGTATTCATTCTTCTGCTTACTTTCCTCCTAAGCAAAGACCATGCAAAAATATTGATAGTGTTACACTTTAAATCAACAGCAACAGCATAATCAGAGTCGGACAAATAATTGGCCAAAATTATTCAGGAAAGTAGTTAGCAATTCTGAATTACCTTTTGATTCCTCCCTGCCCTTGCTTCATTTTTTCAGTGGTACCTGATGTGTGGTCTCTGGTGCAGGTGCTGGGACCCAAGGTGCGATCTTCTACAGCTTTTACCAGGTAAGATCCACCAAGTGAGGATGAAGAGAGAAAGCACCAGCAGCGGACAACCAGGATGCTATGCAAAGATATGATGTCGTTATCCTTTACCTTTACTGTTATTCTTTACCTGCCTAAAGCACAGTCAGCTCCTCAGAGGTGTTACAGAAGAGGTAGGACTCAAAGAGCATTAGCAAAAGGAAATAGTGAGCTCCCCTGTTAAGGCCAACTCTGGGAAGGTATCCTTGTTCAGAAAGGATGTTAAGTGTCTTGTTAAATCCTGTTGAGGCTGGTGAGACTGAAAAAAAAAAATGCTTAAAGTTAAGCACAGTGTTAAATGCTTTCTAGACTTAAGCTGTTACGGCTTTTCTGACTATGCCTTGTTCTTGGAGGCCATTTCACTCTTTGGGGGCAGTGCAGAAAGAAGCACAAGGCACTTGTCTCTGCAAGGGGTGGGGGGAATAAATGTTTGCCCAGGTGCACTTCTCCACTGCATTAAGCAAGTTCCAGAGGAGAAACCAAGTATTCTGTATTTCACCTTTATTTACATTTATTCTCATGTTTATATTAAACAAATCTAAATCAATGCATTAATTAAATAACTGCTTTCCTTTGGGGCAGTTGCCTATTTACAGCTGCCTAAATGGGAAGTGGGAACTCTATAACACAGTGCCTTCAAAAATCAACGAGAAGAACAGCGGTGCAGTGAGCAACCCACTGGATCTAAAGAGAGCTGGCTTAAAGAAAGATAAATCTGGGATACAATCAGTATGTTAACAAAATCCACTCTCCTACTGGATAGCTAAAAGGAACTAAACTGTCTAGTGAATGCCTAATATCCATATTAACTGGGTGGCAAACTCTATGCAGGCAGTAGAGACAATATGCAGGCAGAAGACGCAGCATGCATGGCTACAAACAGATATTACAGTGCCAAATAATAACTTTAACCTCTGACTTCAAAAAATACCACAAATTCTATATTTTATTATTCATTGGAAATATCCTGCATGAAAAAGTATAAACATGGCTTTAATGCAACAATATTGCATTGTCAGCTCTTGGTAATAGGTTTAATTTTAACTCAGGAAAGCCACAAAAACAAATCAAGCTTTTTGTGTCCTTTTGCATTCTTATGGTTACAAATGAGATTTCCAGCAGCTTAAATTCCAGTGTATGGTGGCTGCACATTGAATCATTAATTACCTAAGTAGGTAGCACAGTCTAGCTCCCTTCTGGTAGGAAAAAAAAAAAAAAAAAATCAGATCGAAACCCTAAACTGTGGTTTGTATCTTTTTAAAGAAATCCCATCTGTTAGTTTCCACTCCAGAACATTCAGAAATGCTTGCCTGAAGGGAAAAAAACCCTAAAACTAAAAATGTCATTGCAGTAGTAGGAGATGGGCTTACCTCCCACTATGTTTTAAATTCAGTACTGCAGTTCTGGCCCTCAAACCCATCTTGTGCAGTGACAGGTCTGAGCTGCAATATTGAACTTACACAGGTTTGGGGAGCCAAAACTTTACGTTCCTTAGCATAGGTCAGAGCACAGCTAAAAAGATGTGCTCTACAGAGAGTGGTTAGGAAAAAAGGGGAGATGAAAGCAAAAGGGCACATAAGCTCTGTGCAAGAACACAAGGCTTTGAAAGCATAAGGAAGAATTATTGTTTTAGAATGAAGAAGAAAGTTTGTCCTGTTATTTATGTTGGTGTCTCTGCCAGGGAGAGCACTGAGCACTCAAGGTTCTCTATGCTAAGCACTCTTTAAACACACAAGAAGATAGTTCCATTCCTGGAAAGTTTTTACTCTAGGGCCTTCCCTCCTCTGCCTTTCGCAAATATTGCGAAGCTATGCCTCCTCATTTAATGGCAATGAAGCACTGTCAAACTAGATAAAGCAAAATGCTTGCTGTGCTTGCCATCCCTTTCAGAACACATTTTATAATCCATAACAATAAAGTATAATTTATGCATTTTTTATCAAACTCTGCATTATTTTAATAACATCTGCAAAGATTGGATTGCAATATGTTCTGGGAGATATTGTTTTGCCCTGAGTTCATAAAATGTTATATTTTTCAGTTAAATCTCCTGCCACAATTTCATCTACAGTTACCAGTAATTTTTTATCTATTTTGCCATATCTTGCTTGGAGCGGTAAGCATTCTCAAAGCCAGACAATTTGCAAAAGTTTCTTCAGCTGGCTGCGAATATACATTTAAAGCAAGACAGAACCAATGACTGGGGTTTGTTTACTGGGTTTCTTTCTTAAAAGGAGATATGTAAGAGAGACATCAAGAAAACCAGTCTTTTCACAAGCTTTTCATTTATTTACATAAACCCCACCTTGATGGAGGACTGTGCCCAAACATAATCTTTTCCAACCTTTCCACAGAGTATCCTAAAAAGATTTCCCACTGAGATGTTGACTATCCACCATTCTCAGGAGCATTCACTTCTCTTATAAGGAAAAAGCAGGCACCTGGAGTAACCACTTGGGTCAGTTTAGTTCAACAGTGAATAGATGCACCCTTCACTCCTGCCTAAATTATTGCTGTACCTCAGCAGTTTGTCACACTTTCATGCACTGATAGGACCTCCAGGGAATAGCCCCTGTTTCTCTGTGCTGCCGTAAGCTGAGCTGCTCCAGGGCCCTTCCTTCATGCATTTGGGCAAAATTTGTCTGTCCTTCTGAGCTCCTGAAGCAGATTGTGAAAAAGGGATTGAAGTCGATGATTATTTCCAAAGTGGCCAGGTCGTTTCCATGAAAGAAAGAGACACTGGTAGTCTGCAGTTCTACCGGGATGAAACCATCTGAGAGTGAAAGCATCCTTCCTCTTGGATCAGTACTTCAGGTGGTGGGATTTTCAGCAAAAGCAGCATAGAAGCCAAAGTTACTTTTGCAATGAAAGCCTGCCCAGGACAAGAAGTCCACTTTTCAATTCCTGAGCAAAATTCACTGTCCTCAGTCTGCTCTTCCAGGGAATGGTCAGAATGGAACACACTCATCCTTTATTTGGGGCTACCTAACCTGAACTGCATAGTGAACGTATTAGGATTTTCCTTCTGATAAGTCAATCAGGACTCCACCACAACCCTAACAGAAGAGGTCTGTGGTATGCTAGAATAACAAGCTCTTTATGTATTAGATTTATTAGTTCTTGAGAAGTACTGAGGCCTCTTTTCCATATCTAGAGCTGATGTTTTCTGTTACTCACCTGCATTTTTAAGCAGGATCGTGCCTCGTATCACACTGAAAGGGCACACGCTTTTCACTCCTGTCTCACTTCCTCCATTCTCCATCACTAATCTGACACTGCAGTAACCAAGAACCTTACTCAAGGGACAAGGTGTTGTCTCCACACTAGTGTGCATACATCACATTTGCACACTGTAATTAAGGAAGGATTAACTGGTAGTTTGCACTAGCTACTGAGACAACTTCAGAAAATAAGCTCTTTATTATAGAGGTAGTTAACACAGCTGCTTTGCTTTCTGACTCATACACAAACAAGTACAGGAGTTCTCATTGTTGTAATAGAAACTGTAAGAATTGTAGCGTTAATGTTATCTTCAAGGAAACTATATGAGGAATTTTTGAACCACTGAAAATATAAGAATGCTACATTTTCTTGCCCTTTAAAACATGTGCTCCACATTTCTGTCATTCTTCTGAATAATAAAAATGCACACATAAATATGTTTGTAAAGAGGTAATTGCATCCCTCAGTTCTGAGACTTATAAACCAAGGCACCTTTGCTTTCCTTGTTACACACATCTTATGATCAAGTTATACAACTAGACATACTTGAACATATATATGTGGTTAAGCCCATTTAAGATTATTTGGGGCTAGGAAAACATATTTGGAATGTACTGCTGGTATCCAAAGATGTAAAGTTATAATATCCCAATGGTATAAACAAAGGGAGATTAGGAATTTATATTAGGCAGTATACTACAGTAAGGTCTCAGGCAGAGAGCAAGAGTAGGTTAAATAGTGGAACAGCGCTAGGGGAGGCCAGGTGAAAGATGAGCTTAATGAGGTGACAACTCTTGTATTGCCTAAGCTTGTCCAGAGGTCAATGGAGAAAAGATTTGTTTCAAAGGGGAAACTTCAGCATTTCAAAGTGTATTTGCGCTACTAAACAGCTTTCCTTCGGCAAGAAGGTGGCAATGCCAGGGTATACAGGGTGACCTACCAGGAGCACCAGTGTCCTCAGAGAGAAGACCCTCTAGAAATACCCACCAGGAGAACACATGGCATTCAAGAGAGAAAGGGGAAAATTGAACATATATACGTATAAATGTGTATACGCACACTGCCAACCATAAATGGCCTCCATTGTTACTGATCCCATTCCTTTATTCCCACTATAAAAAAAATTATGAGACCCAACTATTCATACAGCATTTCCAGAAATTTAATAGAGCATATAGATTAAACTCTGAGGGCCAAGGACTGGTGTCAGATACACCCAATGAAACCCCATCTGAGAACAGATTTGGCTCAGATTCAGCAAGCAAATGAAAGGGTTTTTTCCACTTTCAGAAGAAACCCAAGTATGTAAAGTTTATAGGCACTAGTAGGAGAATAAATCAATTTAAGTCCATGTCACACCATTCTTTACAGTTTTGTAACAAGGTGTACTTTGTTAGATTTTAATCTGCATACATTTGAGACAGCAAAGCTCTTCAAAATCATCTTTTAATGGCATCGCAATTTATAGACAGTAACTAATTTCAAACTTCATAGCACTTGGCTTTTATGATTATTTCAAATCATTTAAATGCAAATGAATTTCCAGAGAGAGAAAACATCAAATGCCCTTGAGTGGCAACATGTAATAGAACTGCGAGCAGAAATCACAGTAGGAATTTGAAGCAGTCTGATAGGGTTTGACGGGAGGTCTGTATAAAAGTGTTTGCCTAAATCCAATTTACATTTCATTTCACATTATATTCTATTTACCCATTTTGTCATTTTAATATGACTTATTTACTTAATCCTGCTCTGAAATCCAATCTACTATCGCAAATGTGGAATTCTGGTCAGGATAGGACTTACATCTATTTTGCATTTTAGGACAATGGTAATATAGTTTCTAAAACAGAGCTAGCTCTCTTTTTCCCCGCAGTTAATAACGTTACAGCACCATGCAGCCAAAAACATTTGTGCATGCCTTAAATAATTACATTTCTTTCAAGCTAAGCAATTGTTTGCCTACTGACAGCGTAATATTTCCTGTGAGGCATTGCTAAGCTACAGCACATACAAAATATTTGGACACAGAGTGCTGAGAAAGATCTGAACTATTCTCAATGTGATTGCACTCAGAAGGATGAGAACCGTACTGCAACTCCCCATTCAGCAGCAGCTACAACGAAGGACCACGGGTTGTTTTTTTCCAACCAGCTGGATGTGCAGGGGGCAGCAAGAGCTGGTCTGCCTCCAGTGCTTCCTGCGCTTCGGAATAACCAGTGCAGGGAAGGACCCAACCAAACCTGGTATCTTGGTATCATCCACACCCAAAGGATGTGTTGATACATCCTTTGATACAACACCTTTGTGTTAAGAAATGGACACACCCTTTTCTCCCCTGAAAAAACCCCAGTATCTGTCCGTTTGCAATTACAAAGTGACTAAATGCATTCTGTCCTGCCCTATCCCAGTGCAAATTCTGCACTAGAAGCTAAAGCAAGTTAAATTGTGTCATTTAGCTTTGTACATAGACACAGAGGATTCTGCAGTTTTCACAACCATGGCATGGGCTAGGCTTACATATGCAACCAAGGTATACTTCTCTGTTCTGAGGAAAGGCGAACTCCAGAAGCTAGGCTGGCCCTAATTTCTCCACACACGTTTTTTCCAGGCCCAGGATCTGAATGAAGGGGCAAAACTATACCACACACTCACTAATTCCAGCAAAGTCTATATACAGTATTCTGAAGACCTCCTAGTCTGCAGGAGAGGAGAATGGGGGAATAACAGAAGTTTGTGTTGCTGGCATCTCAATATTTTCTTATTTCTTAGAGATGTACTACACTACTTAAGACTACTGTAACAAAGTTTAGAATTTAGATCTCACGTGTTTCCAAAATCTGTATTTTTAAAGGTAACAGAAGACACAAATACCTTCAGATACTCAGGGCTATTCATCATTCTCTGCCACACTTCCAGCAATGGTTAGCAGAAACCCATGAATATTTTCATTTCTTATCACATATAGATTTCTGATAGAGTTGGTGCAATGTTTGTTGGTGAAAACTCCTATAGTCAAGTAAACTGAGTGATGGATTTGAAGGAAAATAGGAGTAAAATATTGTGCTTGGGATAGAGAGATTACTAAAATTGTGCTATTCCAACAGCAGCCAATTTCACAATCAAGATGTCTTTTCTATTGCAAAGGCAATTTTTATATGCCTTCTGCACATAAATGTCACTATTTTGTTTATTATATGTTTCTTTTTCATTTCTTTCATTAATTTTGTGTACATTCTCTGTGAAGAGACTTCTAAGGAAGTACATTTGTCCTCTGTTTTGAGCAATTTGTCTTTTGCAAGGGCAATGTAACTGAGTAAAAGCAATAATGCATGGTCTTTTATCAAAAACTTATCAGCGCTGTTCAAACAACTAGGCAGTTCATTAGATTTGAATAAGCTAACTGCTGGGTTAGCTTTGGACAGTTTGTCAGGTTTGATGTTGGCTATTTTTCCCCATTTTTCAAACTTCATGGAAGGAGTTACTTAAATAATGATTCATCTATCGACTAGCAGAGATGAAACGGTAACAAACCTCTAATAAAGATCTTGAGTCTTTATTATTACTGGGTACACCTCTGCCATCAACGAATGCAGCTCCCCACTTGGCTCGCCGGTTTTGGTGACTGATTGCCCCTGTTTGATCAGCGTGGGTTTGCTCACAAGCCCTGCCTGGGAGGTTTCCCTTTGAAAAAAACAGGGTGAGGTCTGGGGGAATAGTTCCTTCCAGAGTTCACTCTTGTAAAGCTGGATGGCCCAGGCTGCAGAAAGTTTTATTTCCAATTCCCTGGTCTGTCCCCAGCACTACCTGCCCCCACTTTCCCCCGCTGTGCCCTCCAGCTGCACTCCAGGGCATGGTGGGTCTGGTCCTGAGCAGCATGAACCCAGGCCGGTCGGCACCACTTCACCTGGGGGCAGGGCTCACCACACGGAGGGGGAAAATCGAGCAGGTATTTGCTGAGATCACCAGATTGTAATTTGCTGAGATTAGCAGAGCAGAGTTCCGAGTGCAGTAGGGGCGATGTCAGTCCCTTTGCCACGAGGTTACGCTGCACAAAGGCCATGAAGGGCGTCTCCTGAAGGATATCTCTGAATCCTGACCTCATTCTCACCGGCTTTAAACAGATTCTGGTTTCACTCAGCCCTGCGGTGGTGTACCACTTGCGTACCGGTACCACTCAGCCAACTTCAGTGAAGCTGCCCCAGGTACTTACTGAGTGCATATGGCCGAGTCCCCTCGCAGGCAGGTGAAGTTTCTCAGTGGAGAGCTGAAATCCACTGCAAGAAACTTTTATAACAGTAGAAAACAATTAATCTTAATAAATAAAATAGGTGGAACCTAAACCAAAACAAAAATCTGTCAGGAGACAACATAATTCACCTTTCCTTATTTATGCATAATACTGAATTCCCTTTTTAATTTCTTCCCACACACACTGCTTTTCCTTCCATGGAACAGAGGGATGCTTTTGGTAATATCTGGAAGTTCTTGTTTTAACATTTATTTCATTTTCTCTAATGCAATAAAGCTTTTGATTCCTGGAACTTTTGCTACTATTTTCTGAATTTAAATATGGATGTTATATGATAAAAGAAAGAATAGAAACTTTCGCTGTGAATTAGAAAGTGCAAAAAACCCCTAGACTTTAGGCAATACACTTCATACATTTGCAGTACACTTCAAAGCCAAGAAGCACTAGCGTTAACATAAGAACAGTCGCTTTGCAGACATCCGATACAGTTCTTCCAAACCTGCTGAGTGCACTGCTTTTTTTCCTATGTTTGTTAAATACCCCCTGCCCTGGAGAGCACAGTATCGGTAGGTCATTGTATGCACGATGCAACCGCTTTGAACAAGTTCTATATTTTTAAAGCAAATACTTCAGTGCCTTTTATATTACAGGAAAGAAGGGAGAAAACACAACAATAATGCAATTGAACTATAATCTTCAAAAAGTAGCACGGCTGAGAGACAAATCTCTATTTTTATGACTGGACAAACAATAGGGGGAGATCTGACAGTCCTGTTTCTATCCCACAGATTAAATATGATGTGGTAATAACACAAATTGAAGGGATGTGTATTGTATCAGAGCCAGAACTGAGCAAGTGTCCTACCTCATCACACTGTGAGATCTAAAATAAGGGACAGACTTCCATGCAGGACATATACATGTCCCATATGTATACTACATCATTTACAAAATATTCATTAAAATTTCAAACTGACGTGAAAATGATTAGCTTGAGAAAAATAGCAGCAGTTTGCTGCTTTTCATCATAAAGATTTCTGCAGTGTAAAGCCTACTGAGATGATGAGGATCTCACAAAACAGTGAGCCCTAGACACCTAGAAAAAAAATCACAATTAACATTTTAAAAATATATACAAAATCTACTTCTGTGTATATATATGTGTGACTCCACACACACAAAACCCTAGGTATTTAGAATAAGAATTAATATCCAGTATCTGGCAAAATATTCAACATTCTCCTCCAGTATAATCATCTTTTTAAACATGTTAGGACCTTTTTGCAGGTCAATCACAGTTTTCAGACAGGCTATAATTTAAATCAGCTCCATTCTGCATCTAATATGGATGTTTCACTGAAAAATAATTAAAACTAACCACAATGCTTGCAACTCTTCGCCTGTCAGAAATAGACCGCTGTTGTGCATGCACATCGCTAATCTCAGGGAAGGAAACCTTGCAGAAAAGACAAGGAAGTGACAAAGTAATTGCCCCCAGTGGGTGATTTGAAGAGTTGTAATAAAGAGGCGCTCCCTGCTCATGCTACCTTCATCTCACCTGAACTCCTCCTATACGGTGACTCACTTTCATTGCCTACACCACCCTTTAGGCTAATAATGGAAATAGACAGCTCTGCTGGCAAGCAACAGAGAGTATATCAGAGCTATCGACTGTATCTCTACTTTTTTCAGCAGCAAGATGGTTCAGTTTGTTCATCAAAAGAGTCTCAGCTTGTTTAATCTCCTTTATCAGCCCTGCTTTCCTCTCAGGCTTGCAAAGGCTCCTGCTCCTTAAATTGCTGTCTTCATCTAAGCCAATGTAGTGCATATTTCCCCCTTCTACAGAATGATGTTTCAATGCCAACGAGAGGGAGCATGAGAGAGAGAAATAATCTTGGCACTCGTTCAGGTTGTTGTGGAGAAAAAGAAGGGAAAAAAACCCAGACTGCCAATGGGGATTTCCTCCGTAATAAGCCAGATGGCATCATAGGATGCTTGGGGAGACTGTTTCTGTCTAATTCTCTTCAATGGCAGAAACTGCCAAGGCCTGGCTTTTGTGGTAAAACCGGTGACTAGCTATTTTATATTCTTTCTCTTTGCTGTGCATGCTGTCCCCACCTGTCACTAATGCCTTTCTAATGCAGCCAGTGCCCGATACAAGCTCCTTCCCCTCCTTTCTCTCCCTCACTCCCAGACTCCAACGCTTATTTCCCTTCCGCCTAGACCAGCAACGTGGCTGCAATGTTTGCTTTACATCCCGGTGACTTACAAGCTAATTCCTTTCTTCAAGTGCAAAATGTTTCACATAAAGTGGGGAAAACCAGCTGTACAATTTTAAAGGTTGCCATCCTGGCGAGAAACCAAAGTAGGGACCGGCACAATGAAACGCGGAGCTGGTGCTCTGTAAAACACAGGTGCTCGGCAGGTAACGTCACCATGGACAATCTACTCCGAACACTGGCTGGGGTTACAAGGCTTATTTTTATCTATATTTATAAATTTTATGTATAGACATATATCTGCTTCTATATTTTTTTTTCATATCTTCAAAACGTCAGTGTTGCATTCTGAAATGTGGGACTCAATCTTTTTGCATACCAGATGGATAGGAGAGGCTGTGTATTCCAGAAATATGGAAAACCTTATAGAAAACCTGCATATGATTGCTGTGGGGTTTTTGGTTCCTTAGAGTCAGATCTATAAGCTGTCTGCCTGCCTTAAGGGCTTGTATATCCAGTGTATGGACTAAATTACTTTTCCTCTTCGGAAGCAGTCCTATCTTGTATTCAGCATGGAGCAGTTAGATATTTTAAATTCACTCTTTGCTCAGAGCAAGGTAGCATTTTTCCCCTACTTTCCGAAGCTGCTTCTTCCTTTTTGACATGGCTCTTTGTCTCCAAGTAGTCATCATGTGCAGATATCACTGCAGCAGAGTAAAAAAAATACATCCCAGAGTGTCGTTTCAAATAGGCAATAAAGCTGCTAATGGCTGCTGTAGCAAAGGCACTTACAAAACTTTGCATGCAGCGTGCTGGTAGGAAGGCGCAGAGCTAATGCGATGATGTAGGTTGAGATACAGACAGCTGCTAGTCTGCAAAAGCAGGCCTACAAGAGTCATAAAAATCACAACATTTATAACCTGATAAGCGACATGCTCATTGATATACTGTTACCTGGGATAATCTAATGAGAATCAGAAGTTGTTTTCTTTATCTAGGTATAAAATAGCAGAAATAAGGCTTACAGGATTTTCCTAAGATGTAACATGCCATGAGTTCTTGGAAGTAAAGCCATGCAGATAGCTGTCTCATTGTGAAGTTGATGAATGTCTCCAGATATAAACGTTGTGGGGTTTTTCAATTAAACAAAGATGTACCATTGCCAATCACATATTTTGATGAACAACAATTGTCTATATCACAGTGGGTTTACTCTTTTAATTTATGAAGATAAAACTGAGGACTGACAACTGGCGAGGGAGGACCAATCTCCCCTTCCCCTCCCCAGCAGCTTTCCATGCCTCTGACAGCAGAACAGAAACCAAACCCTGAAAGGTGGTGGGCCTGGTCCCAAAGCATCCTGGGGAGACTGGGGAGAGCCTCCACCCATGCTGCAGCTGAGACTGGGGGCACAGGTTTGGCAGAGCGGGTCTCTCGGCAGTGCCCAGCAGGGCAGGCTGGTCCATAGAGGAGCTGGGTGCTGCCCCGTGTAGCGGAGCAAGGTGATGGGCTCCTCCACCGACCAGCATGCCGTCCCCTCAGGGCAGAGCCCAAACACCCCCACCAGCTCCCCGTGCGGCCCCTGCGCCCTCAGCACTGTTTTGCTCTGCTCCCATCCTGCCGCATGGCTTGCAGGCGCAGCCGTGCAACCCCCCCACGGTGCCTGGGCTCCCCTCCTATCTGGCCCTCCGCCTGCGGCATAGCAGATTTCAGTTCCCAGAACTGCTCTCCGGGGCCAGGGTGAGCAGGAAAGCAGGATTTCTTGACACTGCTCTGTCTAATGCTGGAAGAGAGACCAGCCAGGCAGAACTGATGGGGCCTAAAGATAGCTTAACACCAGCTTTTGCTGAGTGCCTTCCTCGGCTACAACATGTTGCAGCCAAAGCATAACCCAAAATCCGAGCCAGTACGTTTAAATAGGGCAATAACAACAAAGCCATTTTTTTGCTCCCAGCTGCATGTCGAATATTGTTTCGCGTTTATGACCACATCACTATTCGGTACAGATCGCCCAGCTCCGTGGTCGGCGATGCCTGCCGTGGTCCCGAGGGTCGGTGTGAGCTGGTGCTGCCAGCAGCCTGTGCCTGCCTCTGCAGGGGCTTTCCCCAGCTCCAGGGGACCCCACTTAGTGCCTCAGGAGCACATCCAAGGGCAAGGAAAAGAAATCCTTCTGCCCCCCCTCCCCCTCCGCCAAAAAAAAAAAAAAATTTAAACCCAGTATAGAAGGTACTGGACTGACCTAACTTCAAGATGTTTATTTCCATTCTGGTGAGCTTTACCTAAAAAGCAAGGTCTGAATTTGCCCTAGCTCAGGTTAGGAGTCAGAGATGTGGGCTGGGCATAATTTCAGCAGGATGACGTGTTTGTTCATTCTCACCGAGTCTTGGTTAATTAGGCAATGAAAGGAACAGTTTATAATCGGGATAATAGGAATAGCTATATCACAGTAAATTAGTGGGATACTCCTGGGCTATTAATGGAATAAGATGCCAGTATTTGTGGTAGTTTAGAAAAGATGTATGTTTTGCCTCCAAAAAGATCCTTTGCTAATAGCGGTAAAGTTAATGTTGTCAATTCGGTAAGATAAGATCTCTTTTCTAAGAAATACATACATTTCTAATTATGTTCCCATATTGTTGAACAGCTATGAACCTTTCCGTGCTGCAGGCATTTGTCTGTCCTCCTCTATAGAAAACAATGCAGATTTGGGGGACAGTGCCCATTAAATGTAAAAGAAAGCCTTGTGTTGTGGTGGCTTTCCGTTTCAACTGCACGATTATAAAAGTAAGCTTTCAGAAAATTTGGAAGTGTAATGTCTCTGAGGCAAGAGAAAACTTTTGTGGAACAAAAGATTTTTTCAAAATGAGTATAAATGGCAGAGTCTAGCCTTTGATTGTATTTCTGAACTGGGCTTGCCTACGGATATCCATCCATTAAAGGATATTCAGTAGAGCTCTGATCTGGCGGCTGCCAGATACCTGTGAAATACCAAGTGTCTCATGCAAGCTCTAATGCAGTGAGGGGAAGGAGCTCGGGTTGACGCTGCATAACCACAGTTTTTAAACTGCAACCTCACTGCTCTGACAACGCACATAATTTTGATGTGTGAACATAGTGCCATGAGGCCTCTTATCAACATGATCACTGTGCTAGTGGAAGTTTAGAAAACTTCAAAGCAGGCTGATAAATTTCCATAAAAGTGTTGCCAGCCCATAATCAGATGGCTAAGAGTTCCCAGTTGCATCAAAGATAAAAAATGATTATATTAATTTGTCCTCATTTGAACTGAGCAGTCCTACTGAAATCAGCAGTATCCATATGTATCAGTATGAGTGCTTTGTCTGCAAGAGCTGTTTTTCTGCCAGTCCACAGATTTAGGGATTTTCTTCATTGCTGTTTCAAAGAGTGAAAATGAAAAGAGCAGAACATAAAACAAAAACTCAGAGGACTCCATGCCATTTAGATTGGAGTTATTTTTCTTTGGCAAGCCAAACTCTGCCTTTGGCCTTTATGTGACTTCCTCAAAGTCATAGTCTACTGTTTCCTCTTCTAAAATTCAAAGGCAGTGCCTATTGTTGAGATACCATGCTTGCACCCAGTTGCTTCTAAAGCAACTCAGTTGCTTCTAAAGCAACTCTGCAAAAAAACACTCTATAATTTTTCCAAATCTGGAAACTGAACATTTGTTTTATGACTTGTTCCCACCAGGAAGGATCCAAATCAAAACCCTCCTCCCACCTCAATTTTGCATTTTTCCTTTTCCATGGCTGCCTCACTACTGCAGGCAGCTGCAAGTCCCAGAACATGGACATTTAATGTAACTGTATTTCTTAAGCTGGAAAGGTTTTACACCATAGGAGAGCTAATTAAAGTTATTTTGTAGTGAAAAAGAATGACATAGAAACATCCAATTTAACTGAGGGGATGGAGAAATGTAAAAACAAAGAAAAAACCTTATTTTAAACTTCCTTTATAGAGAAAGTACCAATAAGATTCAGTTTTCTGTAATTTCATCTAGTTCCTTTTCCCCCTTCCCCTGATTTTATTAAATTAAAGGCCAGAAAGCCCCTCTTTGTCAGCCTTACTTGTCTTAGGTGATTAATGCAGTTACCATCTGTGTTTAACTAACAGGTAGGTTTTTTTCCTTTTTTTTTTCNTTTCAGAAAGCCCTTCACCTTGACAGGAGGGCACCTGGGAATGAAGGATCTGTCTTCATCCTCAGCAGGTTGCTGCGGACCATTCCTTGGTAGAAGCGCATGCCCTCCTCCCAGCTTCCACACCTGGCCAAGTGGAGTTGAAGCTTCGTGCCCGGCAGGACTCGAGAAGTGATGTGGCAATAGCAGCATTGCACAGCACCTGCCCTACAGCCCTCGGGGATGGGATGGGACTGATCTGGCCAGACACAGCACGGTGCAGATGCGATTGCTGCTCTCCTGCCCTAACCTATGGATGAAGGCAACGTGACAATGTCGGACAGCTGCTACAGCAGACCCTGCAGTTCCTATAAGCCCCATGTAGTGGTTTAATTTTTACAGTTGTTTACTTTAAGGCTTCATTTTTAATAACTCTGAGAGAAGGATCAAAGCAAAGCAGTGGAGCCTCTAGCATTTTCTCCTGCTTCCTTTCTGTACTGGCATAAAGAGATGAAGAAGGTATTTCCGCAAAGTCATGACTCAAGTATAAAAATAAAATTTACATTTATCATATTTGGAGGCAGCCAAGGAAAACTGACCTCATGGTATGAGCTCTAAGAAAGCTCAGGAGGGAGAAATTAAAACAATTAGTAGCAATTACTACCAAAATTATGGTACTGAATAGGACGGTGCCTAATAACGAGAGGTCACAATTACCAAATCGCCCTTCTGTATGCTCATTTGTCTTCTCAGTATTGTAGTCACTTGTGTTGTCCTCTCGCACAGCAGGATCCCCAGCACCGCTTTCCTTTCCCTTTTATAAGAAGTTCACAATAAACAAGGGTTCAACATGTTCAGAGCAGCAGTTTGCGCCTTTGGAGGGCTTGAAATAATATGGGCTTTTCTTTCAGACTCTGTAAAAGCAACTTTACTGCATCTGAGCTTCATTGTTTTTCACTTTATCATGTTACAAGGAAATGCAGCTAAAAGGTGAACAAAACTGAGTTAATCCAGATTTTCACCCAAATAAATGGAACCAGAATCAAACTTTCTATTCTTCTTCAGGCACTTAGGCTTTCTGCATGCTGAGAAGTTTTATCAGTGGATTTTATTGATGGAGCTAATTCTAGCTACTGATGGAACTAATATAGATATGACAACAAGAAACCCTCTTAATGTCACTACAGTATAGAAATGCTTGCACAACTGTAGTATCCACATAAGTATTTTTATGAAACTAGCCATTCTGATAAAATTATTACATGTATTAGTCTTAAAACTGGAAACTCAGGAGGGCCTCGAGAGGTCACCTACACTATCTGCCTACTCTGATACGTTTCTACAGATGTATGGTAACTTGGATTCCTAAAATTCTGCAGTTTGTAATATTGGTCTGAGAGCAAATCAGCACAGAGGCATTTTGTTACTTCAAAATTCTTAATCAAAAAAAGGCATTGTGGGTCAACCCTTTCCTCCTTAATCAAAATGTTTTCTTTCAGCACAAATATGAAACTGAACTTCAAAAAGTAACATTAAAATGATAAATTACTTTATTCTCTTCCAGAAATTTCATAATGCATTATATCAACTCTATTTAAGCCATTTTTCACAGCCGGATCTCATTCAAATCAATATTGTCCTGAAGGACATTTTGATTTCAACATCACAGCATTTTCCAGAGGACAAGTATTAAAAAAAGTATTGACCATATTAATTATTTCTTGCTTTAGCTAAAAATGGACATAGCATTAAAAAACCCACAATGAGCACAGTACATTATGTTGTTTATAATCCAGAGATAACAACAAAGTTTCTTAAGAAATCTAGACGTCCAATGCAAGCTATTCCCAGTCAAATTAACTATCTGATATGGTCTAGACAAACAGCAAACTTTCTCCCTTTTTTCAGGGGACAGACAGAAGTCCTCTTATAGATCCAGATGTGCCAGCTGAATCACCCCCCTCCTGGCGGCTACAGCCTCCTCCAGAGGGCTGGCAGAGCAGTCTATCAGAGCACTCTAATTTACTTCAGGAAAAATCAATTAACTTAGCTTAAGTGACTTTAACTGGGAAATTGTTGGGGACAGTAATCACCACCGCAGACAGTGATGAGTAGACGAGAACAGCAACTTCTTCCATCAACACAGTTGTAGCAAAGTGGGCATCTCTCCATTGCTTCAGTGTCTGAGCCAAAACCCACTCAAGTCAACAAGATTTCCAGATTTAAAGAAGTAGAATCTAACACTTGTTCAATCTTTGGCTATGAAATAATGCTTCTCTCAGCATTTCTTTGTCACTCATTTATATATATATATATATATAGTGTTGTTGCCCAGGCACTGTTATGATTGAGTAACTTGGACCAAAAGAGAATGTCTTGATAAAGTCAACATTGCATGTCTGAATCAGTACTACAGAAAACAACAAATGTCACCGTGCTGCTTCTGCCACTTCAGCACCACTCCAAAGGTCACTAATTCCTCGTGAAGCGGCCATAAATGTTCTGCCAAAATTTTAACTCAGAGTCGCCTTATATTTTCACCTTCAGTCATCAATACTTTTTGACAATCCTTTGCTAGAACACACTTTCCATCTTAACACCTTATTAATTCCACAGCTACATCTTTCTCCACACTCCCACAGCGATTGCAGGACTCCCACTCAAGTTTTACCGACACTGAGAAGTGGTTTCCACTGTAACTAGACAGGAAACTCTCTTCGTAGTGATGCAGCTCCTGTTGACAGAGCTGTGCTTCTGCCTGTTCCTCCCCAAAAGTTAAACTACACCAGCAAAGCCAGTTTTCTATGTTAGTTTAAGCTGGATGCACACTAGTGTTTTCGCCAGCACTGAAATGCAGGGGGAAAAATTTACATCCAGACCCAGTAGTGCAATAGGAACAGAGGTTTCTCCTGTGAGATACGGCCTCAGTTAAACAGCAGCTTTGTCTCTGCTCTTCTCACACAGGCACCCTTGGTGGGAAACACAAAAAATATCTCCTGTGAGCACTATACAAATAGGGCACCTTGTAGTATCATTTGCTACACACAACAGCCTATGCACGTGAGGAAATGAATAATCTCAGGAGAGAGAAGACTGATCCTTTTGCATATGTACCAGCCGAACTGCCTATTTCAACGGAAAGTGCATGCAAGTGTGTGCGCGTGCGTGCATGCAAGAAACAGAGAGAGAAAGCACAAAGGAGAAAATATTGTGTCTACAAGCCTTACTGCTCCATGTTGCAGCACTGGAACCCAGCTAGACGTCCCTCAGCTGGAGAAACGTCCCTCATCTGCTGCCTGGTGGAACTGCTATAAAAACAAATAAACACTGAAGGGCTGTCTTCTGCACATCACTGCTTTCTGACCTCCGTGGGTAAAGATGACTCTACCACAGCCAGCACAAGCCTCCAAAGATTATGGAGGATGTTTTCAAAGAAACAAAATGAGCACAGTAAGCCTAGCAAACACTGGAAAACATTACAGGGCAGCACAGTAAACACTGAGCCAGAATAAGTGAAGGGCTTTGCTTCAGGGAAAATACTGTGAGTAAAAGAAAAGGCAGATGAAAGCAGCCATTCAGAAGCCTCTTAATCAGATGTAGACATAACTTCAGCATATAATAAAACAAGGACATGAATTCCATATCCTGCCCCTCGCTCGATCAAACGTGAACCTGGTTGGATCAGAAATACAAAGGCTTAGAAGGAATTAGAGGATCTCAGTGGATGGACCAGGTATTTAAGACCAAATAATTATCCTCAAAAAAAAAGCACTGAAGATGCTTCTTTGAAAATTTCACACAGCCTTTTCATGTTTGAAAGAATTTATACCACTGGAAATAATCTAGGGGATAAAATTCAAGACATAAACCCTAAAAAGTATGCTACCCAAGGGATGAATACTGTAATTATATAAAAACTGTTATGGTACTTAATAATGTGTAGCCTACCTGGAATCAATAGGGCTAACTCAGCAGGCAGAGAGCAAAATGTGTACCTTAATTTCTTTTCTTACTTAAATTAAAAGGCTCATTTTCTGTAGGATTTTCAAGGTCCTTGTAATCTTCAGACTTACCCTTGAATTTTTTATTTTCTTCTGCTGCTGAGCAAAGTCTTCTCTTCAAATTGGCAGCTTTGAACTGTTGCCCCGATGAATGATTGCAGCATCTTAAAGCCTGCAATGAAAACAGCAGCAGTTTAGGTGGAAAGCAAAATATGAGTAACAAGTAAAGGTATCATGTAGTTTCTACTGTCAAACTGCCCCTCCCTTACTAAAGGCCCCTTTCCACACCCTTCGTCTTCATCCCACAATTACTAATGTGGGATTTCCTCTTGTTTCTCTTTTCCCCAGGAATGCTGCTAAGGTACAAGGTGCTTTTTTCCAACAGCAAGATCACAGTAGAAAGATTTGCATTCATTTCTCAAAATGACTGAGCCTATATTAAAAATACCCTCACATGCATCTATTCAGCCTTTGTTTCTATTCATTTCTGTTCTATTTCCCCTGTTGAAACTGATTAAGGTACTGGAAAAATTAGTTGAACAAGCGGAAAAAGTTAAATATGCTTATTTAAAGTCCAGCCCTGTATTCAGCTTCGGTACCTGAGTTTTGCTGACTCAGGTTTGCTGATTGAGTGGCTAACTCGAAACTTTTCAGCCAGTGTTTAGTCACAGGTAAGATTTTTATCCAGTTGAGTCAGCTCTCACTCACCAAAAGATTTGAAAGTAAGAATTATGGTCTATGCTTAGAAAGCAGCAGAGACATCTTCTATTCAGATGAGACCAAACGTCCCAGAGCTACGCAGCTAAGCCCTTTAATACAATGAGTCTTTTGGCATGGTATCTACAGCTCTACTGCAGCTGTCAGCCAGTAGAAAAAGATAAAAATATGTCTTAAATCTCACCTTCAAAGTCCTCCTGCCAGACGTGGCATCACAGACTTTTTCCTAATTTAGATATTTTTGTGTTTCCTTGAACAGATAGAACAGGGTGAGAATGCTCTGCCACTTCCACATTCACACCAGAAGAAAAATGGCCACAGCTGGTGACCTAGCTAAGTGATGACAGTATTCACCAAGGACATTGAAGACCTATGCTCCAATTTCCTACCTCAAAATTTTTCATGCATTGCAGAAAGAAGACTTGGAGCAGGGACTAAACCCATGAAAGGTTCACCTAAGCAAATGCTAGTCTTATTGGGCAAGAGAGTCCTGTCAAGGGTTGCTTTCTTTCTGGTTCAATAACTGCTGAATTATTCCTTGAGCAGTGCCACAACTTTCAAGGGAGGTGGAGATGGTTCCTGCACCACTGAGTTGCCTGTAGATCTAATCCTCTTGATGTGGTAGGAGCTAGAGTCCAAGGAGGAGACCATCAAGACCATACAGACATTACTGGCGTTTCCCCAACTCACATAAGTGCTTCTGAGAACCCAGCCCCAGCCCTTGAAAATTGACCCAGAGATCATTAGGGAGCCAGCAAAGTGCCTGGTGCATGGATTGATGTTTTCTGAGAACTGCTGCAAAGGAAGCAGGCGGCTGCATCTGCCAGCTGCAGCTTTTTCAGATCCCGCTTTCAAGCCAGAATGAATGTTGTTGTAATAATCGAGTATGCAGGCAGCAGAGACATCCAGCTAGGACGGGTCCTAACTGGGAATGATGGGATGCGTTGCTTTTTGCAGGTAGGGCATCCTGTGTCAGCTCGGCTTATGGGCAGGCCAATCTCTTGCAGACTCCTCTAAAGTGCCATGCAGTTAATACTGCAAGTAAACTAGGATTCTGGTTGCACAGCAAGAGGAATGTGTCCAACTGGCAGGGAGAATAAATACTTCTCCGAACAGGCAGTAATCAGTTAACATTACTCTAAAACAAACATTGAGAAAGCACAGCACTTTAGCAATTAAAGGTCCAAATTTGCAAAATTAATTAGTGTTTCCCACAGCATAGCACTCTACTTATGAACAGCTCTATTGTAAATGTATGATGCTCTAATATGAAAAGAGAGCATTCTTATGTTAATTATCTAATTAACTAATCTGGGCACAATTAGCAGCTGAAACAGCACAGCATTACACTCTCTTCCTTCTTCCCTTCCGGATTCAAGATTGCCTTTAAATATGTACTTTCAAGTGGCAGGGGACGCTGGTGATAGAGCTTGCTACCACGTTAACCAGACCTTGCTGCCAGGAGAAGTTCCAATGAGCAGGCACTGACACAGGAGAGGCAGAAATATCTTTGGCACGTTATTTAGAAGAGGTAGAGTCAGCTATTTAATCTCACCCCCAAAGTTAGCCTGCCCTCCAGGGAGGTCATCTGTGTCACTTCACAGAAAGTCAGTGTGAAATGCTGAAGAATACAGTAGCCTGTTTCTCTGCCCCTTTGGAAACCGAACGCCACTTAACAAGACCTCCCTGACACCAGTATTTTCCAAAGGATGTCTCAGTGGCTATTTCAGAGGTCTGAAAATAGAAAGTCTCATTCATTTCTACTTTGCTGCCAGGATAGCTGTTATCTTCACTAAAGTTTACTGTGGCAGGAAGGGAAGAATTAGAGCAAGTGCATGCAGATCTCGGACAAAAACATACCAGAAAGAAGAACATTTGCTGAAAACGGTCTAAATCAGCCTCTGAGGATGGCTTAGACAATGTCTCAGTCCTTCCTCACCTTCTATTACAATGTTTACAAAGTAAAATCTTTACTTCAACATTTTCACATTTGTACATGCTTTAGATGGTATTTTTATTTAGGAAATTGATTGTGTGTTTAGTAATTAAAAAGGAGAAAAAGGTAACATAAGCTGAGAGTGACAAGTTCTATACTAAATTGTATGAAATGTTTATAAATGTAAAACTTTTTTTTTTTTTTTTTTTTTTTTTTTTTTTTTTTTTTTTTTTTTAATATGGGAAGGAGGATTTTCCATCAAAAAAGAGTTTGGGCAGATCTACTGTAATGTTCCCCCTCTCCCACTTTTTCAGTGCCCTCCAGGAAGAAGAGGTATAGTCACACACCTTTGCCTATGAGGTGCAGGGTTGGTTTTTGAGACAGTGCTGACTTATTGTGCATTATAGAATCACAAAATAATGTATGTTGGAAAGAACCAGGGTAGGTCATCAAGTCCATCTCCAGCAAGACCAACTAATGAGCTTACTCAGGACTTGTCCCATTGAGTGCTGAGCATCTCCAAGGATGGAGATGCCAGCACCTCAGCAGCCAATCTGCTGCACCTTTTGCTGCTCTTACAGTGAAAAAAAATTCTTAATAGCTAACTGGAATTTCCTGTCTTCCAAGTTGCGTCTGTTGCCTTTTGCCCTTTCACTGCACATCTCCCAAATGAGTCTGGATTCATCTTCTCTACAGCCTCCCAGTAGGTAGCTGCAGACAGCAATGAGACTTCCCTTCAGCTGTCCCTTCTCCGGGCTAAAATAAAGCAGCTGCCTCAGCCTCTCCATCTACATCACTTGCTCCAGCCTCCAACCACCCTGGTGGCCCCTCCATTGGACTTGCTCCAGGTGGTTGATGTCTGTCTTGTACTGAGAAACACTCAGTACTCCACCCGACCTCTGACCAGTGCTGAGTCGAGGGGAATGATCACTTTCTGCAGCCTGCTGGCTGCACTCTTGCTTACACAGCTTCATAGAGACGCTCTGGTTCAGGAGGTTTCAATACAGCACTCTGCTAGATGGGTTCTGAGAAACCTGAGCTAATATTGAGGTTGCCTTGGCCGTCACAAAGAAGGGGTGTTAGCAGGTCATCTCCAGATGTCTCTCCAACCTCGGCTGGCATGCAGGTCTGTGCAGCTCCTCAGTGGGCTGCAGTCACAGGCACAGGATCCAGTCCCTGCATACAAGAGCCCGAAGAATGTATCTACATGGATCAGCACAGACTTTGCCCAGAGTCTGAGCACTCCAGACTGATCCTTGCTTCATCCCACAGCATACTCCGAGTGAATAAATCCCATAGGGAGAACAAATGAATCATCTCAGTAACAGCATTGCACTAATGAAACTCTAACACAGCCCAGTCGAAAGCTGGCTTGCATGACCTCGGGTCCAAGGTGCTTGCATTTGTCCATACTCATCTGAGTAGACATAACCAGAGGCTGAAACCATGAACAGCCTATGTGCAATGCAGAAGAAGAAGAAAAAAAAAAGCTAAAAAAAAGAGAAAAATAAGTGAGAGAGACTATTCCCAGACACTGTCACTAGGTCAGGTATCCTCTGGCATTTATTGTGTAAGCCAGCTCTTACTTAAAATTCTTTCTTACTACATATGTTAACTTGTTCACAGAGGTAAATAAACCCTGTGAACGACGTGCTTCTGGCTTAAAAGCTAACGTAGGAAAGGACTCACCACATTATATTTCATTGTGGAAGGAGGCTGATTCTTCCAGGACCTTGAAATGTAGCGCTGGGCACCTATTTTATGTTATTAATAACTTTGGCCAAAATGAGCCATCATCCTTGGTTCTAAACAGTAACTCATGAATTAGCCACACAAATCATTGTATCTGGTAACCTCTATAAGCCAAAAAGCCAAAAAAGAATAAACTACTTCAACTATATGAAATTCCTCCATATCAAGAATTAGCCATAACTGACATATAGTGGCACAGAGAACTTCTGTTCATGCCTTGCATCATTTGTATAGATCCATAAGAACCCTTCTGAAACTTTCCTGCTGTCCCAGAAATGACATCTCATGACCATGAAGTACTCTGGATACCATTACTACACTATTCCTAACGCAAAATACTTGGGTTTGTAGAACCTTTTCTTACCAGCCATAACGAGCCTAGCCACCTACCAGTTCCCCAGTCAAATACAGAAGTCAAAGCAACCTCCTGCCTCAGCTTGGCACGGAAACCATTACTTCAGATGCTAGCTCTTGCACAACAGAGCAGAGCTCAAATGTTCATGCTGGCCTCCAAACACCATGTGAATAATTGCCCTACCTGCACATAAAATACGACTGTACCAAGAATCCTGGAGAATGCTTTATAAAATTTATTTATTTAGGGAAATTCTCACTTCTTTTAGGGAACACACAGCCACAGGTGCTTTATGGGCACAAAAGCCAAATTTCAGTCATATGTACAAGAATTTGCAAAACCAAGTTTTCAAGCCAGAGGCATTCAGTTGTATGCCTTAGTATGGATTTTACCACTAAACAGAACCTCTTGAGTTCCACTAAGGAATTAAAAGGACACCTGGGCATCCAGTAAGGTGTCTGTTTACAGACAGAAAGCCTGATTCTTGTCTGGAAACAGCCATTTCAGAATTTCTTCCTTATCCACGCGATTATGGAAAATATGTAGAAAACCGGCACCTTGTGGCTTACATCACAAATTGCTATTAAGCAGCAGTGTTTGAATTTCGCTATGCTGCGTACAAACTCTTATCATCAAGTCAGAGGAAAAAATATTTATCAGATATACATATGAGATACTCATGACCTGCTTATGGATATCCCACTAGCTGGAAAAAAAGACACAATGCAGTGTTAATCAGACCCATGATTTTCTCATTTATTTCTTGAACATAAGTCTTGACTTGATGTTTTTTTGGTAAAGATCTTCTCGGTGATATAAGTCATGAAAGTACTGAAATTCATCCTCTTTGGGGACATCTAAGTGAGTGTTTCCAAATTCCTTACATTAACACATCAATAGAATTTGTTGCAAATATTACTGGTTTGTGCCAGAAAGTTTATAAGAAGATGCTGGCTGGCTACCAAACCACTAACCCTCTAGGACTGGCTTAGGGACAATTCAGTATGTTATTTAATGAAAGAGAGTGCACGGCCTATGAAGGCCTGGAAGACTTATTTCACAACGTGGCTTGCTTACTCAGTGATCTAGCTTGGCAGCTCCGCGCGCGGAGAAGAACCGCACCCAGGCCAGCTATGCTGAGACCAGACTGTCATCTGAGACATTGACTCTCCTCTTTGGCTCTGATTGCCACAAATTGCATTCAGACTCGCTGTTTTAAAATAAAGGCAAATGACGTGCACAGACATCACGTCTTTATATAGGATGGAGCACTGGTGCCCTGCTCCCATTCGGCAAGCAATTATAAAGGGCACAAGCTGCATTTTAGTGGTAAGGCTAAACTTCTGGTAATGCTCGCTGATACTTCATTTTAGGGTCTGGGTTTTCTCCTTTTTCTAAGAGGAAGATCAATACCATACTTTCCTCCCCCACACTGTCTTTCATCCTAAAATACTTCCCAGTTTAAACAGATATGTTTACAGTAAATTTTTTTTCAGTCCGTTCCTGAGCCATGGGAATACAGAAGCACTGTGGTGTGATATGCAGAGCGTCACTGCTTTTTAATTGAAGCTGGAAAGCACTGAACATTGCCTTTACCTGGAACTACAAAGGTAATTAAAATAGCTGGAACATCAGGTTAATTAAAAACCCCTCTCTGACGTAGGAAGACTGCTGCTGAGTCCAAATGATCAGATCCCTCTTTTAAGATGATCCACATAAAGCAGTTTTTTTTATAAAAAGGCAACAGTACTTTTCACATTTAAAAAAAAGTGTTCAGACCCTTACAAGGTGCTTCTGGACTTAAAGGAGATGTTTGTGCATGCTGATTCTTCACACAAGCTTACAATTTTATTTCTGTAAAATTATGTTTCCTTAAACTATTACTCACCCCACCCCAAATGCTCCTCTTTCATTTAAGTTTTCAGCTGAGTTAGTTTTAGGATTATCTTACAGCAGAGACCAAAAACAGTGTCAAGGACTCAATGAGCACATAGGAGGCCGTTATTGATGAGTTATCATGTAATCACCTTAAAGAGGCTGTGCATTATGCTCTTCTCCTCCTCCTTTTGAGGACTGACATATCCTTGGCTTCTCAGGGGTTTCATGGCACTTTCAGAAACTATCCTATTAATTTTTCTTTAATGTCTGCCACACTCTTATGCCAAGGACTTTCCTGACTGACAACTGAAAGACTAGTGAAGGCTTTCTAGAAATCTCCTTCAGATTTGAGACATAAGTCAGGGACATCGTATACTGAAATGAGCAAAATGACTACCAAAACCTCAAAGGTACCTGGCATTGACAATGTGGCAACTTTTGGCAGCCAGAAGGGAGAAAGTTCTTGTGCTCCAGCAATCCACATTCGAGTAGCTGCCTGCCTCTTTTCTCTCCCCTGCTAAATCAAATTCACTGTTATTCTTGTAGTTTAGATAGTACTGGCATAACAGCACCTCTAAAATACATATGTTCTCCAGAGATGTTCACCACTAAATCTTGTCTGTCTCTATTTCGCTAATTAACACTGGTACAACAGATGAAGTCATGCATGGTTTTGTGTTTCACTTTATTGGTGTTTAAACCACATGTTGATATTAATCTTTTGGGACCAAAATGCAGCGCTAAGCATGAATGGATGCATTTCAGCTCATCTTAGAGCAGCAGTTCTCAGTCACTAACGGGACAGGATAATACCTCCTGGGGAATGAAAGAAGCCTCATAAATGCTGCTCCCACCCTGTCCATCTCCATCACTGAAGGCTTTCTCCCTTCTGGCAGCCATGGGAGGAGAGTGGTATTTATTTTATGTCACTAGGAACATGGGGGATGAGATAGGATGGATGGGACAGCGTCAAAAGGCAATGGCTGCTTGCATGGCAATCACTATCTGATTGGGTTGGGTTGATTGGATTAATCCTCTCCCTCATCCCTGGACAATGGTCAACCGAACTAGCTGAACTCATGCAACCATGCCACAACTACAGAAAAGGTTTCTTTTCTCTTTGTGGAGTTGCCCAGACCCATCAGCTCAAGTGAGGCCAGTTTTAGCCCAAGCTGTGAGACGCTGGGTTGTGAGGGAGATTAGATCTCTGCAGAGTTAGAAATGGCACAGAGACCAGGGTAATCGTGCTAGGAGAGGGACAGGTTCTAGATACAGATATCAGGAGCAAACTTGACTCAAAGGGAGCTGCAAACCCCCACTGGAAGATATGTACAGGATTTGGCAGGGAAAAAAGCCAGCTTTGGTGGAGCTTGTTCTCAGGAAGACAAGAGAGACAACAAAGTAGAGACCATTTTGCTCCTCGGAAACTGACGGGCTCCAGACAGGTGCAGAACAAGATCACCAACATGGGAGTAGAAAACTGGCAGGATGGAGTCCAAAGTCTTACAGCAAATAGGAAGAGAAAGGTGGGCATCATGTAAAACATGCAAGATGCTAACTCCGAAAGTCATGTTGCATGTCTGGCTGTGGCAGCCATGCTTTCAAGGTACTGGTTTTCAGGGATGTTCTTTAATCCATTTATATCACGCAATGAACATTCTTACCCTACTGAAATATTCCTTCCCCATTGCCTACTTAAAAGCCAATGTTTTCCCTAATAGACAGGAAGAGTTTGAAAATATTATTCTGGTGTGAATCCAGCAATCCTGTACTTCCTCTTGCTATTTCGATCATGAGGACATAGCAGTAGGGACAGGCCTGTGACAGCTACTGCCTCATGTGACATGGGGCACACGTGTTGCACAAGGTCATTCCAATGACATTCTTCTTCCCACTTTTTCAGTCCTACTTCCCAGTAAATATGCATCTGAGATAAACAGCAGAAGTATTGCTATAGAAAAATCTCTCAGTACCAGAGTGATACATAAGCCAGTGGAACACCAATTTTTCTTCATAATCCTTTCCATCTTAATGTCCAATCCAAAATAAATAAATAAAATGAAAAAAATACCCTTGAAAATAATGACATTTCTCTTACCCAGTTCAGCCAGTGTGTCCAAAGAGCTAGAAATAGTTAAATTGATATTTATGCAATTCATCCCAACTCTGCAGGCTACCATCACCCAAAGAAAACCTCCCCTTATAGAAGAGGGGAAGTTTATCTAGCTGCAGTCTTTGATTACCTCGGTTCAGTCCTGAGGCAATACAGATGCCAATTATATGATACACATACCATACATCTTTAAATTCTCTGTAAGACAATCCCTGAGAAATAATTGTTACTGTCATTCTAATCAGGCATTGAAAATACAGCTGACACGCTTCCTTACCTGTTGGTATGAAATTAAACTTTTGGTGTGTTTGGTAACAAGTTAATTCCTCTGTGTGTATTAGTTAAGGTACAGCAATTGTGGATTTATCCAGGTCTGTAAGAAGTCTTTAATTCCATCATCTGAAGTGTTGAAGCAACTGCTCATCTCCCTCCTCTTCTTCCCTTTACATCAGGGCTCTGTTTGACCCTCTGGGTTTTCACCAAAATTTTTATGATCAGTAACTGCCAATTAATCTTATGCAATCTCCTGTCCTTTGTATGAACAGCTAAACAAATAAAAATTGTAATTTCACTCTAAAGGAATGGGATTATTTTTAGAAAATTCTGAATAATTTTCATAAAGGCAGAAAACATTTTCCCCCTAGTCTGTAGAATCTGATCATGAGATGACTAAGGCAATGACAAATGGTTGAGGCTTTTTTTATACTACAACCAAAGAGGTTTTTCAAATGGTGCTATCCAACTCAAATTAACTTACCCATTTTTAAAAATGTCTAACCCATTAATTGAGTAGACAAGTCTATGTGATAGTTTAGTTAACTCACCTCCACATTAATGTCATCCTTGCCACCGTGGGATGTCACCAGTCTATATTCCAGTACCCCTCCCCAAGGTGGCATTATAACCTCTTTTAGTATGCCCAGAGAACATAACCACTAACCAGAATCTCAGCTTTTCGCCTGATTTAACTCACAACAAACTTTAATGAAATAGCACTCTTCATAGAACTGTCACTAAACCTCTAAATCTTCCTATGATCATCATAAGAGTGGTAGCCTACAAACTGCTTTCTGTTAAAAAAAAAAATATTAATAGAGCATTAAACCTACTTCCATGAAATCAGCACACACATGAGAAAAAAATTACGTACAGCCATACTCTCAATTCCCTCCTTTTCTAAAGACAACGCTCAAAATGTCCACCTTAATGAACTCAAAAGGACTTTAAACCTTGCCAAAACACTACTCTGAAGAGCTTACTTATCATCCTAACGTAAGACCTATATGGATAATTAACTCTAAGATAACCCTATTCTAAAGAAAATGTCTCAGAATTCCCCTCCTAGCAGCATCCCAACTTTGTAAAGTCATCTCAGATGTAAACCTCTACAAACCTTACCATGCCTGAGGAATAACTGCAGGACCTGTCAACACATTTCCACAACCACCAGCATGGATCCCACAAACACACACGCTAGGAGGTGTGTGACAGTGAACTGTGTCTTCTTCCCTCTTTGAAACCACACTTGTGAAACCAAGTAATCATTGTTTCCCAGTGCAAACTCACAAGTAAACCAATACAGGACAGTAACATCCAGTAGGGTGCCAGTAGGAGAGTGCTTTTCACAAAAAAATATTCCACCTCTGGTCTCTTTATCCTGTTACTTAAGAGAGATGTGAACTTTCAAAATGAACCTGGAAATAAAAGTTGATTATTCTGCTGGCTACTTGAAAAAACATGGCTTCACTGTAGCTACAAGGCTTATATCACATTGTAACTTTCCCCACTGCCTACCACACACTCACCATTGCTTGTACCATGGACAACCCTGACTCTATCACCAACCTCAACATTTCTTCTTAGTAATTGCTGAAACAATGGAAGCCTCACCTGAAAATTACACTGACTACAAGAAGACAAACTGAGGTTTGATTTAAGTACATTTGTAGGCAGATGACTACCACAAAAGGAGGCAAAGGAGAGATCCACATTAGGAAAGCTTCCTGTACCATGACTCTGAATAAAAGAATAGGCGTAGTATCATGGAAAGAATTTGGGGACTTTGAACAAAGAAATTACTTCATTTAAAGCTTTATGATGTTAGTGGTTTGGGTTTTTTATTCCATTCCAGAATACAGAAATTTTAGTCTTTTAATAGAAAGAACTTTTCTTCAAAGGAACACCTGGCTCCATCCTCAATTCCCTTCACCAGCAGAAATTATATTTGCCAAGCGCTTATGCAAAAAGGGAGGTAACAGTAATAGAGCTGGATAAAAGAGATCATCAACATATAGTAGGCTTTCTAAAAAAAGTCCCTCCTACTATTACACATGGGATATCTGTTCTGGGAACTACAGTAGGATAAAACTCTAAGGTAAAGCCATGCTAGGCAACTGAAAAAATAACACTGAGTGACAAACACCAACACAAGATGCAGCTATATTCCAAAGGAGTCTGTTAAAAAATGACTCAAGCGCATTTACAGTTTGAAATCTAACCATTTGGTTCATTCCCACCATTCAATTGCAGCCAGGATATCTTTAAGACATTTACCCACCATTAAATTGGTAGCCTTCTTTGAGCACAATTGATCATAGTCACGACTGCTACTTTTCTTTTATCATTCAGGGAACAAGTAATTCTGAACTGTAGTATGGTAGGCTTTCTGCTTTGAATTTTGTTTTCTAGTTCTCTTTGCTTTTTGTCTGCTGTCATTTCTTTTCCTGGGGATATATTTTACCACTTGGGAAGTTCTGAGAAGATAAAACACTGTGTGATTAAAAATTCTTAACTCTCCAAAGCATGTGTGTTTGCAATTGTGGAGGCTCTATATTTATTCTCTGTCTCTCTGGAAAAGCTCCTAGCTTTTTTCTTTCTCGCTCATCTCTGGCACTTCATTTGTAACATACTACAGACTTCCAAAGACAGATGCAACACAAAAAGAAAAAAGGAGAGAGAAAATGCTGAGTTCATCACCATAAATTATTGATGTTTCTTCTACTTAACTTACTCATCAGGATTCATTGTTAATGAGGTGTGGATTTTAGCTTTAAATTTGCCATGTAGCACTGCAGGCATTCAATTTGAAGCACTGCATTAAAGAGGATTTCTCCAAATGTGTGTCTCCAGATCTTTCTGGTTCCATTTTCTGCAGTAGGTCCCTGCAACTGTGACTTGGCAGGCACTGGTGATATTTATCCACAGCACAGAATGCAGTAGGAAACAAAAAGACAAGAGGAAGATTTTTATTATGTAACTGATAAAATACAGAAACAGATGCTGTGTGATTGCTCTGGAATTAGTTGATTTATTTAAAGGGTTAATTGACTCATTGTATTCCTATGGGGTAAACTGGAATTCAGATGAATTGCAGTGATCCAGTGTCTGGGAGCACCAGGAAATCTGCCAACATATATTACTGAATTTCCATCTTCCAGTTTGCAGCTACGTTAAATTAGGGTCAGATGCTGCTGTTACTGTCGTTCCTGATGCTGGACTCCCACTGCTTTTAACAGAAACAGAAGCTGGCTTGTAGGCTGGGGTCAGTACTAAGATATTCTCAGTTAAACAGCCAAAATGAAAACTGGGAGGGAAGTGGGAGTGAATTCGTTTGGGTTTACCCCAGAGGAAGTTTCCACCAAAGCATGCTAAAAAGATAAAATGGGATGACAAATTGATTCACCTTAGGGTTTTTCCAGAGGGCTCCAGCAGTGGCCTGACCAGATCACCTGAAACCAGTGGGAGCTTTATCAATGACTGCAGGAGGATCAGGCATAAACCAGTACGGCATCTTTTTGAATACTCCGCTTGGGCCATTGTGCCACGAGGATCCCCAGGACTGAACGTCACTTGTAGGACTCTACACGGCACCTACACACCTCCCTAATACAGGTATTGGCCCCAGCCATCTGTGCAGGAAGAACAGCCCAAGGTTTAGAGGCTGCAGTTCAAAGTCCTGGTCCATCATCTACTTCCCATGGCACTTTGGGAAACCTGCGTTGTCTGACTGTGCCGCAGCTCTTTATCTGTAAATTAATTCTAGCAGTTCACTGCCTTAAAGATCTATTTCAGGGATAAATACATTATAGCTTACACAATGGGTACAAGATCAGATGAGTAGCTAAGACAGGCAGACATGAACATCCTGGGGGCTTTTTCGTCCTAAATCAAGCAAACTAGCAATTAAAGTGGCCCTTTTCTGCTACACAGTAAGAAGGAGGGGGGAACCACCACACTTAAAGAGCCGATCCTAAAAATATAAAATGTATTTTAATTATGAAGGGGAATTAATTTTCGATTGACTGAGGAAAATCTCATGGGGCATCCAGCCAACCCATCCATCTCCTATCACCAGAGAATTTCAGCTTTCCAAACAGACCTGTAACATTCCACTTCTTGGGATCTTCTCTGAATACTGAGCTTATTATCTTTTGACTCCTTCATTATCTATCACTGTCATAAAAAGCAGCACATACTCCTAAGGAAATTAAACTCTGAAGAAAAAATGTATGAGGCTATCTAATCACCCTTCCCCTCCCCTTTCCAGGGTCTCTCCTACCATATCATCTTTGCCCTTCAGCCACACACAAAACGTTGTCAGCTTTGCCTCCGCTCTTTCCCTTTTTGCCCTTCCATTTCCTGCCACTTCATTCCTTAAATTTAAAATATGTAGCAACGTCTGCATGCAGCTGTCGGGGACAGTTTCAGGCGAGTGGGGACATGATGCCATTCAGACCGTGTATGGTCACAGTTAGGTGACAGGGCTGAGTGCTTGGTCTGCTCCTTGGCCAACTGATTGAAGCTCATAGACAGGATAAGTCAAAAACCCCACGCATGGCTCCTTGGCGCTCTGCCCCAGTGTGGACTCCAACACTCAGGCTCAGGCTGTGCCCAGCCTTGACTGGGGCAGTGGGACCCTGTGGCTACAGCGTTGGAGAGCTTTTGGACAGTGAGCTGAAGCCCTGGTTTTGCCACTGGCCTGGAAGATGCCTTTGAGGAGATCTCTTCAACCCGGTATCTCCTCCTGCAAAAGGAGAAGATGCCTTTCATCACTGGGCACTGCAAGAAGTACTAGCTGCTGGTAGCAGTGGTAACATTCATAGCACAACACTACCCTCTTCACATCTGATAACTTCTTCATATCTGGAAAATTCCCTTTTTGACCTCAGATTCCTCTTATTTTCCGCAGTACCAGTATTTGCACTGGTTGTTTCAGTTCAGGCATCTCCCTGTATTCCAAACCACCTCAAACTCTACTGCTGCCTTCACCTGCATCCCCACCTCCTGCTGTTTCACCAGCTGCTCCACGTGTAGCACTGCTCCAACAGCCACCAGATTAATGGGCAGAAAGTTCACTTATTTTTTCTTTCGTAGTACATCTGAAAGCTCATGTCTTCCAATGGCACAGTCCCACAGCACTCTCCTCCTGCAGCTACATCCCTTCACCATATTGCACTGTCCCCAGGGACTTCTCCACACTGCTTGGATACTGAATAATGCCCTGTGCTAAATGCTTACAGTGTTTTCTAATGGAAAATGGTTTAAAAAATGTAAATTGTGAGATTCCTTGAACAGCAGACTGGGAGAGTTTAAACTATTTTTTGTTAAAAATATTTTCAAAAATACATTAAAAACTTCAACAGCTGCAGCTATCAACAGCAATAGGTAAAATGAAAGAAATCAAAATCATTAGCATACTTTCTAACTGAAAGAATACTGTCATTTTAAAATACTACTTTGGAGAGTATAGGGATCTTCCTTTACTAGAAAAGATGACTGGATTTTAGAACAAAAGAAAAAGAAAAGAAAATCAACTATATCAAAGCAAACTAACTAGCAAAAAGAATACACCGACAAGTAGAACTTGAAACACGAAGAAGTAGAACTGGAAATACCTTCCAAAAAATTGCATTAAATGACCTCCAAAAGTTGAGATAAACTAGACCAGCTCCAGCCGTGGGGTAGATACTGACTCTGCCAGCTGAGAATCTGGCCCAGAACATCTCAGCTTTCTGACAAAATTATAGCCAGACTAGAAAAGGACAGATTACTCAGTCTTCCTCAATAACACATGGAATCCTTCACAAGAGGCCGTAAGAAACTCCATCTGAAAAACATGAGCTGTAGAAGGTGCAAAATAGTGAGTGGGGAACCTGTGCTTTTCTGCTCTTCCAACGCAAGGCTGCTGCTGAGCCTGAGCCCAAAAAGCGGAGCAGCACGCTTTGCCCAGCCCCTGAGTCGCAAACCTGCTGCCAGCGGCTTGCTTAAGGGGGAACCAGCTCCACATCAGCAGAGCTGTTGAAAACAAGCTTTGGGCTCTCAAATCACTCTGCTGTAAGTTAAACAACATAAGGGATAGTTTGGGGTAGTTTTTATGGATATCTTAGGCTTGGTTAAATACATATTTTTGTTAATATATTAATTAGGTATTTATTAAATATTTAAGAACTGCAGATTTAGGGCACAGTCACACAATGATTGAGTAGGTCAAAAAAAAGTTTGCCCTGTGGTTGGGATGGCATATAATTTGTCATTTCAGGGTCCCTTGCTTTTACTTTTCCTTTTTTTTTTTTTTTTAAAGCACTATTTGCAGGGATTCTGTTCAAAGTAGAGCAAGACAACTTTGATCATGCATGGCCAGTTCTAAATTGCTCTACTTTTAAATACTTTTTAATAATTTGTGGTTCTGCTCCAGAGTTGTCGTCCAGTCTGCTAAGATCTGCTGATCCTCTCTTGAGAGTAATTTAATTTGTTAATGTGAACAGATCTTGTAAATTCACACTTAGTGATTATTAATTTCCCTTCTGCTCCAGACACTTCTATCTAGGGTGTCTCATTTGAAGAGTTTTGTTGGGTTTTTTTAATCTCCGTTCATCTCATAATATTAAACTGTTGTCTTTGCCATGCAAGGACGGCTGTCAAAACAGCCAAATTTTGCTATAAGGGGGCCCAGAGTCTATGCTTGAGGTGGTATTCATAGAACTGACAAGCTCGAACACAGTTCTCTGGAAAGAGAACATGCACCAAAAAAGTAGATTGAGCTGTACGATATTGGCTGGTTATCCAAAATGTATAAATATTGATATAGCGGGTTGAGCAGTATGAAAGGGAACTGTGATCAGAAATTGCAGAAAGCTGCTTTAGAGTCAAAATCCTACTTGGATATTGCATATGCTGCAGTCATACCATCCTGCTTTCGTTCTCATTCAGTTATCCCTGGCTGTCAAACAAAATAAATGGCACATCTCTTGTGAAATCACATCTATATTAACTTTAATATTTTTTCACCATTTTCAAATTGTCTTTCATATATATATATCTCTTTAATTAGACATCCTGACAACACAGCGACAGATCAAACTGTTGGATGGGTTCTGAGACTCCTGCTGCTTATGTCAGTGTCATTTTCATTTCCTCAAACCCCTTTTTACAATTTACTTCTTGGATTAACTTTCTGAGGCTCCCTGCTACCAAAGCATTCATCCTTAACACTACTCCCCAAGTAAAATAAACCTAAGGTGATATTGCAGCTACTATGCCATGCTTGCAGTCTTGTAATTATGACTGACACTGCTCCCAAAATGGAAAGTATGTTTAGAATTTTTTTTAGAAAAGAGAAGAGTCTTTCAAAATACATTCCATATTCTTTTTTTCTTGAGAAATACGCATAAAAAGGCTGCTCAGTTCCCAAAGTGGAAAACTACGAATAAGAATATATTGCCTCCACATTGTCCCAGAGGACAGGGGAGAGAAGAAGAAGTAAAGAAATAAACCAAAAATTAAAAATTACTAGCTATTACTATTTCTTTTTTAAATAATAAAGTATAAAAAACCCCCAACACTTTAATGACAATTTCCAAGGAGAAAAGTTTCATGAGAAAAACCCAGTTACATCCCCTTCTTCTTAAGCCAGTTTTTGCCCTTTGCTCGCTATAATCTTCCACTATACCGTGTCCATCTTAAATTGTAATATGCCTGTAGCAGAGATTTGCTTTGTCGCAATTGTCCTACAGACACAATGCTGAATATAAAATTATACAGTAATAACAGCTTGGTGGTCACGTGTGTTATGAAATGTCATCTCTTTGACTGAGGCAGAGGGGACCAGAAATGAAGGATCATCATGGAAAGCAAAGCCCTGCGTCTAGGAAAAGCAAAGGACCAGTGTAGCTTAAAGTTATCAAACAATATATTTGGGGTTTGAGTTCAGGTTTTTTTCAGATTTGTTTGCAAGCCAGAGGTATTCACATAGTTTTGCATCATTAAATCAGACCTTTCAAAGCCAAAATAACTCATGAAGGACTTAAAGGCCATAATTTTGTTTGATGAATTCTCAGCAAGGAGAGCAAAGGTCAGAAGCATACAGTTTGCTTTGCTGCTCTCGTTGCTTTTTTTGATGACAGAACTGAAAAGTCCTGTTGAATTTCATGATTGAATGAATACATAAGTCAATGTAATACTATATTCCAATGAAATACTATACGCAGCTGAAAACAAAGTAAGTGCCAATGTCAAGCTCATCTCTGGCCTGCTTCCCCTCTGCTTCCTAAGAGAAGTCATTACCTAGTGTTTATTTACAAGATTGGGGAAAAAAAAATCTTGGAAAAATAAAGGCTTTGTGCTCAGATTTCAGGCATGAAATGGTGTCCCACAGTGTCACTTTGGATTTGCCATTTAAAGGCTTACAGTGTGTTTACTTGAACAGTCCCTTTTTTTAAGAGGAGGATTTGAGTTCTTTGGAATCTGACAGTCTCAGAAGGGCTGCTCAGATGTTTTTATTAATTAGTTAATATTTGTGCAATGCTTAAAGTATCAAGCGCTATATAAATGTTAAGCTATGGAACTTGGTCCTACAATGAAATGGCAATTATAAACAATGAAAAATTCATATTTATATATTTGCTAGGACTTTACACGAGCATGACATATTTGATAGCTTAGCAGAGAGCTCCTAATCTATCCAAAGCCATATAAAGTTTAGGGATATGGCCAACAGCCTATTTAAATAACAAAGCAAAAGTCATATTTTCCCCTGTGTTTCCATGTTAGCCTTTAAGGCTCCAATTAAAAGCAATTTAAGACAGAACTTTTACATCTGATTTTCCCATGCAGTTGCCATCTACTGGACCTCTTACATGTGCAAAATAATGATTTACCCCTGAAATCACATTAAGTGTGCAAATTAAAAAAAAAAAAAAAATTGCACACATTCGGGTTCAGCTTAAAACCTACAACCCTATAGCACTGAAAGCTCCCAGGTCATCTGTTGACATTACAAAAGATAAAAGTACCAGAGGAATAGCAGAAAATGCCAAGTGCCTTGTTACTTTTCCTGGCTTTTTCTCCTACATATGAATGTCAGACTGTTAATGAAAAGACTCTTAATGAATCAACACTCTCACAACAGTGTCACTAATGAACTACTGGTAACTGGAAACGGAGACTAAAAATACTACGGCTCCCTTTAGTGTGGAGTTATCTTATCAATATGCTGTAGCCAGAACTGTTAGGCTGAAAAATGCATTTACTTAAGAAAATATCATGAAGCAGAACCACGGTAACAACAATACTTCTGTTGCCAGAACACACTTGTAGTTGGTGGGTGGCTTGTATAACTTGAGCACTTAATTAAGTGTATTTTTCCAATAAATACGTTGTAGGACATTAATTTTTACTGATGGCTAAATATCTGCTAAGTAGCTACCCTGTCTCTTAGGCAACCAGGCTAGATTTTAATAACTTGCAGGACAAAAGAGCAACAGGCGCACAGAGTCTGGTGAGGATGTCAGCATTTCCATTATAAACCCCATTTTAGCGCTGGGGAGGGTACTCTAATTTGAACATTAAAATATGCTGGGGATAGCTTTTAACCAGGACTGATTTTCTGGTTTTCTAGTAAGTGCCATTTGCAAGAATCTTAAATGTAAGGAGCTTGAGGAGGGAGGGGAAAAAGCTTAAACAAAGAATAAAAAGAAAGAAAGCCCTAAACCAGAGTGTGCTTCAGGATTTAAATGCAGTATCAAGCCATTACGTTCGACTCGGAAAGGCTGATGCCAGAAACTACGAAGCTGATCAAGGATGGGCCCAAGGTCGCATGGGACCTTCAGGACACAGGTCTGTGCTATATAATCTGGAAATGCTGATTGACAACGATGCCACTTAAGTCAGGAAACAAGAGGCACAACATGCTACTCTTATGACGGTGGGAAAAGCCAGTCCTTTGAAAGTAGAAAATTAACTCAAATCCCTGGTCAGTCTGTAAATCCTAAGGATACGATACTCTCTGTTTGGAGGAATTTGTGTAAGTTCCACTGTTGTAGGCACTTTCTATTTCCAGCTCCCCATAAATTTAAAATAGCATTCACTTCCTTTCCTAAATATATTTGTAGGAGTTTTATATGTGTTCTGGATCAGCTATGAATCAGCCAATCCACGTAAGAGTGTTTCAGGTATGGATGAAAATGGGTCTTATATATTCAGTAGTTTGATGTATGTTTTAAGCTTGTAAATTTGTTGGTAACAAAAGCTGTTTTATAACTAAACTACATTATTACTATGAGCCAGGCCAATAATACACGTTTTAAAGCTATCCGGATAGAAGTTTACATTAGTGGCTCAGTCACCATCCACATCTGTAAAAAATAAAACAATAAAAAATAAATAATGCATATAGGAACTGTTGTCAAATTCATTCGAGCAGTTCCATTTTATACACAATTCATTTCCCATGTTTTAAATACTGAAATATTGATTTATGTTGTCAAGGCATCCTAAACTTACATAGAAAATAGGCTTCAGAGACCTTACAGACTTTTAAATAACTTCAAAATAGTGCAGATGATAGAGTGGCTTCTATCCAGACATTCTTATTTTCAGCTTTTTACCTTTTTCTTTTTTTGGACTAACCTATACTAGCTTTTTCTACATAGCCTTTGTCATGCTGTCTGAGGCACTCCGTATGTCTTCAGAAGTGAAGCGGATAGGCGTCACATCTGAAATTGCACGGCCAAGCAGTTACTCGTCACCAAATCTGTGCTGGGAGAGGGCACGAGACAGAACGATCCGCAAAAAAGCATAGAAGTGCTCTCCTATGGGAGACTGTGTTTACAGACCTTGCAGTCAAAAATAAGGTCACTGACACATATAGAAGGTCCAGTCCTTTGTCCATCACTAGAAGAAGCCAGGGCCGCAACAAAAGAGGAACTGAAAATCAGAATTTTCTAAGTAACATTTAGCCAAATTTCCTATTCTTTCTCAAAAAGGCGGGAAAATGAGTGGAAATTTTTTAAGTGGCAAGTCCATGCAGTCCTCAGCAAGTCCATCCATTGCCTCCTCTAGAAGATGATGAGTCCTTGATGAATCTCAGGGGCATTGACTACCTTCAGCAGCATTTACAGCTGGGCAGTTGGGTTTGGCAGCAGAATGCATGTGATGGTTCAGAAGGCATTACGTCTTTATTTTCACATGGTGCTAGAGAATAGAGTCATACTATTCTCATTTCAGAGGAGAGGAGCTGAGGGGACTGAGGCCTTGACTCAGCACCACAGATGCCAGTGGCAATGGCCAGAGGACTGGCAAGTTCTCAGCAGGAATGTACCTCTGGAGGGCCATCTTCAGCCATCAGCCAAACCCATCTTGCAGACTAAAAAGTAGAGATGGCCACTGGGGAGTAACATTCATCTGGTTACAGCTTTAATTTTGCCAACCCCATCTAGAGCCACAGTGAGCAAAGCTCCCCAAGACCCAGCTGCCAAGCAGTGGTTGTGATGAGCCTGCACGCCCATCCAAAGCTTGCCACTCAGCTATGGATCACACCAATCTTCCCCAAAGCAGACCTTGGTACGCATGTTTGCCAGCTTGAGAAAAGGTTGAACACTTCCCCGGCTATTTGCTTAGTAATGAGAACTTTCGTATTATTTGGCCACATTTTTGCAGAGCATTTCTTCCTCTTCCATTTTACTGGCAGAGAATTGGTGGCCAATTACATCCTTCAACAGTGAATGGGAACACTGTTCACTTCATCTACTTTCCCTATCAGCACTAAGATAAAAAACCTTATATATGTATAAAAGAGAAGAGAGTAAATCCCATCAAAAATGACATGCTGGGATTTCAGGAGGATTCAACTTCTCAAAATGAAACTTGAACAGCTGCTGGATGATATAACCTGAATAAAAGTAATTAAAAGAAAATGAGTTCTGCCCTCTTGTATCCTCCTGACTCATGCCTCATTTTCTACTTCAGGATTTAGGAAAGCAAATGTCTATTTCTGTGTCCATCACCAGAGCGACATCACAGCAAGTTAATTAGAGCACATGACAGAGAGGCACTATTTTTGCCTTCAAATAAAGATCTTTCTGTTGCATATGAACATTTTTCTTTCTCAGCTTGTAAGAAAAACTTCTCAGCCACCAGGAAAGGATCGTCTCTCCCAAAGGTGTATGAAAATTATGCTTTTTCTACCACTTGCAAGCTTCAAGATTAGAGTTGCCAACCGTGCTGTATTAAAGAGGATACAGTCAGACTTGGCTGATCAAGCTTAATTTAGCCTTATGTTTGTGTTTCTGAAACACGGTAAACAATTTTTTAGCATGTACATGCTTACTGACTTGCAAACAAGAAACATTTTTCCTTTTCTGAATAAAAATGAAATCTACAAGCTCATGACCTGTGTATTAATTATGATTTTTATATTCCAAAGTCTATTGCTTCATGAAGGGGTCTAAACACCGCTATATATTTATATGCCCTGATAAGGAATATTTCAGGTATTTATCACTGATAAACACTACTGAAGCTAAAAGCCGTATTTCCCCCTCAGTTTGGTTTCTGTGTCGTCATGTAGAAACAGCAATTTGTATTATGTGGGGACTGGTCACGCCTGCAGAATCCAGGGCGTCCATCTGAAATGTTTGTTTCCCAGGCTCTGACACTGCATGTCTAAAGCTGGATGCCCAAATATATATTCAACAATCTGAAACCTATAAGTGAAAATGTTATTCAAAAGCAGATGACATCAATCATCGTTCTTCATTATCCAAGATGCTTTCCCCCTGACCTTTACTTACCTCTCCCTCCATCCTCAGAAAGGATGGCCAACGGCACCTCAGAAAACAGACCTTCCCCGTAGGTTAATAAAACGCCTCGGTCCATTAGGGGATTCACAGCAAATAATCATCGGTAATTTATAAAAGGGAGTTGTGCATAAGCAGACACAGGTCAGGCAGCTTGTTAATTTTTCTGTGGAGATAACAGCCCACACTACTCCATCAGCCAGCATCCAGAAGGACTCAGCTCTGGCTTTTATTCTGCTGCTTTTCTTACAGCCAAGCAGAACTACTCAAAGGAGGCCTCGAATTGTGGCTCCGTTGTCTGCGTCTTGAAGTCTTGGAGACCATAGACCAGCGATGAATACAAGCAAAGGCACACATTTCTCTGGCCAGTGATCCAAAAACCTCCAAAAAGCTCTTTCCAACTGGAAGACCATATTAAACAAGCAATAGGTCAGAGGTACAGTATATGGAGAAATGCTGTTAAAGTGCATGACCAGATGAGGAGGAAAACCAGAGCCATTATGATGGTTTTATGGACTTTCTGAATATATTCCTAAGTGTCACACAATTTTAACATTGCTCTGACAGGTTAATATGTGCAACTTTCCTCCAGGGGCTAAGATTAAGTAGCAACAAAGCTGAAGGGAAAAGCTTTGGCAATAAATGGTGAGAAATTTTTGTAAGCACTCTTTCTCTAAGGGAATATTTTATTTAAGTAAAAGGAAGAAAAAATGCAACATGTACATGATTAAAATCAGACTCGGAACAGGCAAACTTTAATTATTATGTTAACAATGTTACATACATCACCGGTAATTTTCTGTTTTCTTTCCAAACACATGTTTCGAACAAAACTCCAGCACCTGTACGTTCCATCTCCACGTGGCCACCACCCAGTCCATGGACCATGTCCTGTACCACATGCAGGGGTAGTCCAGACCAACAAAGCCTGGCCATGCTCAGAAGAGGAGTTCAGGGAGCAGGGACTTCAGGGAGATCCCAGTTAAAAGCACATCTGAGCTTTCCTAATAGCAGAAGGTTTGTTTGCTCCACTTTCTTCAAGTTGGGCAGTTCCGGGGCTGTTCCTGAGGGAAATGAGCAGTGGAAAGGGTGAAAGGCAAGAAATGGGCAATGCCAGAGCTGGTACAGAGCCATAGTGATGGCAAGGACACTATGAGCAAGGACCAGGACCGAAAGGCAGGATGAGGAACCCCAACAGACCACCATGAGGGTGAAGGGCAGAGTCATGCCCACAGTCATCCAAGGACCACTGGAGGTGGCAGCATGGAAGCCATCCGAGAAACCTGCTCCTTTAGAAAACCACCATCACTGCCGTTGAATACATACAGCTATTCCAAAATATTAGTGCTCAGGACAAGCCGCTTTCATCAGATGAGGAAGCATATTTTCCAGGTTGTCCCAGACAAGCCAGCTCATATTTATTTCACTCTTTGATGTAAGGGCAGTGTGTTTTTAAGAGACATTTCTCAAAAAGGGAAGAATAGTCATTTGGCACATGAAAGAGAGCAATGCCATGAGAATAGGGGACAGCAGAACACAACACGTAGGAGAGCAGAGGGAACACAAAGACAGCAAAAATAGAAGGCACCTCGGAGTGGAGAGAAGAATAAAGAGCAGAAATCCATAGACAAGGATCCCGATAAGGGGCTGGGAGACACACCAGGGCCGGTGGGGGAAGTAATAGAGAAGGACAAGAGCACTGTGAGCTACTCATCAGCTACGAGGTGGTCACGCTGGCTGGGAAAAAAGCACAGCACTGCCAAAAAGAAAGCTGCTGAGCCATCATTGGGTTGGGGAGGGAAGGGTGGGCTCACAGACGGTGAGGGCTTCACCCCTGTGCAAAGCGCAGGGCAGCCCTTGACCTTCACCTTAGCCCCAGGCTCGGGTGGCGGGTGACACGTCTCAGCTGAAGTGCTGCCAGGAGTGTATTTGTAATGTTGAATGTAGATGGGAAAGTAATGAAAAGCACGAGGAAAACATTTTAGTACCATTAATTAATTGGTTTCTATATTATATTTAAAGCTCTTGGATATTTTTTCAAAGTCAATTAACTCAGCTTTATGTTTCTAGTAAATAAAGATCTCCATTTTGAAGCAGCCCTTTTTTAGCTGAGTGGAAGAGGAAATCAGACCCCTAGTTCTGACCCACAGGGCGGGAGTCACCGATTTTTTCCACAGCGAGATTAAATGCACGGTTGTTGTTCTGCCAGCCCTTAACACAAATTAATGACTTAAATTACCTTTCATCTCACCTTATAAATTCTACCTTGAAGCAGCAGAAAGCCCAAGGGCTCTCGCATAACCAGATGAAGACAAGTTCACTGCCTCGAATCCTTCCCATCTTGCTCCACTTTACATCAATTCTTTATAAGAAGAGGTCTCCAGGGCTAACAAAGAAGCCGGCCATGCAGCAGAAGGTGCCATGGGACTTGCGGAGGTAAAAGCCCGTCTTGCAGTGACTCAGTGCACTCCATTAGTCCAAGGAAACGTGGGGCACATTGAAGGCGGCAGATGTGCCCTCACTTGCCAGGCTTCAGACAAATGCAATCAAATCTATTTTAATCATCTATGAAATGCAAATGCGTTCCACTTGCACACCCGCAAGATCCATTGTCTTCCTCACTGAAGCATACGATAATGCCAATTAAACATCGTTGCTAACTTAATAGGTGTTCTGATTGCCTATGGGAAATTATCTTTACTTTTTTATTAGTAGTATTATTATTATTTCATATCACAAAGATTTTAAAATGTTTTAATATTTGGGTCGGGCTTTGTTTGTGTCCTCCTTTTTTTCAGCTCTGTGGTCAACACCCATCCAGACGGAGCAGTGAAACCCATGTTTACACTCGGAGGAACAACACTGCATAATCCCGAGTATTAAAAATACCCTTCCCAACTTCTTCTAAATGGGCCCTATGCAGATGTGGCAGTTGCATTAATCTGCTGGCAATCTCGCTCACATACGCAGGCTCCCATACACGCACGCAGCCCCTTTGTTATTCTGCTAGAAATGGCCAGGCAGCTGTAAAGATGTTTATTCTCAGGCCCACATGAAAAATGTTTGCAGTACGTATGTAGCCTACAAAGTCAAGAATGATAAGCATTTAAATCAGACTGGCCATGCAAAGTCAATATTTCGATATCAGAGGAATTGATTCTTGATCTAGTGCCAGCACTGTGTACTCAATGTACTGCAGAAAAATCCTCGCCCAGCCTTCCTGCCGGCACACTGTTAGGGATGACAAGCATGCAGTTATCTGATAGAGCAGATATTTGTTCCAAAAGACGATTTTCATTTCAAAGACAAAACATGAAAAGAGCTTACTTGTGGGGAAACCAAATACTGTATTCTCCTCTTGATAAATCAAGCTTTAGAGAAATAAAGCCAAAGAGAGCAGGATTCTGAAAAGAACTTCTGTAGCTCTTTTCATGCTTTTTCAGCTACTCAGCTGGCTTAACTCTGCCAACTAATAATCTTGTGTTTTCCTAAGATGTGTTGAGAAAGAGTTTATTTGCAAATAATTATTTAGTGATAAGGATGCATGTCTGTTTGCTTTTAAACAGACCCTGCAAAGCTAATTAGGGGTTTTATGGTAGAACACAGGGTTCTATATGGTTTATACCTTAAGCTGCTAATTATGGGATTTTCAACAGCATCTCTTTCTTTCCTTTGCAGAGGACTAAGACAGTATTACTTGACAATAAAAGCCCTGTTTCAGTGAAAAAGGTGAAATTTCTTTATGTCACAGTCTTGTCAGCTCTCCTCATCACTGGATTTACATAAAAGTAGCCAAGTATGAGTAATAACAGGCGGGAGAGGGAAACATCTTCATACCCTTCGAGACCTGAGGACTAACACAATAGTCCTTTTGTACTCCGCAAAGACATCTTCGCTATGGACTCAGACCTCCCGATACACTGTCTAATTGCAGTTAGCAAGCAGCATGCCCTTGACACAACACAGAATAAATATAACCTGCCCTTTCAAGTGTGTCACTGTGCTCAACACTTACTTTATGTCTTCACACTACTAGCCAGACCTTATACAAAGAAACTTAACCATGCTTGTACCCGCAAAATTAAATAGTATCACATTTAATGCTACTTTATTTTAGGACGACATCAAGAAGGATTGATACCAAAGTGCTAGCATCCAAGTGCATTAAGTCAGGGCCTACTTCGCTCACTGCTCTTCCTCGGGGCATAATAAATAATTACCTGCACTCTTTATTTCACTGCCAGTCTTTTATGCAAGTGCAAATGTGGAGTGTCTGTCCAGTTTCTAAGAGGAGAAGTAAAGGGTAGACTGTAAAGAAAATTAATCAGAAGCATATCAGAACCTTACTGGGATGCAGCCCAATTAAATTCAATACACACATCCACCGTGGAGGCTATTAATAAGCTGCTAACAATTTCTGTATGTCCCTGCTGGGCTTTATATAAAATTTTGCCCCTGTAATGAACTCTGCAGGCTTTACAGGTGGGATTTTCAGAAGTGTTCAACACTGACCCAGCTCTGCTCTCCTTGAAGTCAGCAGGAATTTTAACCAGCAGCTTTAGGGGGGAGGTAGGGAAAGGTCAGCCTCGAATGCCTTCCAAAATCCCACCCGTCTCTCTGCTTAAGCCCCGCACAACTCTGTGGGGAGAGAAGTTTTGTTGCGTTTATTGTGCAGAGTAAGGAGACTTTGCATACGATGAACGTCAGATGATGTGCTGCAGAAGCACAGAATATTTTTGCATCGTTTATCCATCAAAAGAACCAACCTTCAAAACAATACGTAAGCCCACACGAATAAACAAATCATTCCCACCCAGGAAGGGTAACTTTGTTTGCGCTCACTTGTATAGCCTAGAGACCCAAAATACAGGTATTGATCTAGTCCCTTAAATAGAAAAACTATCAAAACCCAGAATTGTACGCAGGACTAATAGGCTGAAAAAATGCAAACTGAGTAGAAAAAGGCCTTGAAAATTTCAAACCTGCTTCTGAGGATCAAACTCTTTGTCAGACTCTGGGAAGACAGAGCAAGTAATAGCAGCTCTACTAGTAGGCTGTTGATTCAGGCTTCAAATTAATTATAAATTCATAATTAATTATGGAGTGCTACCCCTTGCTCTGCTTTCCTGTGGCCTGAGGAAGAGACAGATTCTCAAAAGCTCAGAGCCAATTTCCGTTTTATTTTTAGCCAGTCAATCTCACAAAAGGTCTTACCTACAACTTGGGGACTTGCTCTTTTATATTCCATCCATGTATAGGCTAATCAGCTGGTGCAGTGATCTGTGACACTTAAATAGGAAAGATGCATATAAAAAGCAGAGGCAGAGCAGAAGGGACCCAAATACTCTGCCAGGGCCATGGCAAGGGCAAAGCAAGAAGGGTGTCCACTCTCAGCATCCCGTAGAGGGAGGTGCCAAAGAGGGACAAAGATCTGGTGACCACCAGCAGCTTCTGCTGCTATTGTGCCCCGAGGGGTGGGAGTGGTCAGTGCCCGTGGATGGAGGTGGACGTGGCAGGGGTCCATGGGGTGGGAAGCACCTGAACATCAGGGTGTGCTGCAGGGATGGGTGCTCCTGACCTTCTTCTTTCTCCCAGAAGCATCCACCTTGCAGCTGGGAAATGAAGGACTCTTTTCCTCCACAGTGCAAATCTGGCACCAGGTCAAGGACCAACAATGGGCCAAACCAGCCATGACTGGCCAGGTCCTTACACCAGAGCCCAGACAGTACATCCCCTTGCACACATCTCTTCTGGCCCAGCTCGAAAGGGACTCGGATATCAGCTCTGCCAGGGTCAAGACACAGGAAAAATATGGCAGGAGGCACAGAGGTCACTCAGGAGAAGGCTTCAGATGCAGCCACCTCTGGTGTGATCCTGCTGCACAGGGTGAGCAGGTGGGGAGCAGAGGGAGGACTTTCTTCTGCCAGTCTCTGCAAAGCAGCAGTCCTCAGGCTGGTGATCCCTGCACGAGGCATCTTGTGGGTTTGGCTGGGGCTTCTCCACAGGGCGGGAGAGACCTCAACATATATGTCTCTAAAAAGCTTTCTGCCTGCTTTTACCAGCCCTGTAGCAAAATCTGGTAGCCTTTGAAGAGCTGCCATCTCCTAAACCCAAAGCCAGCCCAACTACGGGGGCTGCTCCCAAATTTTCCCAGCTGCACCATTTGCACTACAGTCCCAAAGTCAGGGTTCAGCCCTCAGAGCCGAACTGTCACGGGATGCTCATGGCTCTCCCATACTTGCAGAGGCACTGCACTAACAATGGCAGAGCTCCTTTCGTTTCTCTCTGCTGAGTTTCTAGCTTTAAGAGTTTAAGAAGGATCCGCATGAGTCTGCTTTTTGTATATTTATTTTCTAGTCTTTTCACTAGCGTACATCTCGCTAAGAAGCAGTATCTGGGAGGAAAATGGGTGGTATATGTGGGTCAGCAGGTTGAAACGATCTTTTGTTTCAGTCATTATTGAAGGATGGAGTGGTTACAGCAGAGTTTTTGCTTACAATTACAAAATCAACATACAGTATGTAATTAACCTTAAAAACTGTGTCCAGTAAACATTGATCTCTAATCCATTATGTTTGTTCATTCCAGGACTGAGCAGCCTTAAATAAAATAATGTTCTGTGAATCAGCAGCCTTTTGGTAGATGGCAAGAAACAAAAAGTATCCAACCATGTGGTATTCTCAGCTCGCCTAGCATAGACTAGGAGTAATTCTGAAGAAGGATAAAGTGGTTTGGAGAAGTAACACAAGGCTGAGTCTAAAGAAAGGGGCATTCATTCCCTAGGTCTGCCACCCCCTTCCTGTGTAATCTCAGGCAAATCACTTATCTTGTTTTAATTTTCTAGTTAAAAAGGAATATATGGAACCTCCCATGCTTGCCTGGTCTTCAGAGGAGAAACTGTCTCTAAAGATATGTATGTGTGGTACTAACCACAACACAGTCCTGGTCCTGATTGGAGCCAGTAGCTGTTATCATAATAAAAATCAGTAAATAAATTGTGATGTGTAAGAAAGCCATTTGGCCTGAACCCAACGGTACGTGACCAGAAGGTGGCAATATTCATACTTATGGGTCATACATGTTGCAGTTCCCCCAGGTTACCCCCAGGTTACCCCCACCTCCTTCTGTCAGCGATATGAAACCTCCACAACCGGCTGAAATCACCTTCTGAGCCAGGAGTAGGAGTAGGTAATTTAGTTTCCATGGTAATGCAGTTCTGGACCATTCTTAAGCAGAAGCTGCCAAGTATGACAAATGGTAGGTGCTGATTTTTTTATGTGAACAGCTATTCACTATGAATTAAAATGAGATTGCCAAATTCACTTTCCTTGGGACTGGAGCTAGGGTCAAAAGCTATTGTTACATTCAAGCCATAGTCCAAAACTAGCACTTTAGCCACCCATCTCCAGCTGCAATATAGAATTTTTTAAGTCATAGAATAAAAATGAATGACTCAATATCAGAGTTGTCAAATAGATGAGACAGATTTACATCAAGCAATTCTAAAATGCTCTGTAGCCATGAATTAGAGGAAACATATGACAAATGACTCGTATTCATTCCCTCGTGGGAAAGAAATTCTGTTTTAAACATTGTTGACTGTTGTGCAGTTCCTATTATATATATATATGTATATGTATATATGAAACCTGCATTGGGATAAATACACAAAATGGTAAGGGCTTGAATTCAGCTACTTTTCTTCCATGAGCCATCACTGTATAATAAACCATGGTAGGTTTTGCACTCTGCTAATCTCCCCAAACAGTATGTAATTGGTCTTGGAAAATGCTGTAATACAGCAATTAGTAACACGACAAATAAAAGAGGAAAAGGCTCTTTTATTTTAGCCTTGTTTTCCTTCAGAATGAAGCAGTAGGAAGACAGGTTGCCAGATCAACTGATATTTAACACCATCTCTGGCATAAAAGCAGCCCAAAAAAGCAACTCAGTTTTGCGCAGGGTGGGGAAATGGGGGGGGGGGGGTCCCACCACCCCCCAGCCAGCTGGGGGAAGATTAGCGGGGTGCTGCTGGGCTGCCCACAGCTGCTGCATGGCAGCTGCCAGCCGGGGCTGAACGGGCTCCCCAAAACTGTCCCAGGAACCCCAGCAGCCAGCTGGCATCGAAGAGCCATGGGGATTGAGGCGCTGGTCCATGAAGAGTTACCTGCAGCCTGTTTGTGAACAGGCAGACGCTGCATGGCAAACCCATGGAAGAAGTGACTCCCAGAAAAGGATGATCTTCACAATGGCAGCTCTCACCGTTGCTACATTACCGCTGACAAATACAAAGAAGGGTACAAAACATTGTGCTGAGGGGACAAAAAAGAAAAGGAGAGAAATTCCCAAGTCATTCAGTCCTGGAAAGAGAAGAAACACAGCTGAGAAGCATCATGACAAAATAACATTTTCTGCCTTTATAGCACCCTTCCTCACCCTGGTACTCAAAGCCTTTTGTAAACATTCATTAAGCCACCCAGCATTTCTGTGCATTAAAAAGAGTAGTTCTCTCTGACATACTCTATTCTCCATTTCGCCTCTGTGAAATGCCTGGAATAAAGGGCACTCACCCATTGTTTGGATTTTTAGGTATTTACACGACACAGTTGATGGCAACTGGAATTGAGACATGGGCAGGTGAATGGGCTCCTTTGGGGTGACACCACGAGCGGCTTGCAGAGGCAGGAACAGAAACCCTGGCTGCAAAAGGGGCACAGCGGCTCCTCCGACCCACCCCAGAGCAGGCGTGGGCTCAGCACACCCACCCGCGCCTGCCCAAGCCCCTCCGGCAGTGCCCGGCCCCCACATCGCGGTCCCCCGACCTGCCCAGACCGTCGCGTGCTGCTGCCCGTGCCCTGCCGGCGGCTGCCCGGGTGCTGCAGCGGGATGCCAAAGGAGCACAAACAGCGGCAGAGACACTTCAGCATTCATTTCCGACTCTCAGAAAGCAACGGCAGGTCTCATGGGGGACCCACATCCTACCGCGGTGGAGTGGAGACATCTGTTATGAGCTGTAATTAGTACTGATTCCCCAAAAGCGGGCTGTCACTCTCAGCCACTGGATAGCTAGCGCTGAAAGGGGCCTTGCTTCGTCCTTGCAGTGGTGAGGGGATGGGTGGTGGCTTTGGGTCTGCTGCAAAACCCAGGAGACTTCCTTAGAGATCGCCCCAACCAGGGGCAGACAAAATTTAAGGGAGATAATATTAATTCAGTGCAGGTTGTTACTGTTATTTAGCAACTAATCTCTGCAAAGAACAGCAAGTTTTTGGCTCGCCAGCTCAGCACCAGACAGCGAGTACTGCGGCGAGCACTGTCAAAATGGACGTCTGGGATGCAAGAAATAGTGTGGGTTACACCACTGGCAGGGAGTTTAACTAACATACCCGAACTAATAACAGATATTAAGAGCTGGGGCTTCCCAAATTGCACTGGGGCCACTGCTGATCCTCATGTCTCCCGCAAGGGATGCCTGAACCTGTTAGTCACTGGTGTACCAGGTAATTACTAGGCAAGCCTTCTCCCCCAGATAACTCATATTGATGCAGAGGGCTGTACAATCCGCAATTTAGCTCTTTTCAAAAGCAGTGACTTTGTTTTCATCCTAATGTTATGCTTAAAAGCGGGATGTGTGTGCCCCTGCATGCCCCAGGCATTTTTGGTAGTGCTGCACAGGTAACTGAGGAAAGCACTTACAGCCCACCATGTAATTCCTTCCCTGCACACAAAGAGGGAATATTTGTCACCTGCTGACACACAGCACTTCAGAAAGTCAGGAGAATTTGTAAGACAGTGAGCAGACACTGGAAATCTGCTTTGCCCAGGAACCTTATTGACTATCATGAGTTTCTCCTCTATGAAAAGCTCTTACAACTTCATCCACTGTATCTCCCCTGCCTCACCTAGACAGTTCTGCAAGAAGGAGAGAGCAGTAGGAAGCTGCATGCTGTGTTTCTTAGAGGACTTTTTCATTTAACTTAGCCACTGGGCTTTATAATGCAGTCTGCCTGGGACAATGCATTAATAGTCTCATTCTGCCAGTGTGACAGAATGACAAAGAGCCCAGTATGCGCTGAAATATGCACTCCCCTTGCTAAGCCTGTAATCCCAGCTTTGATTTTTTTTTTTTTTTTTTTAAGTAATCAGCACAAACCTAGTGAGAATGAATCAGAAATTGCACACTTAATTTCATCTTCTGCTTGGCTTCCATCTTTGATCAGAGACTGAAGAGGATGAGCTAAGTGAAGCTCATGGCTTCCTCCCTCAGATGATGTTAAGAGCCAGTTTGTCATACACAGTAGCCTCCACGGTAATTATTTTCTTGGTCATAACCACAAAATCCCTGCTGCCTTCCCTATAATTTCCTCCAGAAGGACACCAAAAGTGCAGACACATTTTGGGCTGCTGCTGCCATTCTGCTCCAGAGCTGCTCTGTCACCTGCTGTCACCTTTTCTCCAGCTGCAAACAGATCCTTGAGTTACAGCCCCCAAATGGGTGACCCAGCCATGAAACCCGTTGCAGAGGGGTTTCAGCCCCCTCGCCCACAGCAACATCACCGCCAGGGATGTCCTCTGCCACCATCCTCCAACCCAGGAGTCTGTGTGCCCTTGCTTATTTGCCTGCTACTCACCCCGGGGACGCTGCCGTCGCTGCAGCTGTGAGCACCTGGTCAAGCTCTCCCGTCCCTTTGGCACAGCTTCAAAGAGTTGCCAGACTACGGCTGCCATTTCCCATTCTTTGATTTTTAGAAACTGCTTGCTAACTTTTTAATGAGCTTGTGATGCTGATCACACAGTACCCACCCTCCCTGACTCTGCAGGATGGCAGCGGAGGGTCACAGCCGCAGTGGTGGTTAATCAGCACCTTTGTGAGACCCTCTGGCCAGCTCACGGCACCCTGACTGAGGGCGCTGGGGCTGAGGTGAACCAATTACAGTAAAAACGAGAGAGATCGTGTGGAAAGAAGGGTTAAAGGCCAAACAGTGCACAGCTTTAGTGCAGAGGGGAGCAGAAACGGTGGAAAAGGCAGACCCAGAGGACTGAGGAGCTGTAAAATCTGATCACTCTTCTGCTTCAAGGACTTTCACATTGCAAGGTAAGGAACTGCAGCCATCACCAATCTGGGCAAGCAAGCTTGCCTTCAAAGTGTGTATGAGCTTATCTCCCTGCTAAGGTCAACAGAAAATTCCCATTGATCTCATGAGGGCTTGGATTTTCAATTATTACAAGGCTACTGGACTTTATGTGCAATTATGCAGCATTTGTAATTATTAATTTATCTCTTCTCTGACTTCCAGTTGACTTCTGAAAGGAGATAATACATTATATCACTGCTTAAGACTGAATGTATACTTGTACTTCCTTTAAAGCACCATTCTTGGTGATGAAAGCCCATGAACTGACATACCCTACTCTTCTAGGCCAGTTTAAGAAGCAGCATGAAAATAACATTTTTAAAACATTTTTAAAAGTGAACTGTGTGTCTGCATGCTTGAATCTAGTTACTGTAACATTTACTTATTGTCAATTTAAAACCTTTTTCTTGTGTTAATAGGTAACCGTAACGTGCTTTGGAAAGACAAGATGCTGAGAGTTGTTTTTTCCATTCTTCTAAAAATTTTGTTTTACATACAAGATGCAAATAGGCTGCACCTGCTGTTTCAAGAACCCTGAGAAGTTGTGAAACTCCCTGGTGTGTCTCAACAAGTCGCTTTTACAGCGCTGTTGAGTATTCAGAAATTAGCTGTTCATCTCTTCCTCCCATTCTCTTTTAAACCCATACGCAGAAAGTCTGTTAAACTCAACTGAGACAACAGTTGTGCTTGTGCATTCAGAGGTACAGAAGTCACTGGGTGTTACAATGAAGTACGAACTGTTCTAGCATGGAAAGCTGCGTACAGAGCTACGAGTGAAGAACAGTTTTCTTCCCCCTGCAACATACTACTTGATGTCAGCTACAGAAACAGTAGGTACTGTAGGTACAGAGGCTCCCTGGAAATCAGAGCACCACCAAAAGCAGAATTACTAGAAGTCTATTGGAATCTGTAATATTTTCAAAGTTGAAGCATGAATATTGTCAAAGGCCAAAGAGATACTTGAGGAAGCAGCCGAGCACAAAGGCATTCCTCGCTCCAGCGTACCAGCCATGGAGGCAGGAGGTAGCCGGGAAGGGAGGTGCAGGATTGGGACGGGAGGGGGAGTTGGAGGGAAAGGCAGGTGCTGGTGATGAGCCAAGCGATAAGCCGCGCTGGCAGCACATTTGGCACTGCTGCTAAGTTGAGCCAAGGAGAGATGGAGATCAGAAAACAGCATGCCAGGAGGCTGGAAGGTGATGTTCAGATATGAGTCTGAGTCAGAGCCGTGTCACAGGGTGAACACGGACAAGGTTTTGGCAGCGGTGTTTTGGATCACTTCAAGGTAAAAAAAATTGTGAGAAATTGGAAAGGCCAGGTAAAGAGTAGTCTACAGTAGCCAAGATGAGGAGCAGGAGCACCAGCCTGATGTTGGTCACAAGCAAGAGAAGACACTCCTTGGAGAAAGCACCATCAATCTTGAGCAGTGGCCCAAGTGTACAGGGAAGGAAGAGAAGGTGGTAGACCATGAGAAACTGAAATGTAGATGGTCCTTTATTAAATTCAAAACCTGGTTTCTCTGCAGCATTTCTCACACAGGTATTAAGCGCTACAGAAACATGAACCATTAGCTCTTTTTTATGGATGGGACCTTCATGCACAGAAAGATGAAGCAATTTCCCCAAAGTAACCCAGCAGGTCAGTGGCAGAGCTGACAAATGAACTCAAGCATCCCAAATCTCAGTCCAATCCAGGATTTGAACATTCTTCTCCATTTGCAATCAGTATAATAGAGGAAAAAATTCTGCAATGTGCTTGTAATTGTCCAAAAATCATTCATACAATAGTCTTTAGCTGATGAGCTTTTTTCCTACCTTTAGTCTATGCTGGTTATTTGCTAACGATCATTTGTTGTGTGAGGAGTCAATACTACATCATTATTTATCTTGATAACCTGATTGGGTACCAAGTTTCTTGAAAAGCTAGTAACTAAAAAAGAATGTACATTCCCCGAATACATCTGAATGAAATCTGCATTCTGCACAGGTGCTTTGGACCAATAATTGAAAAGCACATATAGTTGTCAGCCAAACACTTAAAATCCAACCATTATTTGAGACACTTATTTTGCTGTTTAGACTATTAGACTGAAAGATGAAGACAAAGGAAGAGGCTGTTCATGTATTGCAATGGGGAAAATGGAAACCAGCTGGCAATCACTCTAAAATACACAGAGATTTTTCTCATATTGTGCTGGAGTATATAGGCTTTGAGCAATGGCCCTACACTGTAAAAAGCCACTTTAAAAGGATGTGTATTTAAACAAATGCATTACCTATGCTGTGCAAGAAAGTAGTTATTTAGGGGGGTGAAAAAAAAAAGACAACTAACCAGAACATCACACAGTGAAAGAGCAGACTGGGGAGTCCATTGTGCCCCATAAGCACAGCTACCTTGTGCCATGTGAAATGCCCTACAGTCTCCTCCGTGGCACCCCAGCCACCTTGGCATGAAGGTGTAGCTCCTCTCGGGTTCCTCGCTTTCCACGTATACAATGCCTTGCATCACATCTGGCGCTTTAAAGGCCTGATCCAAATCCCACTGATTTCATCCCAATGTCCTAAATTATGTCCGGAACGAGTACATTCATAAATTCTTTCTTTGCTTCACCCTGAATTTCATGCATGCTCTGCCCTCCAGCCAGCCTAGAAATTACAAACTGCTGCTTGTAACATTAATATTTTGTCCACAGAATGAATGTGATTCATCTTCATTGTCTCCCCAGAAAAAGTTTTGATACTTCCATTTCTTCTACAAACAAAATCAACATATAATTTATGTTTGTGAGCAAAGTGATTTTATGGTATTTCTCTTTGTTGACAGAATGATTGGAATAAAATTACATTCTGTTGACAAAAAATGTGATGAAATGTCGTTTGTGAACATTATGAACAAAAGAGTTTGACAAAACGCAGTTTGCCAATGGGATACAGTAAAGGTTTTAACAAAATGAATTCTGTCTGTCTGCTATTTGTCCTAGGAATGACGTGAAGTTTTTCAAAATCCACCATGTCAAAATAAAAAGTAAAAATTTCACCTATAAAAGGAGTAAACACTGCCTTTACAGAAGCCATTCCTTCTAGTGTTTTAAGCCACATTGCTCTAGGTCACCTCTGGTTTTCCATAATTCTGTAACTTCTAATAGGGATATGCTGGATTCACGTGTTTTAGTACATAGCCATCCTACACACCACCATTAATTAATTAATTCCTAGGCTTTCACATTTTCCTGGATTTTTGGTAAATCGATCAATGAGGTAGAACTTTGTGATTTTCAGGCATACTAGACATGTTTAAAGATAACAGTGTTTGTTCTTGGAAGGCATCAAGCCTCTGACAGCAGCATGAGTACTCACATAATTTAATTCCTTCAGAGCCTAAGCAACAGTCTGACAGCATCTGGAAAACGTGTGCCAAGCTATTTTCTCTTTGAACTTTGATGCCTGACATCTTTACATGGACATGAGCTCATATGAGGATGGACAGAAAGGGAGGGGAATCTCTCTTTGGTGGGCTCAAGTGAATGAGCTTAGACAAGGCTGATTTACCCTTGGTGGCAGAGGGCCTTTAGGTTAAAAGAAATTTGATGGCTCTACGGGGAGTGGGATATAAAAGCACAAGGCCCAGAACAAAGGGAATAGAGTTAATTATAGGAAGAAGTCACCATCATGAAATCGTTGAGCACAAAGAAAAAAAAAGAGCCGCTAAGAAAGATTAAAGTGCAAAAGAACAAAAGGAAAGGTCAAACAAAATTATGTAAGCATCAACACATTAAAAACAAATAGAAGAAAAAATCACAGCATACACATAAAGCCGGCTATGTTGCATCCTTCTCTTCATGCTGACCTGTCATTAGGCCCAAAGACCCTAAGCCTGACCAGCACATGTGACTGCTCCTGGGCAGGGTGATGGTGCAGAGGACGAGCATCTCTATGGAGCCCTTGGTGGAGACTGGCTCAAGGGACAGACCTGGCCAGGCTGGTCCCTGGGCTCTGCCCACGAGGCTGCCAGTGCTCCCAAGGCTCCCACAGGTTGTAAGAGAAGTCATCTTTCCCTCCAGACAGAGGAAAATAAAAGAAAAACATTATAATCCCACCAGCACTGGAAGAATTCAGCCTGATCTTCCATTGGACTATGAGGGATATTGTCCCCAGTGAAAGCACTGGTGGGATTTTGGCTGTGCCCGCAGCACATCAGCTAGCCGGGGCACGCAGCACCCTTACATCCATTAAATCCACCTGTGGCTAAGTGAGGAGGTACACCAACAATACAGAAAGAGTCCAGTTAGATCCTGCAGTGACGACACACTTTGAAGTGTTCATGAGTTTGAGCTTTTCAAGTCACCGGGGCTTCACGCAGTCAGGGCTGAGTCCTGAACTTTAATGTCAGTGGGCTAAAAAAAATCTATGAGCTTGAGGCTACCAAAGATCTTGTCAGACTTGCTTCTGGCACTCCAAGGTTGTGTAAATGATGTTTAGCTCAACTCTGTATAAGTTAAAGGTCTGGAGGAGACCCATCTCTGTATGCATTGGCCAGTCCCTCTACAAATATTAACAGAAAAGCAGTGATATAAATTTACATTCATCAGTAAATGTCTCTTAGAGCTAAAAATACAATTAATTGCACTGCTTGTACTAAGGTTTTTGTTCTTTTCTCCCCTCCCTCTTCCCCCCCGCTGGTGAGGGAGAAGAAGGGAGCTGATGTGGTAAATGGTTTTTCCCCTGATTTTTCCCTTACAAAAGAATAAATGAGATGAAAAGGTAAGAAATGTTCAAACGTAATCAACACACACATACATTCCAAAGAAAATAGCAAATTAAATGCAAAGCCTATGCTAATGCATCATCCAGGTTGAGATTTTAATTGCAAAAAGTCAGGAAATGTAAAGTTATGGTTCTCGCAGTAATCATCACTCAGCCCCTCGAACACAGTCAGGATTTGTATTCTAGGCAGTGTGCAGCGTTAACTCCAACACCAGCGTATATATGTGTTCTCTGCCTTCATTACAGTTACTGGGGGAACCATAATTCTGCATTTGCTGACTTTTGCTCAATTAATTTTTTTCCCTTATTGCTGTGCTATGAGGTTCTTGCTTTTAATTTCACTGTATTAAAAAAAAACAACAACACACAAAACACATAAAACAATGAAAAGAAACTGGAACTTTCCATCGCGTGTTAAAATCAGGAGATAATCCATTCTGTTTGTGCATCATAAGGCTCATGTAGGATCATGGAATCATTTTGGAGCACAGGTATATAAATAATAGTAATGACGGTAATAACAACAACAATAAATTTTTATACCTGGAGCTTCACCACATTGTGAAGTGAGTACAAAATATTGGGGAATTGGCACGCTGTGGGCAAGGGCTCTTTTTAACCGTCTGTGATAACTGTACCTACATTGCTCTTTGCAGTGAAGGCAATGCTGAGGTCCCATCCTGGGGGGGGAGGGGAGAGAACTGAGTTTGTTCCCACCAGGCCTGTCTCAGAAGCGTTTCTCCGCAAAAGCAAATTTTGTGGTTGCCCCCACAACCTGCTTAGCCCTTCATTACCTCTGAGTATAATTTTGTCTGTAATCCTCCAACAACATGTCTGTGGTGGGATATACCTTCCTGGAGCTCTGCCTGGCTGACCAGCAGGAGCAGCCATAAAAGTAATTAATCTTTGTGGTCTGAGAGAAGAGTTGGAAAACAATGCTTAGAGTAGGTATTTTCCTGCTCTGAAACAAAGGAGTTATCAATCTCAGCTTCACCCCTTCGTACTTTTGAAGGCACTCCTGCAGACAGACACCAAGTAAGCCTCACTAGCATTAATGACGTGGTCATCTTTGTGCTAGCAGAGCCCCACACCATTGCGACCTGTCCTTACCCACCTCTCGTCCTCCTCTGGATGAGAAGATGTCTCCTGCGATGTGCCTACGAGGATGCACTGGTTGATTCAAGGTCAGATTTCCAAATAGGCTGAAGGATACGAAGATGAACACAAGTCCACTCAGAGTCTAAATAACTGAGAACTTGGGCAAATCCCACTCATTTCACATTTCTGTTATAGCTCATATGCATATAAAATCTATTCCTAGGAAAACCATTCTCATGCAAACTGTCAATGTTATGGAGAAAAATCGCCATGGATTTTTTAAAAATCCAAGTTTGTTTTTTTTTACTCCTTCCCTGAAATATGTTTATTTGGTTGAGCTGCAAGTCTGTAAGTCAGCCTGTACTTTGGACTTTGAATGCAAAGAACACTTCCAACCAGAGGTAAGCATCCAAGGTACCTGGCAGAAAGCAGCATCAGACAGAACAGATGGCAGCTCCTGACCACGCCAGAGAGAAGAAATGGTGTTGCCAAAAGCATAAAGAGTTCGTTCAGGTCTATTTAATGCTTTGTGCCAATTTTCCCAAACCATAGTCAGAAGAGTCCTAATTCTCTGCAAAGTCATGACAAGTGGCCTACAGCTGATCCACAGCATTGTACCACTCTTTCTACTCATTTCAATTAAAAGCACGATGACAGAGGTCCACTGATCTAGAAGATGTAAGAATCATTGCTTTCAGAGATATGCAACACATAAGTAAGACAGTGAGCCATGGAAATAGTCTAACGTAGGTCATGAACAGAAATGCTGTTTAGCAGTCATGCAGACTTTAGACATACTGCCATGAAGAGCTCGTTTCAGTGGTAAGGCACCAGCTACAAAGGACCCACGGCAGTTCCATCATAGAAAGAAAAAGTATTACCTTCCAGCTCTCTGTGCTGAGGAAAGGGGCTGAATTAGCTGAAACATGCACCAAGTGGAAAATCTAGGCCATAAGTGGAGATGAGCAAGTAGGATTTTGGTATGTCCTACAGGAATCAGGTCATTAGACAGGACCACTAACAGCTTTAGGATGATTAAAGAGGAGATTCTGGAAATCAATATTAGGTGCTACCTGGAGTATAGCGTTTTCTTTGTAGCTCAAAGGAAGGAGTCAGAAAAAAGAAATTTATAGCCCAGAGGGGCGAGATGGGTGAGGAGAGGAGGCTGTGAGCAGGGTGGTTGCTCAGGCTGGGTGGTCCCAGGAGGAGGCAAACACCAAGGGACATGAGGGACGTACAGTGAATGGTTGGGTGAGGGCAGCGACCAAGTACTGTTTTATCTTCTCAGCACAGCAGAAGATTTTCACCAAAAGCAAATGGAAGTCACTAGTCTCTAACAGTGACACCATGGACAACTTACCACAACCGCTCCATAGGAGCGTTCCCCAAATATGGGATATATGGGTAATACAGACTTATGCTTTAAGAAGGAGGAGGATGTAGGGGACACTAGCNNAACAACACACAAAACACATAAAACAATGAAAAGAAACTGGAACTTTCCATCGCGTGTTAAAATCAGGAGATAATCCATTTTGTTTGTGCATCATAAGGCTCATGTAGGATCATGGAATCATTTTGGAGCACAGGTACGTGAATAATAGTAATGACGGTAATAACAACAACAATAAATTTTTATACCTGGAGCTTCGCCACATTGTGAAGTGAGTACAAAATATTGGGGAATTGGCACGCTGTGGGCAAGGGCTCTTTTTAACCGTCTGTGATAACTGTACCTACATTGCTCTTTGCAGTGAAGGCAATGCTGAGGTCCCATCCTGGGGGGGAGAGAGAACTGAGTTTGTTCCCACCAGGCCTGTCTCAGAAGCGTTTCTCCGCAAAAGCAAATTTTGTGGTTGCCCCCACAACCTGCTTAGCCCTTCATTACCTCTGAGTATAATTTTGTCTGTAATCCTCCAACAACATGTCTGTGGTGGGATATACCTTCCTGGAGCTCTGCCTGGCTGACCAGCAGGAGCAGCCATAAAAGTAATTAATCTTTGTGGTCTGAGAGAAGAGTTGGAAAACAATGCTTAGAGTAGGTATTTTCCTGCTCTGAAACAAAGGAGTTATCAATCTCAGCTTCACCCCTTCGTACTTTTGAAGGCACTCCTGCAGACAGACACCAAGTAAGCCTCACTAGCATTAATGACGTGGTCATCTTTGTGCTAGCAGAGCCCCACACCATTGCGACCTGTCCTTACCCACCTCTCGTCCTCCTCTGGATGAGAAGATGTCTCCTGCGATGTGCCTACGAGGATGCACTGGTTGATTCAAGGTCAGATTTCCAAATAGGCTGAAGGATACGAAGATGAACACAAGTCCACTCAGAGTCTAAATAACTGAGAACTTGGGCAAATCCCACTCATTTCACATTTCTGTTATAGCTCATATGCATATAAAATCTATTCCTAGGAAAACCATTCTCATGCAAACTGTCAATGTTATGGAGAAAAATCGCCATGGATTTTTTAAAAATCCAAGTTTGTTTTTTTTTACTCCTTCCCTGAAATATGTTTATTTGGTTGAGCTGCAAGTCTGTAAGTCAGCCTGTACTTTGGACTTTGAATGCAAAGAACACTTCCAACCAGAGGTAAGCATCCAAGGTACCTGGCAGAAAGCAGCATCAGACAGAACAGATGGCAGCTCCTGACCACGCCAGAGAGAAGAAATGGTGTTGCCAAAAGCATAAAGAGTTCGTTCAGGTCTATTTAATGCTTTGTGCCAATTTTCCCAAACCATAGTCAGAAGAGTCCTAATTCTCTGCAAAGTCATGACAAGTGGCCTACAGCTGATCCACAGCATTGTACCACTCTTTCTACTCATTTCAATTAAAAGCACGATGACAGAGGTCCACTGATCTAGAAGATGTAAGAATCATTGCTTTCAGAGATATGCAACACATAAGTAAGACAGTGAGCCATGGAAATAGTCTAACGTAGGTCATGAACAGAAATGCTGTTTAGCAGTCATGCAGACTTTAGACATACTGCCATGAAGAGCTCGTTTCAGTGGTAAGGCACCAGCTACAAAGGACCCACGGCAGTTCCATCATAGAAAGAAAAAGTATTACCTTCCAGCTCTCTGTGCTGAGGAAAGGGGCTGAATTAGCTGAAACATGCACCAAGTGGAAAATCTAGGCCATAAGTGGAGATGAGCAAGTAGGATTTTGGTATGTCCTACAGGAATCAGGTCATTAGACAGGACCACTAACAGCTTTAGGATGATTAAAGAGGAGATTCTGGAAATCAATATTAGGTGCTACCTGGAGTATAGCGTTTTCTTTGTAGCTCAAAGGAAGGAGTCAGAAAAAAGAAATTTATAGCCCAGAGGGGCGAGATGGGTGAGGAGAGGAGGCTGTGAGCAGGGTGGTTGCTCAGGCTGGGTGGTCCCAGGAGGAGGCAAACACCAAGGGACATGAGGGACGTACAGTGAATGGTTGGGTGAGGGCAGCAACCAAGTACTGTTTTATCTTCTCAGCACAGCAGAAGATTTTCACCAAAAGCAAATGGAAGTCACTAGTCTCTAACAGTGACACCATGGACAACTTACCACAACCGCTCCATAGGAGCGTTCCCCAAATATGGGATATATGGGTAATACAGACTTATGCTTTAAGAAGGAGGAGGATGTAGGGGACACTAGCTAGCTCCTTACCCATCCCCGTTATGAATATATTGGTCTCTCTTACTACTTGTTGTACCTCTTTTTATAAAAAATGGACTGTCCAAGAGCAGGCAGTGCACACTTGTGGTAGAGGAAAACTGGAAGTTTCCTTTCCAATTTCTGCTTCAGATTTCACTTTCAAAATCTAGCAATTTAAAAAGAAACAAAAGCATCTCACAGAATGATACTAAAGGACAAAGTTATTTTAGGAACACAATTTTAATCAATGCAGTACCAGCATTTAAATCTGCTGCTGTACTGACATCAGTGGGAGAAAAAAAAAAAATTAATTAAAAACAAGGAGTCCAGAGGGACTAGCAGTTTTGGAAATTAATCCACACCTGTGTCACCTTAACATGGGATTACTGCAATTCACCCTCGATGCTGAAATTGGGGCGGGGGGGGGAGGGGGGCAAGAGCTGTCAGCTGGCTTGTTAGGAAGAGTT